>JAAGEH010000020.1:5739793-5817336 GCA_011751065.1 Lasiurus cinereus
TATATATATATATATATATATATATATATATATATATATATTGCAACTCCAACATTCCATAATTCTTTGAAGCCCATCACATGTTTTCTCTTGTGAGTATATGGCTCTGCCCTCCCTATATCCTGCCTAATTATTATAAATAATAAAATCATGTAAACCCAAGTACTGTACTTACATTCACTATGGAAATCCTACAAGGATCTTCTCTATCAAGAGTAATGGAATCAATTCCAATACAGACACAGTATTTTGCATGGAGACGATTCTGTCTGTCAGTACATAAGCTCTATTTGCAGGGCCATGCCTTTAGTTATCGCCTGACTTGCAACTGAGTCTTTCTAAGAAGCCATCATTGTCACATGAAGGGGTCTATCCCCCAAAATCAGTCCAATGAAACTGAGCTGTTTCTGCTACCACTAAATAGTTAAGTTTCCATATGGGTTTGACCTCAGTCTAATACCATCTGGAATACTGGAGAGCAAGGTAGATTGCAGCTGAGAATGTATTTTCTCTGGAATTTCAGAAGTTATATTGACCCTTTTGGGCTACAGGTTGCTACTCAGTAAATTGCTTGTGTACCTTTACTT
Organism: Lasiurus cinereus; assembly: GCA_011751065.1. NCBI lineage: Eukaryota > Metazoa > Chordata > Mammalia > Chiroptera > Vespertilionidae > Lasiurus > Lasiurus cinereus. The sequence continues at coordinate 5,740,381 of JAAGEH010000020.1, forward strand.
GGGGGCATCAAGTTTCTCCAGATCCTCCTTTATTGCTGTCTCCTCATTCCACAAATGTGCTCACTGTCTTTTATTTCTTCTCTTGCCATTGGCGTGCCTTATTTTAAAGCTTGGGCTGCAGTGGACAGTAATAGTTTGCACCTTCCTTTGAAAAAGAAGACATAAACTCTCAACATGAGAAATAAAACCTGGGTCACTATGGTTTTTTCTAACACCGAGCTCTGATTATTGATCTGAGGGAAAATATCAGGGGACTGGAGAAGGGCAGAGAGAAAATTGGGTTGAGAAACAGCACATGAGGAGAAAGAAGTACATTGATTATTTCAGGTGGTGCATTGCTGTTTGTGAAATGAATATATATATATATATATTATTACTCCCACCTTGGGCCATCTTTTCATAGTTCTTCTTGACATAGGAAGCATTTTCTTTCTCACTGCTTGTCTACTTATGCTTTATCCTCCCTGGGGCTGTGCCACCCACTGGCCTCCCACCCAGCTGCTCCAAGAGTAATTGTGTTGGGCCTGCTGTTTCTGTTAGGCACCTTTTCTAAGAAAGAGCCCTTTTGTCACAACCTTCTGAGGCTTCACTGCTCACATGCATATTCAGTAGCACCAGAGAACAAATGCCTTCTATCTATAAGGAAATGTAGCGGCAACTGCAGGGCAGACAGAAAATAGATTTTTCTCCTTTTTTTTCACTGTGGATGGAAGGCTGTGAGGAAAGTAGGAGGCTGCACTAAATACTGGTGGGAAATAGAAACAGCATGATGGAGGCCATGAGGGGCGTGAGGTTGGAGACTGGGTGAAAACACTGAAGGATTGACAAGTACAGATTGGTAGTTACAGAACAGTCACAGGGACATAAAGCACAGCATAGGGAATATAGTCAATAATGTTGCAGTAGCTAGGCATGGAGCTGGTGAGTACTTGCAATATCAAGAGGACTCCTTTGTAAAGTATTGTAGATGATTTTTCTAACCACTATGCTGTACACCTGAAATTAATATAGAATAACATTGAATGTAAACTGCAATTAAAAAACAAAAAAAAGTACTGGTGGCATGTTTGAGGGGTATTGTTTGCATTTAGTCGTTTAGTTTTTGTATTTCAACATTGGATTGGAAATGTAGGTGCTTCTATATTGACCCTTCTCAAGTGTAGAAAGAATAATAATAACCACTAATGCAAAACTTATCCATGAAAAGGCAAGGACAAACACAAAGCGGTAAGTTAGTTGTATGTTTTGCAGTAATTTGTTTTCCTTCAAAATAATTTTAAGGTCTATTGAAATTATTAGAACTAAAGTTTAATCTTATTTTTCTTTTTTGGCTTCAAGCATATATTTTTCCTGATTTCTTCTTTTCCCATATTCAACTGACTTTGAAATTATTTTTATCTCTACTGCTTCCTACCACTGTTTGTCTCCTCACTCGAGTTGCTGCCTCCCACTTCCTGCTCTTTCTAAGAACATTTTGGTTTCCTTCTTTTTTGAAATAAATTGTTTCATTCTGTCTACTTTTCTTTATAGCCCTATTTCCCAATTCTTTATTTTTCTTTATCTTTTTCTTCCTAAGTTCTATCAGAATCCAAATCAAGTCTACTTGCTTTTACCTCACTGGCAGTTGTCAAGAATTACAAGAGTATAGAATAAAATATGTGCTTTGTTTACTAAGTAAAATGTATATTTCTTGTGAGAGTGACATTTTTTCTGTGCCTTGATAGCATTGGGGAAGATAAATGTCTTTCCATGAAACTACCCACCATGATCTTATCCTTGGTAAAAACAGTGCAAATTTCATTTAATGGTAGATTAAAGATAGCCAGCAGTGTTGGGTAATTCTCCCACCTAGAGAATGGAAGCTCCTCTTTCTGAAGCATGGATGGGCTCTGTGACTGCTTTTACCAATAGACTTTGGTGAAAGATTGACGGTGCCTGATTGAGGGCTCAGGATAAGAAGACTGGCAGCTGCCAAAACCGGTTTGGCTCAGTGGATAGAGCATCGGCCTGCGGACTGAAAGGTCCTGGGTTCGATTCCGGTCAAGGGCACGTACCTTAGTTGCGGGCACATCCCGGGTGGGAGGTGTGCAGGAAGCAGCTGATAGATGTTTCTCTCTCATTGATGTTTCTAACTCTCTATCCCTCTCCCTTCCTCTCTGTAAAAAGTCAATAAAATATATTAAAAAAAAAAAAGACTGGCAGTTCTTCGTGCTCTCTCAGAACACTCACTTTTGGAGCCCTGTGTCACCATGAACAAGCCCGACTACCCTTAACCTTGCTGGAGAAGCCATAGACAGGTGTTTCTTGCAATAGTCCCATACAAACTCCGCCTTCCAGCCAAGTTCCAGACACACAAAATGAAGGCAGCATAGACCTCTAGACCAGCCTGTCAGCCAATACCAGGAAGTGACCTCAGTCAATGCCATGAAGAGCAGAAGAGCCATCCTGTCAAGCCATGCCCAAATTCCTGATCCATGAAATTTTGGAATATAATAGAATGACTGTTGCTTTGAGACTGTGTTTGGAGTGATTTGTTAATAATCAGCAGTTAATAACGGGAATGCTCTTAGTTCTGCCCAACTTTACCAGGGCCTGGTGGGCCTGGAGGGGCCATCAGACAAAACATAGTTCCTCCCTAGGGCCAACTTGGAGCCAGAGAAGCAGCTGGCCATATTTCCTCCTGGTCACTTGGGCCAAAGGATAGAATCTGCTTAGTCTGAAGCTACTCCATGTAATTTGAACCTCAATCCATAAATTCAATCTGTGAAACATTTAAATTCCCTTGTTTTTCCCAAGCAACTTCTTCTCTAAGATTTTAGTCTACACGTGTCATCAGAGACTTCTGCCCTTTCCCTGGGATCAGTACACTGTGGCCTGGGAGCTGCCTGTTTTTGCACATCCTGCAAGCTTAGAATGTGTTTTACATCTTTAAAGAGCTGTTCTAAAAAGCAACAAAAAAGAATATGCAAGAGAGACAAATGTGGCCTGTGAAGTCTAAACTATTTGGCATCTGAACCTTTACAGAAAGAGTTTGCCAACCTTTGGTAGAGGCAAGGGTTAAGGTAGCATAAAATCTTTAGTTGTCATCTTTTTAAGAGTATATTTTTATTGATTTCAGAGAGGAAGGGAGAGGGAGAGAGAGATAGAAATATCCATAATGAGAAAGAATCATTGATTGGCTGCCTCCTGCACATCCCCTTCTAGGGATGGAGCCCACAACCTTGGCATGTGCCCTAACCAGGAATCAAACCTTGACCTTCTAGTTCATAGGTCGCCACTCAACCATTGAGCCACACTGGCCAGGCAGTTGTTAACTTTTTATGTTTACAACCTCTGAGCTATTTACCCTTCTGCTTCAGGCACCAGCAGGCATACAATACACCCCTTTCCTATCCAGAAGTTCCCTGCTATTGCTGCCCACGAAGGCAATCAGCTAACTCCACCTGTTCTACTCATGGGAATCTCTGGATCCAGCCCTTTGTCACTTCAGTCATTCTCAGCCCCACAGATATTACCTAACCCCAGCTCCATTACACACTCCCCACCTACACATTATCTTTCTTTACTGCCAATCTCATGTTATAGCTGGGAAAGGGCTGAAGTCTCCTCTACCCATATATCCCCATCCTATTTGCCAGTCCTATTTCCCCCTGGACTCCACCCTGGACAAGAAAGGGAAGAGGTTTGGGATGCATTCATTATTTATTGTGCTAGGCACTTAAGTGAACAAAACAAAGGCCCATAATACTAAATGGAGGCAGATAATAAACAATAGAAAATAATGAATCACTAAAGTATCTGTATATTAAAAGCAAATAATAAAGGTATATACTAAAAGTGAAATAGAAAACAACATATAAACAGAATGGGAGCAAAAGTTTGGGGATAGAGAGTCTCAGGTCATGCCAAGACCGGTTTGGCTCAGTGGATAGAGCGTCGGCTTGCGGACTGAAAGGTCCCAGGTTTGATTCCGGTCGAGGGCATGTACCTTGCTTGCGGGCACATCTCCACTGTGGGGCGTGCAGGAGGCGGCTGATGGATGTCTCTCTCTCATCGATGTTTCTGACTTTCTATCTCCCTTCCTCTCTGTAAAAAATCAATAAAATATATTTAAAAAAAAGAGAGAGAGAGAGTCTCAGGTCAGGCCTTGTTGAGATATGAATAAAAACCTGAAGGAGGAGAGTGAATGAACCACGTGGGTATCCAGGAGAAGACTATGTAATGCACTGAAGACTGTGATCTGCTAACATGCTCAGGCAACAGGGAACCTAGTGTAAATGGAAAGGCCTAGTGTGATCAGATTGAGGGCAGATGTGTAAGGACTTCTTGGCTTCAGCAAGGAGTACCACGGGGAACTTTGCAGGGTTTTGAACAGAGGTTGGCCGGATCTAGCATAGGTTACAAAAGGAATGACTGATCTGCTGCAAGTAGACTGGAGCATGCAGGGTTAGGGGAGGGCAGGCATAGAAACAGGTACTCCTGCTAAGAAGCTATCACAAGAATCTATGCAAGATATTAGGACTCAAGGTGACAGAGTGGAGATGATAAGAAAGTGCTGAGTCTCACCATTTCCAAGATTCTGTCATTTACCCCACAAAGTTTTTCGCTCTTCTCAGCTCAAAGATTATTTTAGAGATTGAATGTTTAAAAGCCTTGCTCTTAAATGATCATGTAGTCTCCCCAATTTGTGAACAAGACTTTAAATTGCTGTCCTTCCCCTCAAGACTCAGGCTTTTCATCTCAAAATCTGGAAAGAATCACCTTTTTCTCTGCTTTCCAGGGAGTATATCCCTTCAGTTAACGTAAGAAACATTCAAACCTGTAAAGAATTTTTGTGGGTATATTTGAGCCAAACTATCGACAATTGCCAGGAAGAGACTATCAATGTTTGGAGATAATGCTCCTAGAATGGTAGTTCTTCATCTATTTTTATAATTTAATATTGAAGGAGGAGACATAAGTGGGTTACATGAAATCCAATGGTGAAAGATTAGGGAGGCAGGAGAAAATATATGGGGTGGAGGGAGTTAACAGTCAACAATTAACTTGATAACAATAACAATAAGGGAATTTGTGGTCTCTACCTTGGAGCATTGATTGTGCCCAGAGGGTTCTAGAAAAAGGAAAATTATAAGTTACCCTGACATTCTACCATATGTTATCATAGATGCAAAAAGACATAGGCTCAGTTAAGATCAAAGTTGATCTTTGTCCACCGGCCTAAGACATGATTACCCACTATAAACTGCTTTTTAACTTAAAAAAAATTAATTCAGACCATACTTTAGGTCTCTGAATTTGCAAGGCCACCATGCAGCCCTTCCCTGAGTTAGTCAGCCCTTTTCACCTACATTTTCCTGCAGCAATGATCCCACTCCAACTGGATCAATGAAGGAAAGCAAGAACAAATTCAAAGCAGGAAGACTATGGGAAAACTACCTATTAATATTTCAGAAATATTGTTATCCCACTCTTTTTTGTTACATTACAAATAAACATGATTGTCTCAAGTTATGCTTACTGTGAGGGAATATATATGTGAGATAATTGTAATTTGATGATACTGCTGACCTAAGGAGACTTCAGGATAACTAATGTCTACTAATATTTAGATAGGAGAGAACCCCCTAGCATTGGTGAATAAGGGTATGTTAGATTGGCTTTGGATCCAGAGTTAGAAGTAAGTATATGGGTTAACCAATTTCTCTCTGATTTCTACCTTTTTTTAAAAAAAATGCATATTTCTATTCTCTTTTCACCATTCTTCTAATGGTTGGTCCTTAACTTAAATATAAGCACTCTATGAGCCCCAAATCTGCTGAGTACTTAGCATCATCTGCTTAACACCACATGGATATTATAGCACCAGAGGTAAGCTTCAGGGCAAGGCATTAGGAAGACCTCCCAGGATAATTAGCCATTTGACTATAATGTGCCCAGGTGTGGTTGTCTTGTCTTTCTTGAAACTCACTGATTTCATAAGTCTGTATCTTACGTCTTTCACCAAACTTAGAAAATATTGGGCCATTATTTATTAAGATGATTTTTCTGCTTTATTCTTTCACTCCTCTCTTCCTGGGACTTCAATTATACAAATGTTACCTCTTTGGCTACTGACTCACAGAACCTATTAGAAATAAAATCAATAGTGGTCCATTTTCAAGGCAAGACATTTAACCTTGAATGGAAAATCACTGGTAGTTTGCTTGCATGTTGGTCTGAGGACATGACAAAACTCATGTACCTAGAAGGCGCCTGGGAAAACAGGAAGTTAGAAAGAACTAACCAACAGGGGGAGATTGGATCATGATGAAATAAGGAAGTAGTAAAGACTGTATATGTGTCAGAAAGCACACACTCCAGGAAGGCCTTCCCACCACAAAGAGATAGGGAGGTGGAGACAACTAAAAAGCCCACAGCCCGTTTTTTAAAAAGCCCAATAGGAAACTTAGGTGACATCTTGGAAGAGTGCACATCCTCTAGTACTCAGCCAATGAGGAAGCAGGGGAGGGACTCGAGCACTAAGGATTAATTGCTTGTTGTACTTGTTCCAGGTGTGCCTGCCCACCAGACACCTGATCTTGCAAGATGGCCATTAAAGCTTTTGCTTTCTCTGAATCCATTATTTGAGTTTGGACAGGTGAGCAAGTTTCTCACAAACCTGATAATTTTTTTACACCTTTGGTTGAATTCTTTTTATTGGTCTGTCTTCACATTAGCTGACTTTTCTATCATCTCCAATCTGCTCTTATGACACCCAATAAATTTTCTATTTTAAAGACTATATTTTTCAGTTCTAGAATTTCCTTTTTAAAATAGTTATATTTTGCTGCTGATATTTCCTATCTTTTTATTATAAAGAGCAGGTTTTCCTTTGTGTCCTTGAATATAAGAGATGCTTTAAAATCCTTGTCTGCTATTTTTAGTACCTGGTTTATCTCAAGTTTGATCTTAGTTGATATTTGGATTTGTGGACAAAAAAAAGGGTTCAACAGAAAATAACCTCATAAGGTGATTTGATTATAAATTCCTAAATGGGCAGGTCATGGTGAGTAGTAAAAAGCTTATATTTGCCTCAAGCAAGCTCTGTCCCTTTGTGTGTGTGTGTGTGTGTGTGTGTGTGTGTGTGTGTGCGTGTGTGTCTAGGTTAACATACCTTTGACGTAAGCATAAATGTTACAGCATAGAGGCTAGAAAAAATTTCAAGGCAGAAAGACTAGGAAACTGAGCCAAGAAAATTAAACTGAGCAAGTAGTGAGCCCTTATTGTCCCCCAACCTAGGAGGCTTGAGAGCAAATGTTTAATGTCTCTCCAAAGACAGTGGAGAGGTAGAAGGAAGATGCAATCTTATCTCATCCCTCTCTCTCCAGTGGTTCTCAACCTTTCTTTGACCCTTTAATACAGTTCCTCATGTTGTGGTGACCCCCATCTATAAAATTATTTTCGTTGCTACTTTATAACTGTAATTTTGCTACTGTTATGAATCATAATGTAAATATCTGTGTTTTCCAATGGTCTTAGGCGATGCTGTTAGCGGTTCTCAACCTGTGGGTCTCAACGGAAAGCCAGCTGTCTCTGAGCTTGACAAGATAAAATTGCCAGGTGCTTCTCACAAATTGGGAAAGCAACACAAAGTAAAAAGGGGACCTTGAAAATTAATCTGTACCAAGATATTCAGCAGAATAATTTAAAAACCTATAGACAGACACATATATAAGGCAAAACCACCCACCCCACTCATTCCTCAGGTTAGTGGACCTTCCATGCTTTATGCCAGATGATAGATTTTCTTGCCTTGCTCCTTTAATACATTTTCATGTTTTACTTTCTCAATAAGTTACTTTTTTAATAAACTTGCTTCAACACAACACAAATTTGCTTCTGGACTTATTCGTTCGAATTCACTCATATGAGAAGACAAGAACCAAGGGGGGACAGCACTCTCCCTTGGACTCACGGGGTTATCAGATAAGGACTCTGGTGTCTGTGAGAGGTGCCTATAACATACACATCCTCCAGAGAGCCATAATTGTGTTACATCGATTATAATCCAATCCCCACATTGCTTCCCCCCCCCCTTCATGTAATCTCAAATTTCCTCCTTAACTTCAAATGCATAAAAATAAACCCTAAACTGTTATTCTCTGGAGCATTTGTAATCTTGCTTCCCAGGAATTGTCATTAGTTTGGCTCAAATAATTTTTATTAAAATTTTCTATAGTTTGGACATTTCTTGTGTTGACAGATTGTATCTTGGATTTTGAAAATAACATATTAAAGAGACTCAGGATTTTATTCTGCAATTTTTTCTTCTCTACAGAAGCAGCAACTGAAATCAGCCTTAGCGGGATTGCTTGGAGTCTTCCCCATTGTGTGACTTGAGGTCAGCCACAAACTGTAAAACATTTATACTATGAATGGGGACTCCCTCTCTGTGTGTCTCTCCTTTCTGTGACATCTCCCCTCATTTTCTAGCTGCTTTATATATCCTGAACTCTGGCATCTGATGTTTAAGCCCATGTACCACAGGGCTTTCTCTCTGTGTTGAGTTGACTCACACAGCAGACTAGGGATTGCCCTCAAGCTAAAAGTTATAAAAAATGGGAATCTCGCTGAGTCCCAGTTCCTTTTTTATCTGCTTCTTTCTGGTTCACTCAGGCCTTTAGACAATAGTCTTCTTTGGTTTTATCGGGATTTATAGTTATTCCCAGGTATGTTCATCAAATAAGAATTACTTTACCAAATAAACATCACCAAAAGTGAAACCCTACCACTCTCTTTATAAGTCCCCAGTTTCCCGCCTCCACCTCTTCCATTTGGTCAAGAGCCCATTGCAAGGCTCTAATCCTGATGCCAAAAGCTTTGCTTCTCAGTGTGTGATTCCTGGACCAGCAACATTGGCTTCACCTGGGTTAGAGATGCAAATTCTCAGACTCCATCCATGATCTACTGAACTAGCATCTGTACTATATCAATATCCCAGGTGGTTCATATGCACATTAAATGTGAGAAGCACTGGCATAGGGCACACTACAGGCCACTCCATGAGTACTTGGCAAGTGCTACTTGAAAGAGTAAATAAATAAATGGTTTAGCTCAGCATTTACTGCTAAGTGAGTATATTTGAATTGAGAAATCTTTTTCTTTTCTAACTTTAACATAAAAATCTGTTTTTTGTATATTTTTCTCCTAAGAAAACTCTTCCTGAACTGGTGAGAGATTTGGTTGAAAAATATGCATCTGAACAGTAAAGCAGAGATATTTTAAAGCTTCATCCAAGATGACGGCATAGGTAAACACCTACACTGCTGCCTCACACAACAATTTTGAAACTACAACTAAAAGACAGAACGGACATCATCCAGAACTACAGGAAAGCTGGCTGAGTGGAAATTCTACAACTAGAAAGAAAGAGAGGGACTCACGGAGACCCAGGGGAGCTGCAAAGGGCTGAGGTATGGAGACGCGTGCCCGGAGAGAGCGGGTGCCGGAGAACCTAGCTGGCTTTCTCTGGCAGGAAAGAGACAGAGACTCCCAGCTGCATTGAACCCCTTATCCTATGACACTAAACCCCAGGTGCAGCCAAAACTCATATAGGGTGAGTTTGGACTGTGAAAAGGGAGAAGTGCACGGAAATTTAGGGGAGTTGCGAAAGGGCAGAAGCCTGGTGGCGTGCACAGCACTGCACACAGAAGATCAACTGCTGATTGTGCCACTGGCTTTCACAAGTGGGCAGGAGAAAGAGCCTCCCAACTGCGCCACTTCTAACTCCACTAAACCCCAATTTTGGGTGAAACCCTGGGGACCCAGACTCATATGGTACCGGAGCGCAGGGGAGCCGGAAAGGCAGCAGTCTAGAGGCACCACAAGAGTGCACATGCACACAGGGACCGCTCCAGTGATTACCCAGTCATGTGAGACTCAGGGGCCATGAAGGGCGGGGTTGACTGGAAGGCAAGGTGGTCTGTTAAGCCTTGAGACTCCACCCATTCCAAGCTCAACAGAGAGGCTTCTGCAGTTTTGCAAGTCTTGTATCTTAAGGCTGAATCCAACACAGAAGTTCTCCTGGCATAGTGAAAATGCAGAGATGCGTGCCCGGAGAGAGCTCCCTTGCCAGCCCAATTGCCTCCAACTGCCCTCCCCTGCTGGTCTGGTCATCCCCAACTGTCCTCCCCTGCTTGCCTGATCGCTCACAACTACCCTCCCCCGCTGGTCATCTTATGGCAGCCATCTTTGACCATGTGGGGGCAGCCATCTTGTGCAAGGGCATGAGGGTAAATTTGCATATTACCTCTTTATTATATAGGACTAGCATCATGAGCTGTGTAACTGAAATGAGAAATTTTCTCAATCAAATATTGTCTACTTTTTAAATTTCCCCCAGCCGCTAGACAGTAAATGAAAATCTCCTTCAAAAAGGAACCTCTCACCCCCATCCATGTATACATTCCTCCAGATGAAAGCATTTTTCTTCACTGGCAAGCAGAACTGATAATAATTATGTGGCCTGGCAAAGCAAATCCTGTCATAAAAATATTTCTGATAAATGTTTATTATTTGGAAAACTATAAAATAATTTTCAAATACAAAACATAAAAAAGTGTGACACAAACCAAATGAATGTATTTCCTTTACATTTAAAAATAATTCTACCTGATTAAAATTGTTTTCACTCTTCTTCAGCTAATGGCAATTCTTGATGTAATCTTATATATGACATTCTTTAAAGAAAAAAACATTTTTTGAAACAAGCAAATGGAAAAAATGCCAGTATACAAAAGTACTATTAAATATAAAAAATTTGCACATAAAGCAGGAAAAGTATCATCAAGAATAATTTTAGCCCTAACCGGTTTGGCTCAGTGGACAGACTTAAGGGTTCCAGTTTAGATTCCAATCAAGGGCATGTACCTTGGTTGCAGGTACATCCCTAGGAGGGGGCATGCAGAAGGCAGCTAATTGATGTTTCTCTCTCATCAATGTTTCTTTCTCTCTATCCCTCTCACTGTCTCTCTGTAAAAAAATCAATAAAATATGTTTTTAATTTTTTTAAAAAGAATAATTGTAAACATATATACAGAAAAGCAACAAAAACATGTTTGTGCACCTGGATTATAAAAATTACTTTTTCCACAGACATGAAAATATATAAAATTCTTACCCATAAAGAAATTAATTAGCCTAACATTTTCTCTCTTTCCAAGTGTCCAGTAATTCCTACTACCATATAGTAGGCAAAAGCTAAAAAATTTTTTTCTCCTTTTCTGGCCACATAATGTTATTAAGCAAGTGCTGATTTGTGAGTGTGACAATTCTACATAAGAATGAAATAACACATTTAATAATAAGCCCTTTTAAAAAAAGAAATATATCAGCCCTAGCCTGTTTGGCTTAGTGGATAGAGAGTCAACCTGTGTACTGAAGGGTCCTGAGTTCATTTCCAGTCAAGGGCACATGCCCAGGTTGTGGGCTTGATCACCTGTAGGTGGCGTGCAGTAGGCAGCTGATCAATGATTCCCTCTCATCATTGATGTTTTTATCCCTTTCTCTTCCTCTCTGAAATCAATAAAAATATATATTTTAAAAACACTTAAAAAGAAAAATGTCATCTTTACTTGAATATTAAAATAAATTCCCTTATTGATAAATAGATGGAGTTGCTATCAAAATTTAACATCAGCTAATAATTGGCAATTATGAATTCTCAAGTCAGGGGATGGGAGCAGAAATGGAATGACTACTGAAATTGAGAAATAAATGTCAACATTAATGGGATATTTTCCAGTGTTTAATTGAAGTGGGCAACAGGATTGGTCAGGAATATGTTATATAATTGTCCTAATTTGGTGCACGCTTCAGCCAGATTCCAGTGGACCAAGTGCTGCTGGTGGAAATCATGTTCTTTCATGGAGTTAAGAGAAAAGTGTTTTGGGAGACTCATGTGTGGGGGGATGAGGTTCAGTAGAAAGAATCATGGGATAGCTACCTGTGGGACCCCAATGTTCCATCTCCTTCCATAAACCGTGGAAAAAGCCCAGTCTTGTCTTCATCAAGCCCAAAACAAAGGCCAGTGTCCAAAGATTCTGTGCCTTAGTCCGGCACAGCAGTCTTGGTCCCGTTCCAGACAGCATAAGGCTGTTCCCAGAGACCTGATGCTGCGTGGCTGTAGTCAGCCTCCTGTTTGGAGTCCCTGTTACTGTCACTTGCTAGGACCACCTGCTTGCTGCGGAGAGAGGACGGGAAGGAAGGGGCCAATGCATATGCCCGGAGAGAGCGCCTCCTTGTTAAACTGGGACTGTATTATCTCAGGCTTGGGAACGACCAGGCAATGTTGCAATCTTTGGAGTATGTGAAACTATAGCTTCCTGGCTAAGCACACTTATGCCTCTTAATTGATTATGCTTAGTAATGTCTGATTCCCTTGCTTCCTTTCTTTGTCAATATTTACCTCCTTTTGCTAACACTAGGGTACCACATCCTTCCCGTGGCTTCTCAGTGGAAGCATTGCTGATGGAGATAGGGATCCATTTCTATGGACTCTGCATTGAATGATCATTCAAAGTATGGATTCTAGGCCAAACACACCTTAGTTTAAATCCTGGCTCTGCCATATATTAGTAATGTGAACTTGGGCAATTTAATTAATTCTTAAGCCTTTGTTTCTTCATCTTTAGAACCAGGAAAAGTTAGAATCTCCCTGATGTCATAGGACTGTTGAAAGAATCCAAGGGGACAGATCATGGAATGACCTTATTATAGTGCTTGACATCTAGAAATGGCTCCTGTTCCTTCACCTTCTCTCCCCTCTCCCCTTCTGCTCTTGCCATCATAGGATTTCAGGCTGTGAAATCTGCTGGACTTAAATTCTGCTGGGTAAGTGGTACCAGCTACGACTCTGAAACAGTTCATATGTAGAGCAGCACTGTCCCACAGATACGTGTAACCATGGGAATGTTCTAACCCACTGTGAGAACCATTGACCACGTGTGGCTAAGGGCACTTGAAGAATAGCTAGTGTAGCTGAGGAGCTAAACTTTAAATAATATTTAAATTTAATTAATTTAAATACAAATTTAACTAGTCGTGTGTTAGTGGCTACTGTATTGAACAGTGCAAACCTAGAGCAAAGATTACAAATGCAGAGGTTACAAGAATGAATGAAGTGAGCTGAGTCAATGAGAGAGTATGGTGGGGCCTGTGGAAACAACAGACACAGACTTTTTCTATAGGAGTTAGCCACAAGTAACCTCAACCACTGCTGCCAGGTTGGCGGAGGCTCAGCTCTTCTCATGTTTCAGAAGAAGCCAGAAAGGCAAGTTTTCATGCAGTCTCCCTTTTCTGTAAAACATTGATTAATTCTAAAAATGTTGAGCACTTTAGGCCAAATAAACATATGCGCTAACCAGATGTCAGACAAAGAACATCAGCATGAAATCTCTAGTTGAGAGCCCACCCCTATAATCATGGAAATATCCAAATTAGACTGTCCCAGGAAGAATGTCCAATCAGATCTGCAGACGGTATGACTTCCCGAGAGGCTCCCTCCTGGTGACCTCGGTGCCCGCATTGAGTCTGCAGGAGCTGCCTCAGTTTGACTCCATTCCACGTGTTCATACGCTGAAATAAGCTGGTCTCAGAGTAACTTTGCAAAGACATTAGTGTTTTCTGGCCCAGCTGGTCCCCAACACTTGGTGTCCCCAGGTGTAAGCATCTCCCTGGAGAGGAGAGGGGCAGGGACAGGAACCAGGTCAGTCTTCACATGCCAAGTGTACAGTGCAGTGACAAGCCCCAGCTGGTGGGAACATGAGGAAGATCCTGTCCACCTTGAACATGATGTCTCTGGAAGCTGGTGGCTTTATATAGCCACAGAGTTTTCATCACCAGCGTGTTCCTTCATTCACTTATTTATCACACAAGTGGGCTAGGCAATCTTTCGATCTGAATCGCTGGTGCCACCACCCTGCTCACCACTTGAGCATGGAACGTAGGGTCAGTGTCAGCCTGGTATTGGTGCAGGACTCAGTGCAGAGGCAGTAGATCTCGAATAGAGAGACACCTCAACCAGACCTGGGTTCAGCTGACTCACCCATTGTCTATGTGGCCTTAAGCAAAAGACTCTTCAATCCTTAGCACTTCATCTACAAAGTGGAGAAAGGAAGAGTCCCTTCCTTATAAATCAGTGGGAGGACTAAACAAGAAAAGCATGGAAGGGGGTTAGGAAGTCCTCAATTTAAAAAACCAAATGCCGCCTGCATAACCAGGGGAGGGTGCAGGGTCCTCTGCCCAGCAGGGGCTCTCACACTCGGACTTCATGGTAAATTGCTGGTACCGGCGGTAATTGAAAGCTTGCTGGCTTTTAGTCAGTTGTATCATTGTTTTAAAATCCTCCACGGACACTGCTCTCTGTGGTGACGTCTGCTCCCAGCCCTGCACCCCCACCTGCTAGGGATTACTGCTCCAGAGGCCTGCTCCTGAATTCTACAACATCCACTGAATCTGAGGTTCTAGGAGTAGGAGTCCAGATAACTTGGTGTAATATCAGAAAAGAAAAAAATGGCTCATGAATGTACACACATGTGCACAGCCACACAGAGCCATGCATGCATGCACATACACACAGACACACATAGAACGTGGCCATCAGAGATCCTCTTCCCAGAGTTTCTGCCTTTAGCATCACACAAGTATCTCTGCCCCAGATCACCTCCATATGCCCAGACTCACACACCACGCCAGCACCCATCCTCCTGCCCCTCCTGCCTACTGCATGGTGATGTGTCTGCTGAGGGACTGTGCTGCACGCTCTGAAGGAGACCTACACTGACCATTGCATAACTGATAATAGGTCTTTGTGTCCACATTCCATTTAGATTCGTGTCTGAAGCAGGTGACAGGTGTTCAGAGAACATTCCCCAGCTGCCTGTTGCCAAGAGCATCCTGAGACCAGCTGGGGCGAGGAGCAGAGGAAATCCCCGTAGTAATTTAATAGTTCACAGGGCTTTGGGTCTGTGAGGGTTATGATAGAGAATTAAAGTGACAGTGACCACCCACTTCAGAAGGGCCTTGTGCCCGGATATTTCTGCACGTACTACTTTGTTCCCAAGGAAATGGCCACTGGGTGACCAAGAGGAAAACCTTTTTTGTCACGGGTGCCTGTCACCATTTACCAGGAGAAACACAGAAAGCATCTAGAAGGGAGAGGCCTGTTTTCACACACCCCTGGAGGCTGTGCCAGTTTAGGGGGAATTCATCCCAGAGCCAGATGTTTAAGTAGCATCTTAGAATGCAACTTTCAGCACTAGAAGTGGGCGTGGGAAGGCTGGGCAGACCTTGTGACTGACTTCTCAGAATTCATGCTGTAGCTCTAGGTGTAGTTTTGCGGAGCTGATGGAGCCACTCCCGCACTCTGATTCTACATGTCGCTTGCAATTGACCTCATGTTTGAGCATTTCTCCCCACTTTCTCAGGCAGTTTGGTTATTCCGAGCCAGTTTGGGTCAGAATATATTCATTGGCTCACTCAACAAGCATGTATTGTGTGCCTACTACACACAGCACTCTGAATGAGACAGGACTCTTTCTCACCTGTCCCATGAGGCTCCAGAGCCCCACGGAGTCCATGTGCCCAGCAAGGCCACGGGGACACGTCCTTCCCCGGAGCGCATGTTCCCAGGGCACAGGCCACGGGCCACACCTGCTGTGGAGAAAAGTACAGTATATACGGGGACGGGGGGCGGGAGAGGGAGGAAAGGGGCTGCATTAGGGGAGTGAAAGAAAATATTTGAGCAAAAACTTGCAAGCAGTGAGTGAGCTGAATCAGTGGGATTTGGGGAGGAATGCTCCTGGCAGGAAACAGGCTGAGCGAGGCCCAGCAGAGGGACAGGAGCAAGTTTTGAACAGAGGAGTGACCTGGTCCCAGGCAGGGTCTTAGGCTCTCCCTGACAGCAGCCTGAGAAACAGTGAGTGTTGACCACAGACACAAGGAGGCTTCCCGGAAGTCCATCCTTCATCTTCCCATCACCCACAGGGGAAGCAGGCCAGGGAGGAGACACACTTTTGGCTGGTGCAGCGCAACTGCCAGGGAAAGCAGACTTCAACACTGCATCTAGAATAAAGCAGAATGCAGGATTCAAAAGCAAGCCAAGAAAAAGTGCTTACTAATAATTCTCTTAGGCAAGGCTACATGAAGGAGGCAGCTGTAAAAAAAAGATATCTGTACCATTCTTTCAGTTCTCCTTCATACCCTCCTCTTTCTCTTCTTCCCTCTCTGTCACTCCATATACCCCCTGCCCCCCATCTTTTGGTGGCATCCCTTTTGCCTTGGTGATAGTACGTAGTCAGCTAAACTCTAACGGCTTTCTCAGCTTCACAGCACCTTGCTTTTACCAGCTTTGAATCTGCTCTGTTTTCTCCCTCAGTCAAATAGAGCTCAGGACATTGGATGGTGTTTTAGGAAGGCTTTAAGCACGGAAAGATGGATTTTGATGTTTAAAATACGACAATTCACTTCATGGATTAAAAATACCACTGAAACAAGGGGTTTGGAGTGAAGAAGGGAGGGGCCGATGGAATTAGATGGGCAGAATCGCAATGAAGGCAGGAGCGGGGCTGAGGACACCCGGAGGCTGAGGATCCATTCTCTCCTCCTCTGTGAGTGTTTATAGTCTTCTCTAATAAAAGTTTTAAAGCCCTTAGCCCATTCTCATGCAAAGCTGCTATCCAGGATCCTGAATGTTTGGTATACTTTAGAAATTGTATCTTTGAGACTCTTTTTTAAATATATGTGTGTGTGTGTGTGTGTGTGTGTGTGTGTGTGTGTGTGTATGATCGATTTTTTACAGAGAAAAAGGGAGAGGGACAGAGAGTTAAAAACATTGATGAGAAACATTGATCAGTTGCCTCCTGCACACCTCCTACTGGGGATTTGCCCGCAACCAAGGTACATGCCTGGAATTGAACCTGGGACCCCTCAGTCCGCAGGCCGACGCTCTACACACTGAGCCAAACCAATTAGGGCTCTCTAACATTCTTTGTTGGGAGTTGACCTCTGAGTAGAATGATTGGTAAAACTGAACATGTCGGAGGTGACCCATGAACAGGATGCACAGCCTCCTGCACATCTCCCCCCGCCGATGACAACCAGGTCTGCTCTGCTCTCTCAATCCCAGGCTTTCTCTCAGTTTGACCATGAGCAGCTCGCCGAGGCCATTGGCAGTGACTGACAGTGATTCTGGAAGCAGTTCTAGAATCAGACAGGTCATCGGGGTCAACACATGGTGAGTGGGTAACAAATGTTTGTGGAATTGATCTCTGAAGCAATGTGTATCCAAATCTCTGCTCACAGTCAGACTCAGTCTACTAGATCTTACAGGAACGGCCATTAGAGGTCAGTCTTCACACTGAGAACAAATGGAAAGGCACAGTTGTGACTGTACAGATTGACATTGAAATAGCCTTTTAAAGAGTGGGGAAGTCATGTCCTAATAACCTTCCCATGTATTAGCTAATGTCTACTATGAATGCAGCTCACACGTGTAAGAACCGTCTAGATATGCAGTATATACGTCCATGTGCTTACATTTCTATATAGTATATGGTAAGGATTAGATCACAAATTGGACTTTATTTTTAGTTAAAGGATGTAAGATATCCTAGATTAGAAGACAGGAAATTAAAGTCCACACCTGACTAATTAAACTTTCTACAAACACTCTTCAAATCTAGAGCATTGCCATGCCCAGCAAAACCTGGCCTCCTCTCCTGCTCCTTCGGCCCCACTGTCCTCTCTGAGCAGTGGCTATGGTGCATGAGGTCCTGGCCACCTCAGGTTCCGGGTGACCAGCCCTCTAGCAGTTGCTTGCTCCTGTCTGATTTTCTGTTACTGAATACTCCTTTTGGACTTTATTATCCATTGATGCATGGTCTTATACAGCAACACCTCCCAGCATCCCCAAGTCTTACTGGCATGTTTTCTCTGCTGAAATCATGTCCATGTTCTTTTCCAGTATTAAAAGAATCATTATGGTTAGTTCTGCTAAAGCTAAGACCACAGGCTGAATTCCCCCATAGAAATTTCTTCTCTTCTAAAACTATTTCCTCAATAATCTCCCTTGAAGAAAAAAAAATTATCTCTATTTTATAATATAGGTCAAAGGAGAAATAAAGAGTATATAAACAGTGATGTGAATCAGGATGAGAAAAGTTTAGCATAATAGTTACTTTAATTCCTCAAAAAGATTCCTTTGACATACAAAACAAACCTTGTTCAGCCACAGCTTCTGTGAAGCAGGAAGAAGGACCAGCTCAGACTGGGAAACGCCTAGCAAAGGGCAGACATCTGGTATGTAACGATCTCTCAAAACTGGACAGGAGAAACATAAACAATTCAACTGCAAGCCAGGTCAAGATGTGAACACATAGTTCACTGAAGAGGGTCTTCTGATAGCATACGGAAGGATATTTGCCATCATTAGCCACTAAAGAAATGCACATTAAAATCACAATTAGCTTTCACTACAGTCAGCTGAAGTAAACAATAGTGATAACACCAAACTCTGCACGAGTGTGAATAGGAACAGATCCCTCCCTGTGTGCTGGCAAGAAGGTACCACTCCCACTGGTGAACACTTGGCAGTGTCAGATGTAATGAGACATGCAGTTACCATGTGGCCTCACAGCGAACCCAGGCATTCATCCCAGAGACCTGAAAACTTATTATGATGGATTAAATGTTCATGGCCCCCAAACATCATCTGCTGAAACCCCGCTCCACAGTGGTCTGAGGAGGCAGGTCTTTGGAAAGGAAGTAGGATGAGGTGAGGCTGGTGCTATACCTCTTGCTGGCCATGTGATAGTGCGGAGAAGATGGCCTTCATCCACCCACACTGAACCCTGACCTATGACTTACAGACTTCAAAACTGCAAGAAAGAAGTACTTGCTGATGATAAACCACCTGGTCTATAGTACTTAGGTAGAGCAGCTTGGACAAACTAAGATACTGACCTTCACGCCAAAACCTGGACGCATGTCATGGCCATCTTCCCTGCACAAGCATGCTTTCAGACTTTCTCCAGGCTGTGTGGATGAGACAGGAAATGCAGTCCCTGGGAGTTGGGAGCTTGTTAACAATGTAGGTTCCCAGGCTTTGCTCAGACCCACAGAACTGGAACCTCGGGGGCAGGGGCCTGGGAAATGGTCTTGTTGCCCAGTCCTCCAGGTGGCTTTTAAATTGCTGCAGCCCTACCAAATCTTTAATAATACTATCTAATAAAGAGGGAATATGTTAATTGACCCTCATGTTGTCACAAAGATGGCGTGCCCACATCCAAGAAGAAGGAAATATGCTAATTGACTGCCATGCCCTCAAAGATGGTGGTGCCCGCAGCCATAAGTCTACTCAGCCCTGCCAGGGTAGCCGGCTGCTCCATGCACCCACTTCCAAAGTCCTCCAGTTCCCTCAGTCTCCCAGCTACCCAGGGCAAGCCCAAGGCACAGGCAAGCTCCTGAGGGCTGGCTGAGGCTTGCGCTGCCAGCAGTGGCAGCAGCAGAGGTGTGATGGGGCATACCTTCCCCTGATCACCGGGTTGCCTCCTGCCCCTGAGGGTTCCCAGACTGTGAGAGGAGGCGGACCAGGCTGAGGGACACCCTCCTCCAGTGCATGAATTTTCATGTACCAGGCCTCTAGTGTATTCATAATTATGGTTTAAACACCATAAACCATATTTACCTTCTTAATCAACCAATTTATACTGTATATGTCCTTCTTTCTAAAGTTTTTAAAACTACTTTAAATCTTTACATTGTATTTTCCTTTTAATTTTTTAGCATTCCATACATTACAAATGGACTCTACAAACATGATGATTGATTGATTGATTGATGGAGACAGAGATAAATAGCTATAAATACAGATGGTTATAGAGAGAGATCTTTATGTCTAGCTTACTTTAAAAAAATCTTCACAATGTAAATAATAAATTTTTTTTACAAATAAAAACAACTATACTATCCAAAACTAAGGATTTTTTCGTGACCCTTATTAAGTCTACTAAGCACGTATATTTTTTAAATGCAAGGGACTAATGAACTCATTGTTAATTTTACCTTTTTTTTCATTTCTGTTTTGCTTTACTTAAGGTATTTTCTCTATTGGGCAGCATGGCCATTTCAAAAATGTTAAAGTACTAAAGAAAAGAAGTTTCTTCAAATTAAAATGCAAGTCTCAGTAAAAGGAGAAAATGGCAAACATCACTATTAATTTTGTTCTAAATGATAGCTCAAGCCTGATGACCACATAGTCCCAAGCCAGTGTTTTCCAAAACATTTTCTAGGGAAAGGTCCCATTTTTCCAAATATGTTTGCAAATTGCCCCGGGGTCTCTCCCCTGTCCACACCCCAGTGCTTTACAAACTACATGCTCACCTAGAGCCTGGGTCCTGGGAAAAGATGCTGATTGGCACTGAGTGGCAAAGCAGTTTCCAAGCCAATTGCCTCCAGGCTGTAGCCACTGCCTCTTCCCAGGAGGCTTGCAGAGCAGGTAAACTGCGAGTTTGCAATAAGCAATCCCGAATGCTCAGGAGTTAAGTTTCATTTCTGTGTCTGTGGGTTAGATAAGTTTATCCTTCCCCCTCATCTGTTCAAGTCCTTTCCTGCTGTCAGAACACAGGCTCAGAGCCCATGCCCGCCGGCCGGCACGCAGCCTGGCATGAGCAGAATAAGAGTCAGTGTGATGGCTCCAGATGTATTTCTTTACTCTTGTCCAGGATCTCATCAAAGGGGATTCCCAGTCTTACTTTGTGGAAGATGCTATCTCATCTCTCCCACCAGGCAGAGATTTCTGACCAATGTTCTCCCAGTCACAAGTGGCTGGTGAGGACAATGCTTTCCCAAGCCCCTTACTCGCAGTTGGGGATGGCTGAGTGTGAAACACTATACATCGTTGTCTTTCAACATTTCATTGTAAAGTAATATTCCTTCTTAAATGATTGAGCTGCTCTTAGGTCCAAGAGCAGGACTCCCCACTCATATCCTATTGGGTTTCCAGTTTTTGTTGGCACATCTCACTCATGGCCACCCTAGTGCTTAGAAAAGTAGCACAGCCTATAATAGCACCTGGTGGGCACTTGTAAGGTTGATGCTGAGGGAGTGAATTAGGCAGAAAGCTAGACCATGACCATAGGCTCCTTTAGGCAGAGCATCTCTGTGGTCGACCCCCGGAAACAAGGCCTATTTCTTTCCTTACCCTTTCTCCTAGGACCAGCAAGCCTCCAGGAGTTTGTGGCCGTATTCAAACCTCTGCAGCTCTGGGACAGGGCAGTGGCAAGACCTTCCCCAGGACCCATAGCAAACCATGTGCAGGCAAATACAACGGGTTCTTGGCCCACTGGTCACTAAAGAAAACCACTGTGCAGAGTAAGGAATTTCTGAGAACAGAACAAAGAAGAATGTAGGGGAGATAAATAACCACAGAGCTGGCATGATTTCCAAAGGCTCCGCAGCAGGTCCAGGCCCCTGCCCATGCCTATTCCAATGCGTGGATCCCATCATGGTGAGGCCTATCTGGCAAACTCAGGAAGGAGCCCATTTTCTTGGAAATCTGGGCTTTTTAGCTACAACCAAGGGAACTAATGTCAAAGTAAAAAGGAAAGCTGCATAACAAACCAAATAACAAACCAAGCCAATAGCGGGACAAAGGTTCCAGGAGGGCACCCGGCCACTGCACTGGTGGCAACTGGAGGAG
Organism: Lasiurus cinereus; assembly: GCA_011751065.1. NCBI lineage: Eukaryota > Metazoa > Chordata > Mammalia > Chiroptera > Vespertilionidae > Lasiurus > Lasiurus cinereus. Next base: position 5,762,120 of record JAAGEH010000020.1, read on the forward strand.
CCTCTGAGTGCATGTCCAGGCCTTAAGGGGCTTGAGGGTGGTCAGTACTGAATGCAGGATTCCACTGAAGTTTGGGTCAGATGAGTAGTTAAGGACCCCTGCTCGGGCCTCCCATTCTAACGGAGCACACATGAGCGAAGGCCTCTCTTCTTACCCCAGGCTCTTGCACAGCTCTTGTGCATGGAGGGCTCCGTGCGGCTCTAGGCTGGGAACCCTGACTATGGCAAAGCAAGGTGAGAGCTGGTTCCCCGAGGAGCAGGCCAGACCTCTCACAGGGCCTGGAACTAAGGCAGCCCACATCCCAAGAGCTTCCACTTAGGAGAGAAAAGACTAGTTCACAGCTTTTCACGTGCCATAGAAGTGCAAGGGCCCTCTCAGATACTTGAGGCCTCCTTTTGGGAGCTGGAGGTTCTGTGCCTGGAAAGATGGGACCGAGAGGTTGAGTTGTTTGTATTGCAACAGAGGACTTTCACTAGAGGGTGGCAAGACCTCTGGCCAGTGAGCCTGGGCTTGCAGGGCCTGCTCCCCTGGAACATTCCAGGCGGGGCAACTAGCATTTCAGAGAAAATTCTCTGAGAGGGGAGATAAGGACTCTGAATATAAAGTCAAAGAAATTTCAGCTGAAACCGGTTTGGCTCAGTGGATAGAGCGTTGGCCTGGGGACTGAAAGGTCCCAGGTTCGATTCCGGTCAAGGGCATGTACCTTGGTTTCGGGCACATCCCCAGTGGGGGGTGTGCAGGAGGCAGCTGATTGATGTCTCTCTCTCATTGATGTCTCTGGCTTTCTATCTCTTTCCCTTCCTCTCTGTACAAAATCAATAAAATATATTTAAAAAAAAAGAAATTTCAAAGTAAGATGGAATGAAGGTGACTTTTTAAATCTGCCCTCTAACAGAGAAGGAAACTGATGCTAGAAGGGAAGTGTGGCAAGTCCCTTAGGCCCTAAGCCTTAGGGGATTAACAATTTCATTTTTTTCTAAAACAATAGTTCAACGTAACCAACCTATGAGGGAAGTAATCAACCATAGGACTTGTACGCATGCATATCAGCATAACCAACGGACACAGGCAGTGAGGGGTGAGGCATGAGCTGGCAGGTAGGGGCGGCTGGGGAGACGTCAATAGGAGAAAAGGAGACTTAAGTAAAACTTTAAGCAACGAAGTTAAAAAAAAAAATAGTACACAGTAACAGTCCATATCAACGCATCCTGCCTTAGCCCTGGAACTTCAGGCTGCCCGGGGTTCTGAGGACATCATGGAGTTGGGGCAGCCGATGCTGAGAAGTCCACCACAAGGGCAAGAGCCTATCACTCTGAAAATGTCAAAGCCCAGAGTCACTGACCGCCAGACCAGGTACTGCTCCAGGCATAGCAGGAAGCCGCTGTCCAACCCGAGGCCAGGATTCTGCCAGAGAACTGCTTGGGGCTGTGAGGTGGCTCCGTGAATCACGGTGGAAGCCTGTGCCTCTGCTAAGACTCTACGTTGCCCACCCTGGAACCTCATGGGCCCTGGGTTATGCTAACATAGAGCATCTTCCTCTTCCTCTTGTGCAGCCCCACGGCAGGTGGTTGGATCTAACACCGACGTTGGTAGTCATCGGCAGAGATTAGAAATGTGCTGGCACAAAGACCCCTCAGGGACTCATGCAGGCCGGGCAAGGCAGTGACCTTGGTCTCAGTCTGTGAAGTTTCCCCAAGCTCCTGCAGTCACGTGGGCAGAGGGCAGTGGGAGACTGTGGAAACTTTTCCGGGATGTGGAGCCTCTAAAGTCACCACTGAGCTCTGCTATCAAAGGGAGACATTTGTATAGTCCTCGTTCTTTGATAGTCTGTGTCTGAAACATTTTGTTAAGCCTGGAGAAGGGCAAACATTAGTGTGATTGCATGGCGCCCTGAAAGAACTTCCAATGTTTGATTAATAGAATACAAATATTGATTGAAACTTGTTAAAGTTGTGTAGGATAAGAAGCAATGGTTACCAAGGTCCTTAGATTTATCCTACTCAAAGTAGGTGTTTAACAATGATTTTGTCTTGTTGTAAATATATATTAGCCTTGATAGTACATGTTACTATTGAGTTCCAAAAATCTAGTTATAGTTTAAGTTCCCAATATGTTGACTTAAACCCTCATGATGTGTTCCCAAAATAAGTGACTTTCTTCTGATTTGAAACAGCATCTGTGGCAAAGGTCAAAAAAATGTCAGTCGAGGTAAAGCCATATTATCACATCAAAACATGTTGTAACCAAGGTCATAGACCAAACACATGCTTTATCTTTCATCTACTAAGATCTTGGTGCTGCTTAGAACAACTCATGACTACTGGTAGGCATAACTTAAGGTCAAACAGAATGCGTACTTAGAGGAATTGATCCATAAATGATATATTTGATAATTGATTCTATTTTTGAAGAAAGCTGCTTTTGTGGTTAAATAGCATGAGATAGGTGCCCTCTGCATAGCTGTAACACACAGTCTTTTGAACTATACGCAAGACCCATTTAAAATAGGTGGCTAAGTAAGACTGCATTAAAAGAAACAGAGATCCGGTTTGGGGGGTTATAGCTTGGTTTTGTGAACACATGTCAAGCTCTTCAACTGGCATGCCACCTGCTGCAGATGGTACCTCATAGCCAATGAGGAATCTGAATAGATTTAACAGCCTAACAGAAGATTTTTTAAAAATTTACCTCCCCAAAATCTTCTAAGGGAAAAATTGTCCATATAGAAATGTTAGTGATAATGCTCACTTCTATTCCTGAAACTCTTTGAATAAGTTAGCTATGCACTCACCATTGCTTTGAGTTTCATAGCAACCCTGAGAAACAGGCTCAGGGATAGTGATTTTTTACAAACGACAAAGTTCAGGTGCCAAGCTTAGGGTCATCAGGTGATTGGCAGGGTCAGCACTCAGACCCAGACCTTCCAATTCAGGATTTCAGTGCTTTTTCATATTTCTGCTACTATTTTTTAAGGAGCAGGAAATGGGCTCACTAAATCCTGAGGCTTCTTGAGAACAACTATATGTGAGGCAAATAGCATCTTCAAAACGCTTCGGCCTATTTCATTGCAGGGGAGTTCATAAACAGGCTTGTCCTCACTTTGCCTGTCAGCTAGGAGACATAAAATGTGGACGTGTCTTAGAGGAGTAAGTTACAATATGATGCTTGAGCCTCTTCAATACCCCCTTGTTTGGAAGAGGACAGGCCAGGCTTTGTGGGCAGGGCGTTTCCATCCACACAGACCCTGCAAGGCCTCCGTTCACACAGGGGCCGTCCTTTTCCTCCACAATCAGTGCGACTCATCTCACACTCAGGGCGGCGCCTGCTCAGTCCCCATTTATGGATTCTTCTGGAAAGGAAGGTCGACTCACCACCACCCCCTCAAAAAGAAGAAAAAAAAGGCTCTGGCTTTGTCAAAGGAGTGATTGGAAATGGAACTTGTGAACCCAGACAATAATGTTTTGTAACAGCTCTGTTTGATGTGTACTGATGGGAATTAATCATTTTAGTGAACAGAATTGCTCTTTGTTATGTAAACTTTGTAAAGTACGCTTCATATGACCTTTGCATTGACAAATCTGCTGTTCCAAACTGCCATCTTTTTGTGGGCACCAGGATTCCTACGGAAACTTCTGGAATCACGTTACCACTTGACCTTAAAGTTTAGACTGCTGTTCCGTTGAATGCGAACCAAGTGACAACATAAGTATTATGACATGTGTACACACACATGTCCCATTCCCCAAGAACTGATCAAGTAGAGTAACTATCTGTTTTCCCATTTCTCCTTTTCATTTGCTGGCATCTCAGATAGCCAGCCTCTATCAACGACCACACCCTGAAAATATACTCTATTCACATTAGACATCTGGCTCTGGTGTATGTATAAATTTAGTCCATTGGAAAGGATATTTCAGCCTGGGGCAGCACTTTTAGATCCGATATTTAAGAAGCTGTGGGCTCCCACCAGCATAGCCGCCTCCCAAACCCCGGAAGGAAGGGTTTCCTCCCCAGGTGGCTATCCAGCACCTCTGACGTGTCCTGAGCTGGTTCTTCCAGCCTTGGCCAACAGCTCGCTCTTCTTTCAGGGCATCCCATACCACCACCACAGACCCTGGCAGACGCAATTTTATTAGAACCTATTTTTTAGTCTCTTTCTGTCCCTGGGAGTCTTGAATGACATAATCATCATGAAGACTTACTAGGACGCCTTCAATTAGAGTTAAAAGAGTTTGTCTCCTGATCTAACAATCTCCTAAAGTTGGTTGTGAAGTAATCAGCTCTTATGTTTACCACAAGCATGTACTTATTAGCCAAGTGACCAGGTCAATCGCAGTACCTTAGGATGACATGGAGAAAGACAGGCATTCAGAATGAAGGCAATCTGAGGTCAAATCCCACTTCTGCTACTTACATTCCACCTCGTGGCATTGGGCGGGTGATCAAGTGCCTGGGCCTCTTTCCTCTCTCGCAGAGCAAGAAACGGGGAGAGAGAGGGCACGCCCTCAGGCCCAGGACCACAAGACCCAGCATGGGGCCATGGAGGTGCTCAGCAAGCAGCAGGCCCTGCAATGATGGTTGTTACCGGAACTACTATTCCTCCTGCTTGTCATTGCTATAAAATCCATTTCTCACAAAGTTTTCAAGCGAAAATTAGAACATGCCAGGAAATGGGCCGTTATTCTTTGTAAGATAAGTAAGTCTATAAGTCCACTTTGGAATGTCCACTGACATCAATAAGAACACGTGTCAGAACTTAATCAATTGTTTGTTTGTTTTTAAAGAGAAGGATAACAAAGTGGAATGTTACAAAAGCAAAGTCTTGAGCACCTGATACTCCTCTCTTTGGGGTCATAGAAACAGCCTGTACAAGTTTCACACAAACTTTATCTGCCATCTGAGTGCAGTGAGGTTAGTCCTGCCCTGTACATTCAGCACAGCTGATAACGCCATGAAGGCAAAGGAAACCAGGGGCAGTGTGATGTTTGTACAGCACACAGTTTCCTTGTAACCCTGCCTGGGTCTTCAGTGTTCTTCACCTTATCAGAAGCCGATAGGAAGCCATGCACGTGCTCCTGCGACAGGGATACTATGGCTGTTCACCACAGGAACAGACCTTTGAAAACTGACCTGTCAGAATGTCTGCAAGCCCATCAGATGTCCTCTGAAACAGGTGATGGGAACTGGTGGATTCCAGCAGACAGGAAGGGCTGAGGCTCCCGTGCCAGGGGGAGAGGACCATGCTGACACAGAGTAGTTACTGTGCCTGCTGCTCGCCCAGAGGCTCTCGGTGAAGAAGGCAGAAGCTTGCAGGCTGCAGGAGCCTGAGCAGGAGGGTAGCGCCCACCCTGCCCACCAGCCAGGGAGGCCAGACTCCCTCACAGGGCAGCGCCTGCTGGTGTGAAGGAAACTTTCAGCGCAGCTGGTAGTGTTTCCTGGCCCCAGGGATTACAACGATGTGCGAGATGAATTTGAAACACCCATCTAGAAAAAATAATCAAAATTGAGTTTGATAACATTTATTAGTTTAACACAGGAAAGAAAATGAAAACAAATGGTCTATGGAAGAATTTCTCCAGGCATCATTTTTGAAACTTCTATTCCAGCTAAGCACACATGCAGGAAAGGGTACAGATCAAAAATACACAGCTTGCCCAGCCATGGTTGAGCGCTGACGCAGGAACCAAGAGGTCACCTGTTTGATTCCCAGTCAGGGAATATGCCCAGGTTGTGGGCTCAATCCCCAGTGGGGGGCATGCAGAAGGCAGCCAATCAATGATTTTTTTCTCATCATTGATGTTTCTATCTCTCTCTCCTTCTCCCTTCCTCTCTGAGATCAATAAAATATATATTTTTTAAAAATACACAGCTTGTTGAGTTTTCACATAGTGAACACACCACGGTTACTGGTACCGACCCCCAGATCATGAAACACATCGCCAACCTCCCAGAGTTCTCCTTGGCCCCTTCTTGGCATGACCCATGCCCAAGAGCAATCTTGATCTGGAATTCTTGCAGCATTGATTAGCTTTGACTTGGTATTTTTTTCTTTAATTAACAAAAATAATATAGACACATGAATAGAAAAATGTTAAGTACAAAACATAAAATGAAAAATGAAGTCCTTTCCCTACCTTCTCTCTAAACATAACTTCCATTAGTAAATTTTTGCTATGGTTGCTTTTTATTCATTATGATTTCTTTCAGGAATTTGCCAGAATCATTTCCCCTCCAACCCCTCCTTATTTTTTTAATTTACACACACACGTCATATATGCATAGTGTCCTATTTGTTGCTTATCTTCTTTGTACCATTTCCCCTCTGAAATATGTTTGTACAGATTTCATGCCAGTGTTAAAGAGCACTGCAGTGGTAGAGGAGAGTGGGGATGAGGGTGAGAAGGAACATTTTATAATTTGTAACCAAATAACTTGTGTTGATTAATAGGAGGGAAGTGGGGGGAAATAGCATTTTTTCCTTCCCGTAAAAAGGTAGGTAAAGTCCCTGTGGTGATTCCTGCCTCTTTTCCAGACTTCTGGGTCCTTCTATACCAGCTCAGAAAACAATCCCTTGGCCCACGAGAAGAGCCCTGTATGCTCCCACCAGGAGGCCCAGCCCCCACTGGGTGGCCTCACGATCACTTGTAGAAAAGCCTAATCCTGAATTATGGTATTTGTTGGTCTCATATTTCATTATTATTTAATATTCTTTGCCACCAAGTTGAAAAATGAAGACCATTTTTCCCAAAACAAAACACCTACAGCTCACCTAACTTTCCTTCAGTGAGCTGGCTTAACTTTGTTTTTCTTTGGCAGGAAAATTGCCATCTGGGGAGACATTTTCCAATAATGCAGACTTTAAGTCTGTAACTTTATTTTTATTAAAATATATTTCGCCAATAGGTGGCACTGGTGTGTTTAGCTAGAGCTAATACATCCCCAGTGAAGGGAAACTAAAACAACCTTGCTTCCCAGGCACCCACAAGCTTCTCTCCCACTGTTAGAGGCCTGGACTTCTCAGCACCTCAAACAGGATTGCAAGGCATCCCAACCAGCATTTCAGAAACTGGCCCCCGCCTTCTGATATGAAAAAATGATTAAACAAAAGAGAATAGATTACCAATGAAGAACCTTTCCTTTGTCCTTGGTTTAATATCAGAAATTTAAAAGCTAGGATTCATGTTGGGGCTCAGCCCATCTGGTTTTCGAGATGGCCTAATAATTTATAATTCTTTACCACCTTTGGGCTCATGCATATGTACCTCCTTTGGCGACCCTAACATTTGGTGCCAAAACCCAGGAGGATTCCCCAGAGAAGGGGAACCATTGCTCTGGCTTTGGTCATCCTGATTGTGCTACTTGGAGAGCAGTAGGCAGCAGCAGCTAGATCTGGGCTTACCTCCGAATCCTACTCAGGTGATATGATCATTGCCTCCATTAGGCCTCCCTCCCGAACCAGCCACAGAGGACACGGGACCAGGGACCTCTCCTTCCCATTGCTGACTCTGCCTCAACACCAACTCATTTCATCTCTGGCAAGTAACAATTGGGTGACCCCTCCAGATTTCTGATTTTCCATCTCAGACAAAGACCTAGCGCTAGGCCAGAAATCTTCTCCCATCCGGACCTGGCCCTGGGACCAGGTCCCATAGTCTTTCTCGTCAGAGGGACACCCACCATGTGGATTAGACTGTCTTCCTCCCTCCAGAGCTCGACTAGATGGTGCAGATGTCCTCCCCCCAGCCTAGCATCCCAGGTCTCCCTTTGTGGCTTACCTCTTCTTTCTAATTTACACCATGGGAAATTTTTTCTGTTCCCCTCTTCTACTCCCTCCCTCCCCCACAAAAATACAAAAACATTCCTCTGGGCACATTGGCCCAAGAATGGGACTTTCAATTTTAGCATTCTTTGGGACTTAAACAATGTTTGTCACTCCAGTGAGAAATGGTCAGAGGTCCCTTACATTCAGACCTCCTTTATACTCCTTAATCACCCTTCTCTCTGTCAACTTGCTCTATCTATCAAATCCTACTTCTCCATTCCAAGCCCCCTTCTGGCAAACCTGCACCTTCCCATCCTGAGGTGTCTGATCAGTCCTTCCCAACCCATCAGGTTCCTCAGACTTTCCCTTCGACCCTTCAAATCACTGGAACCAATTTCCTCACGTCCCTCCACTGACTGCCCCCTGTCTTTGGACTCCACTTCTTTGTCCACTCACCTCACCTGAGCCCCCATTTTACTCTTCCTCTGGATAGCCCAGCCCTGCCCCCTGGTCAAACTCCTGGTTGAACTTCAGGTCGAACTCCCGGTAGATGGGACAATTGCAAATTAGCTTTTTATTACATAGGATGTGGTAAATTATATATTTTCCTTCCTACCTTATCCCTCTAGAATTTGGCAATTTGTAATGAGTTAATCATAGCAATACATTTCTTTGCATGAATTCAATAAGACCAGTTCCCAGTTGTGGTTTGATTAATCAACTGGAATGTCATGTCTGAAAAAGATGTGCCTGGAGTCTGGGCAGCACCAGAAAACACTCTCAGAACTGGTCAAAGCCACTTGCTAGAAAAATCCTGGCACCTTGCTTGATCACATGGGTCATAGTAGTCTTTTTCTGAGAGATGGCAAAGAAAGGGCCTCAAGACATCACTGGGGACCTCAAGAACTTGAGGAATTCACCCCACTCTATAGGTATTGCAGACAAACCTGATGGCAAGTAGGTGGATTAGCTTCTTTGCCCTGAGGGTCTAATTAAAGCTCAATCAGGAGAGGCCAGCAAAGCAGGTTTTTAAAAGCCTATATAATCAATTGCTATTCTTATTTTGTTCATGTAAACAATCTGGCCAAATTGTAACTAAACTTAATGCAGTGATTAAATTGGTCTTGATTTGGCTCTTAAATAAAAATAAGGGTGATGGGGTGGGGGGTGGTGTTTCAGTAGATTCCATATACACAGCTGTGGATGTTTGACTCTAGTTCGGTTAATTATCTTCAAAAGTTTTATTTTTAATGTTGTTTTTATGTCAATCAGTGTGTCCTATTCAAGGATGCTGCCCAAAAATTAACAGAAAGGGCCACAGAGATTAGAAAGCATCAATCAAATCCATGGGAATATTGGCTAAAGTATATAAATGGGTATCCCTGGCCATTTTCCTTCAAGTGGTATACCAGAGCACACAGAATATAGGACCATTAACATTCCTAGTCTTCATCCTCATTTTTGGCCCGTGTATTCTGCACCAATTTTCATCTTTCCTCTGGGACCACTTTCAAGCCTTCACCAACCAGTCTTTCAGAAAATCATGCTGCTGCAACTGCTGGCTCCCACCAGGAGGAATCTACGCAGTGTTCCAGCCAACCACAATCAAAGTCCACCCTACGTTTTTCATAATGCTTACTAATTTACATTCCCACCTACAGCATCCAAGCATTCCGTCTTCTTCACATCCTTGCTACCACTTGTTATCTCCTGCTTCTTCAGGCTAGTCATCATAACAGGTGTGAGGCAGTATTTCATTGTGGTTTTGATTTACATTTCCCTGGTGATTAATGATGTTGTGCATCTTTTCAAGTACCTCTTGGCCATTTTGATGTCTTTAGAAAAAAATGCCTATTTAGTTCCCTGTCCATTTTTTAAATTGCATTTTTTGAGGGGAGGGGGTTTGTAGTTGTTGTTATTGAGTTGTATGAGTTATGTATATGGTTGGGATATTAACCCTTTATCTAATATGTAGTTTGCAAATATTAGCTTTTTTTTTAAAGAAAAAAAGCACATTTTATTGGGACAATGAGGTACATGTCTATATGTTTAATAATCAAAGTATGTCTGTACTTAAACATATAACTTTAGGTGCTCATAGCTGCCACCCTAGGAAAAATTTGGAAATCTCAGTGACCCAACAATTCAGATTTCCTTCTACCTCGCCTCCTATACAATGTAGATGAGGAGCCACCTCCTCTTACATAGAAGACGTGACTTCCAAAGTCACCAAAGCTGGAGGAAACAGATGGCCCACAACGATTGTCAACATTGACCCAAAAGTGATGCACAGCCTGGTGGCCAGAAATAGTCACATGGCCCTACTCTAACTGCAAGGGACCTAGGAAATATAAGGGAGTACACAGAATATTGGCAAGCAGTGGCTATTTTGGACACTAGTACCATTATAAGGCTAATGTGGTCCTCCTCACTGTATAGTACCCATCTGGCTATTGTGGAAAGGTAGATTTGCAACTCCAGCATGTACTGTAGCATCAACCTCAGGAGACACCTGTTCTGGTTCTGCTCTTCCTCGGGCAGAGAAAGGATTGTCTTTCCTTGGGAGATTCATCTCCTGCTGTCAGAGAAACCCAGGAGATTATTTTCTCTTCCTTTCAGGAGCAGGAAGTTGTTCTAAGCTGAGTGGCTTATATTGTTGATTTGGAAACTGAAACACAATGTGAAGTCAAACAGAAGAGAAAGCGGTGGTGAAAACTCAAGTTATTCGGATTAGGAACCCTGGGGTATGAGAAATAGTGAGGCCTTTTAAATTTGTGGCGTGTAAAACAGATCACAGTTTTCATTTTGGATTTAAAGTGACCCTGATTTGAAAAATAATTCTCAGAAGATAGACAACTGTCGGCAAAGGTCCAATCAGTGGAATGAATCCAGATGTTTGCTCAGAATGGAATTTCACCAAAAGTGATTCAGGCCACAGGCATCGTGGCTCATGGTTGGTCTCAGGGCCGGTTCCTGACTGCCAAGGTTAATGTAGTTGTGCTGTTATAACCTCATCTTAAATGGAATCAAGCACAGGGAGGGGGGAGGAGAGAAGAGGGCTTGTGATGAGCAAGGAGGCTTTGTCAGTTACACCCAACATGTACAGCTCATAAATCAGAATATTTCATGATCTGAAAATCTGGGTTTGCAGCTTGGTAATTATTTTTAGATAAGTTCTGAGAGGTTACAAGTAGGGACTTGAAAACCCAATCAAACCCCAGAGCAGATAAGCCACCTGTGTGTGCTCAAACACTGAGAAGGGAGTTTAATCTTTATACTCTTTGGAAAAGAAGAAAGGTGCTGTTGGCAAGCCCAAGAACCCTGTGTGATGGCCAGGGTGGCAGAGACCCACAGCTAGGAAGAGAATCACTCACCCTGTGTCACATTCTGCCTGGGGCAGCTCACAGTGTTTCCTGAGCCAATGCTAGCACCAGGTGCTGATGTCCTAGGGCCATAATAATTTCTATAAAGAAAAAATCTTTTTCAAAAAAATCAGATTTGCTCTCTGGCTTATTAAATACAGAGAACTCTGACAACTCTATGACAATAATAGAACAACCCAGATATCTTCTTAACACCCTCAAGTGAAAACCAACCAGACCCTTACAATTCCTTTTTATTCTCAATCACACCACACAGTTAAGAAACTTTAAAAAAAATTAGAAAGAATGCATGCACCCCTATGTTCACAGCAGCACAATTTATAGTAGTTAAGATTTGGAAACATTCCAAGTATCCATTAGCAGATGAGTGGATAAAAAAGCTGTGGCACATTTACACAGTGGAATACTATGCAACTGTAAAAAAGAAAGAACTCTTGTCATTTGCAACAACACGGATTGACCTGGATTTAGAGTATCTTGCTAAGTGAAATAAGCCTGTCAGAGAAAGGTAAGTATCACATGATCTCACTCACAGGTAGAATCTAATGAACAAAATAAACTGATGAACAAAATAGATTCAAAGACTTAGAAACATGAACAGACTTTCTAAACTCAGAGGGGAGGTGGGGGAGGTGGGTGGATGGGAAGAGATCAACCAATGCACTTGTATGCATATAGGCATAACCCGTGGACACAGACAATAGGGTGGTAAAGGCCTAGGGTGTAGGGTGGAACGGGCTAAAAGAGATCAATGGGGTTGGTGGCAAGGGGATATATGTCATATTTTCAACCATAAAAATTAAAAAATATATATATATATATACACACACACACACACACACACACACACACACACACATGAATCACTGCTGACCCAGGCTGTCATGCCAACAAGTAGCCAGTCTGCTCCACCTGACTAGGAAAGGGACCGCATCAGAACGCACTAATTATAGCCATGAATGAAATAAAGTCAAAGGTAAGGAAAAGACCAAAAAAAAAACAACAAAAAATGAAAAATAACCCATCATATTCAGAGAGGTTAAACACTGTGTACTAGGTGTTTAATAAACTAAAACTTGCCTTACATTTTCACTTTGTTTTATTCTCTCAAAATTGGATACTGTTATAGCTGGTTAAAGGAAGATTTTATGATGAGTATCTCACTTTCAGATAGTCTCACTTAGGCTGTGCCCATTTTCTAATGCTCATTATCAGTCTTTCCAGAAACCCTGTAATGTTACCAACATCCTTACAGTAATGTCCTTTACTGCCTACATCAGTTTCTATTGCTTGCCACCAGAATTCCTGCTTAGTACATATCTACTCTGCCTGGTATTGGAATTGTTTGGGTCTATGTGTGCTTCCCCAGTGAGACTGTAAAACCTTTCAGGATGGGTTAGTGCAGTGGTTGGCAAACTGTGGCTCACGAGCCACATGCGGCTCTTTGGCCCCTTGAGTATGGCTCTTCCACAAAATACCACGGCCCCAGGCAACTCTATTTTGAAGAAGTGGCATTAGAAGAAGTTTAAAAATTTTGGCTCTCAAAGGAAATTTCAATCATTGTACTGTTGATATCTGACTCTGTTGACTAATGAATTTGCCGACCATTGTGTTAGTGTAATGTCTGGCAGGGGCCACAGTGCACAGCACAGAACCACACTTACAATGTAACAAATAAAAATGTGGATTCACATCACCTTGGTTAAAATGCCAGTTTGTGCCCAGCTGGGTGCTCAATTGGTGAGAGCATAATCTTATGCACCAGGGGGTTGTGGGTTCATTTCCCAGTCAGGGAACATACTTAGGTTGCAGATTTGATATGCAGTCAGGGCATATATGGGGGTAACCAATTGATGTTTTTTGCTCACATAGATGTCTCTCTCTCTCTCTCTCTCTCTCTCTCTCTCTCTCTCTCTCCAAAGCAATAAAAACATATCCTTGGATAAAGATTTTTTTAAGCTAGCTTTTCCCTTTACTAGCTGCATGACTTCAGACAAATTAACAACCTTTCTACTAGTAAGTCTTGGTTTCCTCAACCTATCTAATAAAAGAGTAATATGCAAATTGACCATCACTTCAACACACAAGATGGCTGCCCCCATGTGGTCACAAGATCCTGCCCCTATGTGGACACAAGATGGCTGCCACAAGATGGTCAGCAGGGGAGAGCAGTTGTGGGCAATCAGGCCAGTGGGGGAGGGCAGTTGGGGGATGAGGCCTTCAGGGGAGAGTGGTTGGAGGGGAACCAGGACTGTAGGGGAGGGGAGTTAGGGAAGAGACCATCCCTGCAGGAGAAAAAAGTTGGTTGGAGGGGAACCAGGCCAGCAGGGGAGAGCAGTTAATGGTGTCCAGGCTGGCAGGGGAGAGCAGTTGGGAAGGATGAGGCCTGCAGGGGAGGGCAGTTGGGGGTGACCAGGCTGGCAAGGGAGGCCAGTTAGGGGTTACCAGGCCAGCAGTGGAGCAAAGTTAGGGGCAATTAGGCTGGCAGGGGAGCAGTTAGGTGTTGATCAGGCTAGCAGGGAGTTGTTAGGGGGTGATCAGGATAGCAGGCAGAAGCAGTAAGGGGCAATCAGGAAGGCAGGTAGGTGAACAGTTGGGAGCCAGCAGTCCTGGATTGTGAGAGGGATGTCTGACTGCTTATCTGCATCAGGCCTGAACAAGCAGTCAGACATCCCTTGAGGGGTCCCAAATTGGTGAGGGTGCAGGCTGAGCTGAGGGACACATACCTTCTGTGCACAAATTTCATGCACCAGGCCTTTAGTGTAAATTTATGAACATTTACTGATTTTAATGCTTGAAATAGGGCCTGGCCACTGATAGAATGATTGAGGGTTTGATTCCTGGTCAAGAGCACATTCCTAGGTTGCAGGTTTGATCCCTGGTCCTGGTCAGAAAGCATTTGGAAGGCAACCAATAGGTGTGTCTCACTCATAATGTCTCTCTCTCTCTCTCTCTCTCTTTCTCTCTCTCTCTTTCTCCTTTCCTCTCTTCCATACTCTTTAAAAATCAAGCTAAAAAATATACTTGAGTGAGGATTTTAAAAAGAACCACACACAACAAACAAAAAAACTCAGGACTGGCATACAGAAAGCTTTCATATGTATTAGCTATTACTAGTATAACAATATTGTTATATTATGTCCTAGTATGTTTATATTATGTATCATATATATTATATCGATCATATACTTATATATTTTATTACATGTTATGTGTCTGTTATATAAATTATATTTGTTTGTATTATATGTATCTTTATGCTATAATACAGGTATTATTATAAGTATTCCATAAAATCAATGTTTAATAGAATTTAATTGTTTCTCAAATTATAAGCTCAATTCCAGTTTACACTATGATGTGGTGTGTTTGTTTGTTTTTCAGAAAAGTCTTCTTACCCTTAGTTTCTTTGTAAATTTATGCTAAAACATTTCTTTTGGGGGGAAGATAATACTTTGTAATATGCAGGTTATTAAAATGCCAGCATGGAGTTTTTCATAATATGCAAAACATTTCATTCTACCCCAGGCATTCCTCACTTGGCTGAAACATTGTTGAATTTTTTTCTTATTGTCATGGTGTTTTCCATGAAGAATCTGCATTTCATCAGTCTGGCTATGCTTCCCTGGACCGGCCACATTTCCACGGAGTTGTAAGAGCTATAAAATAATCTTTTTACCCACTTTTACTTGATCCAGTGCAGCACCTGATGCTGGATTATCCTCCTCCTCTTGCATTTTCAAAGGACTCTGTGTGCTTTTCTCAGCAGACCCACTAGTCCATCTGATTCCTGAATCTGATCTCTCTACCAAATGGCACGAGTTTTCACCACACTTCCTCCCACTCAGCATCACAGAGGGTTCTCTTGAGCTTCACCCGCATCCCTTTTCTTAGTGCTGGTGACAGAAATCTGTTTTATTGAGAAGTTTGCATCCCTAGTATAAGTGATAACACCTCAATGATCACAGCTTCAAGATGGCAAGCAGAGATTGGTTTTGTTTTTATGGTCTTGGAAACCCCTGCTTCCTGAGACAGGCTCACTCTGGAACTGCTATCATTGAAGTAGATTGGATTTATCTGTTCAACAGTTAACTAGGATTTGCTTGTGATGCTGGCCTGATTAGAGATGAATCTGACACAGGCACCTATGTGGAGAAGCAAACAGTGGCAGGGGATAAAATTCTTTACAGAGGTTAGTGCTCATCTTCATTTCAAACTCCTGCTCCAGTCCCCATGTGGGGTATGAAGACAATAAGCTACCCATATACCTCTGGCCTGAAGAGTATCATGCAAGTATGGAGGAGGAAGAAGGTCAAAGGGGAAGAGGTTGGTTTAGCAATATCTGCTACCTCAAGATCCTGGCAGTCTTCTCATCCAGTTTCACAAGTAAAAAACACAAGCTCAGAGAAGCCCAGTATCATCCCCTTGGTCACACAGCCAGACTGTGCTAGAGCCATTGATGGCCTGTGACTGGTGTTTTTCCTGCTCAGCTGCCCACTGTCCCACAGATGGGACAGAGGGTAGTGAGTAGCCAGCCAGGACCACATGCTGTTCTGAGCAGCTGCAAGGCACCTATTGGCATTGCTTGAGAATTTGAGAAGACATGAGAAGTTGAAGAAAGAGCAATTGCATGACTTTAACTCCTATTAACTGTTACCACCTAACTAGAGGTCATTTGCTGAGGTCTGTTAAATTTCATCATATGTGTGAAATGCATCTATCCACCTACCCAAGCAGTGTACATCTTGGTGTCTATCCTAGAAAAATATTGCACATTGGTGGAAAGAAGCATTACACTACACTGATTGTGGAATTTTATATAGCGTGCGGAAACTGGAAACAACACAAATGTTCATTCATAGCAGAATAATTAAATACATTCTGGTAAATACATTTTATTAAAGGCTATGCAGATAAGGAAGATCTATATAAAGATCTTAAAATACATGCGAAAAAATCAAGTAGCAGAAACATGCATGTAGAATGATCACATGCATATCTAGTAAAGAAAAGAAGGAATAGGTTTAATGTGTGAAAGTTAACTGGCCCTGTAGCAAAATAATGGGGAAGTCCAGAAGAATTACTGACTCAGAGGAGACATGCACTCCAGCTGAGGCTGGAGGATGGGCCGGGTAAAATGTAAGATACAGGAAACAGTGACTCAAACCATCAGGTTTGGTTTCTTAGCAAGAAGTCCAAGGATGGCTGTCCCTAAGCAGATTCAGCATCTTAGCCATGCATCAAGGACACAGGTTCTTCATGTCCCCCTTCCCAATCCTTCATCCTTGGGTGCCACACTTCTGTCCAGTACAGCAGCCACAGCCCTAGGCATCCCAACCACACTCAAGCTCAGGAGCAGGAGGCATCCAGGACAACAAAGAGGATAGGAGGCTTTTGCTGAGGAGCAGTCTTTGTACTCAGAACAAACTTTTCCCCAGACACCTCCTCTAGAAATTGCTTCTTTTAGTTCATCGGCCAATGATAAGTCACAAGCACACACCCCTACCCCAGAGTCCGGGGGACTGTGAGGGTAGGATTCTGGCTTTTCCATCACACATGGAACCCTGGCCCGGAGCAAGGACTTTGTGGTGCCAGGGAGCACCTGAGAGGGTCTCCAAGCAGATCACATGGAAGAAGCAGCACCCAGGTTGTATCTGAAACAATTTATTGGGTTGTCTATCCAACATCACTTTTCTAAGAAACGTCCCTCTGCAGCTCCATGTGGGGCTGCCAAGATCCTACATTTCCATCTTCTGCGAATGGGTTGTCATAGATCGTAATAACAGCTGCCAAATGGGTCTCCACTGTGTTTCCTCTCTAGAGGCATTTCTAACCGCCTTTCTTTTATTGAAACTAATTGTGTATGCATTCTGCTCCTGCTTGGCCATCAATCTGATGCTTATAGATTATCTGTGCTCAGTTTCCAACATCAGCCAAGATCCCAATTATTTTATCGGAAAGAACTTGACAGAAAGTGTTATTAATCATGTGTAAGAAACAAAATGGCAGGGCGGGATGTTAGGGTGTTACAGAGGGGGGAACAGGAGGGAACTTGCTACCACTGAGAGTTGTGGGGGGAAAAGAGGTTGGAGAAGAACAGTTAAGAGGAAGAGGGAAGGCAGGACAGGGAAGGAAAGGAATTGAAGAGGCTTGGGGGATGGCCCCACACTGATGGAACAAAGTACTTTGAGGAGTGTCCCTGCTGATGCTGGTGCCTGAGAGTTTGACACACTCAGCTCTGGTAAGAAAAAACCAGCAACCTGAAAACAGCTCCTGCACCTGGAAACGAGTTTAAAGGAGATGCTGTTGAGCAGCAGAAAGCACAGCAAGCACAACCAGCGGCGGTAGATCCTGCCCCTCCGCCTCCTTTTTAGCCTCCTCCAGCGCCCCCTACCGGTGAACCTAACAGAAAGCTTTTGGCCAAATAGCAGAGTACTGTATAGAAGACTTGGAGCTAAGACAGCTTCATAACTGTGCATCCTTTATAATGATGGATCAGCACATCCTTAACAAGAGGCAATAAAGGAATATACCGCATGGCATTATTCTGAGGTTTAAATGAGATAAATCATGAAGAGTAACTATCAGAGTGCCCTGTACACACAGTAGTGACTCAGACAGAGGTCCCTGTCCTTGTGGCACTTGCATTCAAGTTCATTTCAGAAAGTGGTATGTGGACATAATAAAATGGTCTTACATTTAAAGTTCCCAGGAAGAAGTTACCAAAGACTCAGTGGTCAATTGATTAAAAAAATGAAAAAACAAGCCTCAGGAAGAAAGTACTCACAAAATGCATATTTGATGAAGACTTGTATTCAGAGCATAAAAAGATCTTTCAAAACTTATCACAAGAAAACAAGTGACCCATTTTTAAATGGACAACGTTTTTGAACAAACAGTGCATCAGAGAAGTAAGCACAGATGGCAAGTAAGCACAACAGAAGATACATGAGAAAATAACCAATAGTTATTAGGGAAATAAAAATTAAAAACACAATGAGATTCTACAACGTAGATAATGAAATGACTTTTTAAAAACCAACAATATGGCTGATGAGAATACAGACAGGGACTCATATTGCTGAGGGGAGTGCAAAATGGCACAATCACTTTGGAAAATATTTTGATAGTTTTCTTATGAGTTTAGCATACACTAACCTTTGACTCAGCAATCTTACTCCAAGGTACTTAGAGAAGTAAAAACTTTAACTCACACAAAAACCTGTGTGCAAATAAATGTGTTGTGTCTGTTTGTTTTATTCATGTGGTTTCTTCATAAAAGTGGAAATAATCCCAAATTTTATTCACCTGTTGAACAGATAAACAAGCACTGGTGTATCCAGACAATGAAGTGTTACTCAGCAATATAAAGGAATCAGCCAAAACCGGTTTGGCTCAGTGGATCAGCCTCCTGGACTGAAAGGTCCCAGGTTCGATTCTGGTCAAGGGGATGTATTCTGTTTGCGGGCACATCCCCAATAGGGGGCGTGCAGGAGGCGGCTGATTGATGTCTCTCATCGATGTTTCTAACTCTATATTCGTATCCCTTCCTCTCTGTAAAAAATCAATAACATATATTTTTAATAAATAAATAAATAAATAAATAAATAAATAAATAAATAAATAAATAAAAAGGAATCAAATATTACACAGGCAACAACATGGATGAACCTCAATATGCTGTGCAGAAAGAGGGAAGCCAGACCCAAAAGGCTGTATTCTGTATGATTCTTTTATGATTGCCGAAAAGGCAAAACAGGAGAGACAGACAAGCTTGTCAGTGGTTGAGAATAAGGGCAAAGGTTGGCTACATGAGGGATTTGTAGGGGTGAAGAAACTGTCCTATGTCTTAATTGTGTTGATAGTTACATGTGCATATGCATTTGTCAAACCCATAGAATT
Source organism: Lasiurus cinereus (assembly GCA_011751065.1). NCBI lineage: Eukaryota > Metazoa > Chordata > Mammalia > Chiroptera > Vespertilionidae > Lasiurus > Lasiurus cinereus. Next base: position 5,781,167 of record JAAGEH010000020.1, read on the forward strand.
GTACATGGAAAAGGGTAAGTTTTACTGTATATCAAGGCCATAAACAGCATGTTTGTACCCCCAGCAAATTCCTATGTTGAAACCTAGTTCCCAATGTGATGCTACTTAGAGGTGGGACTTTGGGAAGGTAATTGTGTCAATGGGATTAGTGCCCTTATACAAGAGGCCCCAGAATGCTCCCTGTTTCTTCCATCGCATGAGGATATTGCAGGAAGACAGGAAGCAGGGGCAAGTCGTCCCCAGAAATGGAATTTGCTGGTGCCTTGGTCTTGGACTTCCAGCCCGAAGAATTGTGAGAAGTAAATGTCTCCATTGAGAAGCTACCTAGTCTATGCTATTTTGTTACAGCAGCTGGAGTTCACTAAGACAATCAATTACATCTCAGTAATCCTGACAAACACAACAAGGACCCCTCCAGGTACTCTGCAAATAAAGGCTGTGTAATCAGGTAAGCTCTTTCCAGGAAATGGCATATGAGGGAAGACAATAATAATGCCAACACTCACTATAATGCAGGGAGCAGAACAGTCCCAGCAGAAGGCAGATCAAGGACAAACCCTCTGACAGGAGGAAGGAAGGGGTGCAGAGGACAGGCCTAGGGGCTGGGAGAGCAGAGTGAGATTTGGTTAGCGGAGCCCAACCCTGAGGCCTTCCTCACACATGCTGGGTGTGTGATATCTATATTCTCAAGTTAGGAAATAAATAAATAGATTCCAGACACTCAGTTAAACTGGAATTTCAGGTAAGCAGTGAGTGCTCTGTAGTACTATAACCATATCCCATGCAATATGTGGGGTACATGTACAGCAAACATTGATTCTGTTTCCTGGAATCCATGTGTAATTGGGAGTCCTGCTTTTTACCTGGCAACTCTTCACCTAGGATCTGGTAAGAACTTTGGATTTGCTTCTGTCTACAATGGTAAACCATTGGGAGGTTTTAATTAAGGGAACAGTCTTTGTTTTCCTAAGCTGGTTACTGTGGAGAGCAGATAAGGAAGGGGCAGAAGCACGGCCGTTGCAGTGCTCCAGGAAAGAGGAGATGAAGGCATGGACAAGGGAGTGTCAGAACTGAGAAAAGTAGATGAACTTGGGAGATATACTTTGGAAATAAAGATTTAAGGACTTGCTTATGGATTGTGTGTGGCTGGCAGGGAGGAAAGGAAATGAGAAAAATGAAAGATGCTTCTAAGATTTTTGCCTCAGCAACATTAGTTCGTCTGATATTTAACTCATTTAATCCTCCCTATAATTTAGGAACTTGTGAATTATGGAGAGAATTATCCCCATTTTACAGGTGAGAAAATTAAGGCACTAAAAGGCTAAGTAATGTGCCCAAGGCCATGCACATAATAAATTGCAGAGCTGGGTTTCTCATATATGTAGTTTGGAAGTGCATGCTCTTAATTGCCTTGCTCTGCTGTTTTTTTGAGTATTGAGCATGTAAAGAATTCATTGGTAAAGAATGTTGAATCAATCAGTAACTTAGTGAATGATAGGATGCAGGTTCCCATATGCCTTATATTCGTTTTTATGCACACTGTCCTTATGCATGCTAGGAACATGTTATCTGTATGCTTTGCTCCATTCTCCTCACAAATTTTAAGCCTTCCCATTTTTCTGGACATCACCTCTAATACTGATGTTGGAAGTCATTAAAAGAATCCTTGGGGCCCTGGCTGGGTGGCTCAGTTGGTTGGAGTGTCATCCTGTACATCAAAAAATTTGCCGGTTCAATTCCCTGCCAGACGCATACTTAGGTTGTGGGTTCCATGCCCAGTTGGGGCTCATACCAAGGCAACTGATCAATGTTTCTTTCAAAGGCTCTCTCTTTCTAAAAATCAATAAAGATATCCTTGAGTGGGGACTTTTTAAAAAGACTTCCTGGGGAGTGTTTTTAAGACTTAAACTGTTATTAAGTGGAATTGAGAAATACTCTTTCGCAATGCCACAAGCAAATTGGCACATGCAGCAAAGTCTAGAGTCCAAGGAGGCCAAATAGTACCAAAATCACATTGACTCTATCATCAGCTGAACTTGTCCTCAGATATTCTCTCCCTGGAGCGTGCAACCTGCAGGTGTATGTCTCCTGCTGATAGCCTAGCTTGCCAGGGGGAGGTAGCTCAGCCTGCATAGGCAGAGGGATCTAGGTCCCAGTAATGGCTCTGCTCTGTGACCTCAGCAAAAACCCCTTCCTTTGTGCTTGGCTTCCCATCTGTAAAATGGGCATAGCAACAGCGCTCACTTCATAGTCTGATTGTGAGGACTGTTATCAGCACCTGACCAGATAAAATGCCTAGTGAAAGTGGGCATCCATCATATTGATGTAGAATTCTCACTTAGGAGAAAACTAGTCATGTCAGGCCTACGAGAGCTATCCAGACCTATATAATAAATGCCTTGCCTGGAATTTGCCCTGGTTCTCGCGGTTCGGCTGTAAGCCTGGAGAAGGGGCAAGGAGATTGTCCTTAGTACCATCTCTTTACTTGTTCCTCTTCTCTCGGGGTCCGAAGCCCTGCCACGAAGTCCTTTCCACTCTCGAGACAGATGGACAAGTGTCTGTTTCCACATGTTTGATGATAGTCACACAATCTCTCAGTTCTAGGGTGGCCCCTGCCTTAGATTCTGTCCTGGCCTCAGAGGGAGTGCACACCAAGAATGTGTAAGCTGAGGACGCTTCTCAGTGTCAAATAAGTCCATGTTTCCATTCAGGTCACTACATGTACAAGCGAATCAAATGCAATTCATTGGGGCATATTCAGATATTACATGTCAATCTAGGACGAGGTGGGGTGTCAAACGAGTTGATCTTATTGCTGAGAGATACTGGCATCAGGGTGGTGAAACTCCCGAGAAAACAAGTCCCCAGAGAGACATGTCCCAGCATCACTTGCACCATCAACAGGACACGGATTCTCCCCTGTGGCAGCATTTGTGAGGAAAATGATCTCAAAGAGCATGTTCTAGCCAATACAGAAATCATCCTTCAGGAGCCCACTTGAAGAAATCCCTCAGGCCTAAATCCAAACACTTAAAACAAAGTTCGGGGGCTTTTATTCACTTGACAAAAGGTTTTTAATTTTAAATTTTAAAGACTTTTTCCCTGGAATTAGTTGAAAGATGAACTATTGGCACACATTTAAGATGTGATCTTATCCACATGAAAAAAATACCTTTTTTAATCTTTTAAAAAATATATATCTTTATTGATTTCAGAGAGGAAGGGAGAGGGAGATAGAAACATCAATGATGAGAGAGAATCATCGATCAGCTGCCTCCCACACACCCCCCCCCAACTGGGGATCAAGCAGGCAATCCAGGGCATGGGCCCCTGACGGGAACCGAACCTGGGACCCTTCAGTCCACAGGCTGATGCTCTATCCACTGAGCCAAACTGGCCAGGTCAACAGATTTCCCTTTTGCACTGACCAGTGCAATTATTGTCTCCTTATTTGCAAAATAAGGGGTTTAGGATAAATAATTTCAGAATCTCATCCAGAATCGTATGTTTTTGAGGCCACAGAATAAGTAGTGTGACATATTTAGTTTTTCTCTATATACATTTTTCCTTTACTCTTTTCCTCATGTAAGCAGATCGCAGGTGCTGGGCTTCTGAGCTCTCAACAGAATTTCATGGCAAGGCAGACAGCAGACACAGCCTATCTTTTCTGAGAGCAGAGGCAAAGAGGGTAGGGGTGAAGAGGGGGCTTGGAGAGGCGTGAAGGAAAGGGTCCTATGGGACCAGCAGCAACAAGACCCAGGGTTCAGCTTCCTGGCAGTATCCTGAGGAAATGGCAGAGTCCCAGAGAAAAATGGCTCAACAGAGCATCTCAGGCAGACCAGCAAAAGGATCCTATTTCCCAAGCTTCACAATGAAACAGCGCATGCTTCACAACCAAAGGTCCAGTATCCAGAAGGTACCCCCACCAGGCCACCCCTTAGCACTAAGTTAGACCCCAAAATGACTGAGGTTAAGACTCCTGCCAGTGTGATAGGGCAGGGGCTCCAAATCAAAATTGAACTGGCTTAGTTGTATCAAGATAGGTGGTGCTTCAAAACACCAAATATACAGACTGAGTCCTCTCACTGTGCATCTACATAACAAGTTACAATCTTTCATCCTTCCTAAATCATCTTCATTAAAGCTTACCCATTTTTTTTGATCCAATACTTTTATTTCTCTTCTTTTTGAAACTATACTACATGAAAGAATATTGAAATGATTTCTTCCAGGGCCTTTTTTGAAGAATATGTTTTAAAAATTTTTAACTGATGAGAGAAAGAGAGAGAGAGAGAGAGAGAGAGAGAGAGAGAGAGAGAGATCTACTTGTTCCACTTACTCATTGGTTTCCTCTTGTATGTGCCCTTTCCGGCAATCAAGCCCTAAACCTTGGCGTGTGAGGAAACTCTCTGAGAAACTGAGCACCTGGCTAGGGCCCTTTTCTTTGTATCTGTGTGCTTAGGGGCTGACAGGAACACTGGTGGCTTCTGTAGGGACTGCTATTGGGAGGCATCTGGCAATTGCTGCTGGCTGGGGTCAAGGCGCGCTGTTGGAGCTGATAGGACTCCATTCACCCTAAAAGGTCTTGTGACTGGCTGTGTGATGGTGGAGGGGTCAGTTTATATTTTGGAGCCTCTGATTTTAGGATTAAATGGGGGTGGGGAGGTTAGGGCAAGGAGAGGTGAACCTACAGAGATCCTGTGCAGAGCTGGGCAGGCTGTGCCCCATGCAAGGGTGCCTGGCTAAAAAGGCAAGTCAAGAACTAAGCGCCACCACCCATCAATCGCAGCCATGTGTCCTGTGCCCGGTGGCATCTGTTTCCCCTCACCATGCAGAGCAGCACATGGCAACCTGCGCCCAGCATAGTTGCACAACCCGTCCCCACCCGTGACTCCAGGTTGCTGGAAGTACAGGAGGCAGTTGAATTAAAGTCATGATTGTAATTTAATTTCTCCAAACTCATTGCCTCCAAATGCCTTTGCTTGAGAAGGGCGAGGGAAGTGGGAGACCATGAAGCTCTCACCAGCACATTCCTTTTCCCTCAAAAGCACTCGAACCACAAGGAAGTTACACCACATCAGGCACAGCCTCCAAGCACCCCAAGGACATCTGCAAAATAGATGTTTTTTGTTTCCACCCAAGCTGATGACTATGCAAGTGGACGAGATGGTTTCCAGCGAGTGTGAGAGGTGAGTGTGAGAAGCAAGCCTTGGTGGGATCAAGGGCTCAGGGCCCCTGCCACCCAGGGAGGCCTTCGGAGTTCAGTTCTGAAACCCAGGACCCACTCCAGAGCGAGCAGGCTGGGGAGGAAGCAACACTGCCGCCCACCCAGCGCCAGGTACCTGGCTAAGAAAGCCAATCTAAGTCACAGCCACAGGCCAGCAGGGCTAGACCATCGTGGCCAAGCTCCAGTGGGGGTGGCGAGTCCCTTGGAGATCAGTCTGTCCCTAGGCTGCCTGTGGCACTGTTGGAGTAGGCACAGGTTGAACATTTTAATGAAAATGGGACACCTGCAGTAGGAGAGAGCAGCAGGATCGGGGGCACAGCCTTAGGACCCATTAGGAGGCTCCGGGGCTCTCTGGAGGGGCTGGGAGCAGAGGGCCCCAGTCGCTGGGCAGTCAGCAGGATAGACCAGAGGTGCATCCAATCACTGTCACCTGCCCAGCACTGGGCCGCAGGCCCTCCCTCAGGAGCTCAGCCATAGGATACTCTGGCCTGGAATGTTTTTCCTATTATCTGGCTAGAAGTACAGGAGGCAGTTGGATTAAAGTCATGATTGTAATTTAATTTCTCCAAACTCAGAGCTATTTTCTTTCCAAGTACATCAGGGGCCAGGAAATGTTCAAAGAACCAGAGAACCATTCCCAAATCAGGAAGGGAAGTCACAGGGTGTATACTATTGTTACAAATACAGTATTTCCTACTACTTACAACATATATCATGTATTAGATGCCTTCCTATCACATGAAGTACATACGTATTCTCATAGAGTAACACTAGTAGATATGTTATAGTTATGGTGGTATGTCATATCCTATCCTATATAATAAAAGCCTAATATGCTAAGTGTCTGGTCATTGGGTTAGCCATTCAACCATTCAAAGCATAATATGCTAATGATATGCTACTATGATATGCACTGACCACCAGGGGGCAGATGCTCTGACCAGTAGGTTAGCTTGCTACTGGAGTCCTGCAATTGGGACTGAGCTAGATGGGCCAGAGCCCTCCCATGGTTCCTCCTGGCTGGCCAACCTCCCGCATCCCTCCCCAGCCTAATTGTTCACCGGTAAGGTCCCTCAGCCTGGTCTGTGCCCTCTCACAATCTGGAAACCCTCAGGAGATGTTGTAGAGCCAGTTTTGGCCCGATACCATAGGCCAGGCCAAGAGACCCCACAAATTTGTTCACCGGGCCTCTAGTCCATAATAATAAAAGCATAATATGCTAATTAGACCAGACAACCTTCTGCAAAAGCCAGGACTGCAAGAAAGTCAGGGTCCCAGGTGTCAGAGGGAAGCCAGTACCAGGAGCCAGGGGAAGGAAGGCCTGCTCTTGCATGAATTTTATGCATTGGGCCTCTAGTCTATAATAAAAGTGTAATATGCTAATTAGAGCAGACAGCTGAACAACCTTCTAGACATCCTTCCAGATGACCTTCTGGATGAAGACGAGGCAAGATGCTATGGCTGTGAGGGCCGCATTCCTTGCATGAATTTCATGCACCGGGATTCTAGTCTATACTAATAAAAGGGTAATATGCAAATTTCAGGACATCTTCATAGTAACTATCGATCAACAGGCTGCCTGGGGCAACAAGGCTGTCAGGGGGGGTTAGGGAGGGACGACCAAATGACTGAACAAGCAGGCTGTGTGGGGCAACCAGGTCAGCAGGGGGTTAATGAGAAATGACCAAACGACTGAACAGTAGGCTGTGTGGGGCAACCAGGCTGGCTGGGGGAAGGGGGGAGTGAGGGGTGACCAGGCCAGCAGGGGTGGGGGGTTAGAGGTGACCAGGTTGGCAGGGGGAGCAGTTGAGGACAACTAGGCTGGTGGGGGGGTGCAGTTGGGGCAACCAGGATGGCAGGGGGAGGCAGTTGGGGGTGACCAGGCTGGTGGGGGGAGCAGTTGGGGGTTACCAGGCTGACAGGGGGGCAGTTAGGGAAATCAGATAGTCAGGCAGGTGAACAGTTAAGAGCCAGCAGTCTCAGATTGTGAGAGGGATGTCCAACTGCCAATTTAGGCCTGATTCCTAGGGTCAAGCCTAAATTGGCAGTCGGACATTCCCCAAGGGGTCCCAGATTGGCGAGGGTGCAGGCTGGGCTGAGGGGACTTGAATTTCGTACACTGGGCCTCTAGTATATAATAAAAGCATAATATGTGTCCAATGGTCCAATAAGCTATTTAACCAATCAAAGCATGATATGCTAATGATATGCTAAGACCGCTCAATCAGTCGCTATAATGAGCATTGATCACTGGAGGACAGACTATTGATCAGTTAACCAGTTGCTATGATGTGCACTGACTGCCAGGAGGCAGATCATCTGACTGGTAGGTTAGCTTGCTGCTGGGGTCTGGCTTTTCCAGACTGAGTGAGATGGGCCAGACATGCCCTGGAGCCCTCCTGCAGTCCCTCCCCAACTAGCCAACTTCTCCTGTCCCTTTCTGGCCCCGATTGTGCACCAGGGTCCCTTGGCCTGGCCTGTACCCTTTCACAACCCAGGACTTCTTGGGGGATGTTGGAGAGCTGGTTTCAGCCTGATCCCACAGGCCACTGAGGGATCCCACTGGTGCACAAATTCATGCACTGGGCCTCTAGTATAATATAACATGATAATATTCAAGATGTTCACAAATAGTTTTTTCACAAATAATTTTAATAATGTTAAAAAATTGGAGGATCATTCCAAAATCAGAATGTTTTAAGAAAAAAAGAAGACAAAGGATGAAAATAATTACATAATAATTATTTAATGATAATTTTTATTTAACTTAGTTACATATGTATATTATTCTGTATTAATTATAGTTTTATATGGTGATACTATAAAATATGATAGAAATATAAATATTACTTATTATTGTTAATATTGTTATTATTGTTGAAGATAGTATTTATTAATTGCTTACCAGGCATTGTGCTAAACATTTTATAGACATGTTATTTAATTTTCACAATAACCCCATGATTTGGTGCTGTGTTTTTTTCTTCTTTAAATTACAGTTTCATTGAGGTACAATTCACATACCATATATTTTACTCATTGAAAGTATATAATTCAGTGGTTTTTAGTGTATTCACAGAGTTTGCAACCATAACCACAATCAATTTTAGAGTATTTTCATCACCCCAAAGGGAAACTCCATAGCTATTAGCAGTGGCTCCTCCTTGTCCCCTCCCACCAGCTCTAAGCAGCCACTTATCTGTTTTCTGTCTCTACATATTCTGGACATTTCAGATACATGGAATCATACACATAGGATCTTTTGTGATTGGCTTCTTTAACTGAGCACATTGTTAAGGATCAACCATGTTGAAGCATGTATCAGTATTTTATTCCTTTTTATGATTGCATTCTTTGTATGGATATTTCACATTTTCTTTATCCATTCCTCATTTGATTGTCTCTACTTTGGGGCAATTACAAATAATGTTGCTCTGGGTATTCATGTGCAAGCACTTGAATATATGTATGCTTTCATTTCTCTGAGAAGTACTGTGTTTTTACCTCATTTTACAAATGAAGAAACTGAGGCACAGAAATGTTAAGTAACATACCCATGGTAACACTGCTCTTAGATGCAAATTCAGTTCTGTCTGATGCTCTGTTGCCCTCAAGTTTATCAAAGGTTAATATGTGGAGGGTGGGGTCTCTGAAGAGACACTGGTAAGAAACAGCAGGAGGCGTTTCTGTGCAAGCGGAACTTTCTCCCCCTCCACTGGTTAGGTAAGCCTGGGAGCAAGTGCCAAGGGAGGATCAATTAATTCCCCTTTCGTGATGAAGGATCCTCTGTGGGGATCTTTAAGACACAGCGGGAATGGATGTCTCACTCCAGGGAACAGCTTTTGGTTTAAGGCTGTCCAAATGGCAGCCCTCATTCTGCATCTGGTGTCCAAATGGTGTGAAAGGGGCCAGGTCGAAATTCAGGCCTCCTTCATCCTTTGCAGCCCTGGACCCACCCCAGCTATCCCAGCCTGTTTCCATGCTCCTGCCCCACACAGCAGGGCCTCCCAGATCACCTCCCAGTTCAACCCAGTCCCTGATCTACCCCTCTCTCTTGGATTTCTGCAGAGGGAGCTGGCCAAGGTCAGCTGAACCAGGGCTAGTACATTGGGTGGGGAGAAAGGTGATAGAGTTCAGGGTGGGAGGGAGAGAAGAGGGCCAGAAGGGAAGGGCAGGGTGTTCGGGAGAGGATCCATGAAGATTCCCAGGGGAAGTGATGTTATGCAGAACCTGTGGCTATAAAGTGAAATCTCTGCACTTGTGTGACTTATGGAACCAGTGCCATTTGATATATTTCTACTGCCTATGGGTTTTCCTCTGACACAATCCTAAAGAATAGATTCTGGAATGTTATTTTACCAGTCATAGAAGAAAACAAAATCTACAGGCTTTTGGGGGTCTTAGTTATGCAATGTAGTAGAAATAGATTTAGCTTTAAAGTCAGAGACAGAGTCTTTCCAATTATGGCCCTGAACAATTTTCTTAACCTTTAATAACTTCAATTTCTGTGTGTATAAGGTGAGATTATAAAAGCAATATCTCCTTTGCACCGATGTTGGCAGGACGAAATGATGTAGTGCGGTATTTCTCAGTGTATGTTCTTAGCAACTACACTGCTGCAGGTTATTGTAATGTGGGAGAGAAGTGGCCTAAACAAAGCTGAGCAGGGTCCATTCTCACACTGCTTCTCAACATTGAATATGCTGACCTGATGCAGAATGTCTAAGAAGAACCCCTTCCTATTGCATTTTGCAAATTTATTTAACCATGGAAATTTTTGGATATAACATTAAGGGTAAAGTTTGCAAACTGGCATTCTAAATCTGGCCAACAGATGTAGTTTTTTTGGCCAGTGACTGTGTTGCTTTAAAAAGTTTTCTATATTTAAGTATAATGAGATTTCACTCATAAATCACAATATTTCACATAAAAATTAACTGTTCAGCTTCTCTTGAAAATTATATGGATTGGGCCACACTGTGTATTCATTCTACATGGTGACACTTGGCCAGAATGGATGTTGGGGTTCTGGGGAGCTGCCCATGGGAGGTGGAACGTGTGTTTTTTACTTAGTCACTTGCCCCTGAGGCATTCCAGATTGAGCCCTTATGAGTCTAGTGATACATAAATGCCGGGATAAGCCATGTAAAATGGTGAGTTTTGTCCACATGCCCCTCATTATAAAGTTGAGGAACATCTGCTTATTAATCATATTCATGCATCACTGGGTAACAGAATATGTGCACTATAAATAAATACTAAGAATAATTTAACAGAATGAGATTAGGAGTAAACATAAGTGAGAAATTCTTTTCTTCTCATCTCATGTGGAAGCCACCGCCAGTCAGACAGAATGGACATCAAGTTGGGGCTCAATCATGGTCAGTCACTGTCAGTCACTGTCAGTCATGGTCAGTTATGGTCAGCCATCATCATAATTATTGGTTGATGCAATATGAAGATGTCTAACTTCCTCATTAAAGAAAAGCTGAGCTTGGAACCACCATCTGTAGTCAACACTGAACTAAATGTCTTATGTATCTAAGCACATCAATCCCCACAAACAGATTGTGAATTAAGGGCTATTTTGTTTTTACTTTGCCCTTGAGAATTATTTTTTCTGCCTTTTAATTATGCCCAGTAGCATAAACAACAGTCTTTTGAACCCAGGAGGGGCCTGAAATACTGATTTAGGTAAATGCTAATCTACATAAATACAGAAAGGGGTGCACAATGTTGTTGTTTTTTTCAAATGCTGGCGAAATGCTTGCTTTAGCCAGAAAGAAGCAGACAAAATGTATACAATTTAAAGGAACTCTTCAAGTCTCAAAGCAGCCACACTCCATTATGGTACCCCAGGTAATACGAGTAACTGCTTGTAAAGTCAGTTGAGTTTTTAGAAGCAAAAACATTTTTATAAAGTGTTATTTATTATGCCAATCTGGGGTTAAATTTTTGATGTTTCAAACTCAACTCCTGACAAATTTTTAAGATAGCAAAAAGCAAGGTGACTGGCATTTTGTTTCCTTCTTTATAAGATCTAGTAATGAGGCAGAGGGACGCCAATTATGACAGGGCAGGGGAGGCCCACCCCATTGCCCAACAGTGCATTTTCTGGGGCCCATTAAAAACCTAAGGAATTCACATTTTCTATAAAACTGCCTCTACTACCAGCCAGTGCTAAGGTATTGGGCACTGTTGGTCTGGACAATTGAGGAAGCAGCTATTCCTAAGTTGTCTTATGACATGGACCCAGTCAGCAGGATGACATCATGGTCAAGACTGTGGGTATAAAATCTTTCATTGGGTTTGAATTCCCCTCCTACCACTTACTAGCTGGATAAGCAGGATAGAGACTCAACATCTCTGGTCTTCAATTTTCTCCACTTTGTAGTAGGAAGCATAATTAGCGCTCCCTTCATAGAGTTATATAGAAAGAATGTACATCAAGTGTTTGATGCAGTGGCCGGGCACCCAGAAAATATCTAGTATGTATTATTTGTTGCATTGCAAACAATGAGCTACTTCTCTTGCTTGGACCCATGTCTTCATTTTGTAAAATCCCATAAAGGGCTAGGTTTGAAAAGATGCTTGCCTTTGCAGGCCACAAAGTCTCTGTCACCATTGCTCAACTCTACCTTTGTAGCTAGAAAACTGCCATAGACAACAACTAAGTAAATGGGTGTGACTAAGCAGGCAGGAGACCACTGAGAGACCCAAGGGTTTAGCATGGGTCCTTCAGAAAGTAGGTAAAGGAGCTCAGGTTTTGTGAATTTAAAGGAAATGGAAGAAATTGAGTCCCTTTCTCCCCAAAACTGTCACCAGATTCTCTTTGCAGAATAGACAACCTCAGAGTGGAAGGGAAAGGGCTGCTGGGCTGAGAAGGGACATGGAACCTGTATTGACAGAGCATTGCATACCCAAAGGTGGGCTCTGCTCAGAGCTCCATACTCCTGCCACCTGTCACCACTGTTCCCAGGCTCAAAATTCCTGGAGCTAGAGAAGCCTGCAAATGTCTGTCCAACAAGAGCTTTGAAATGGTTCTTTAACCATCCCCTCAAGTTGCTCTTGGTTGTGCACAGGGAGAAGTTTCATTCTCAGAAGCTTGCTGAAATCTTCAAGAAAGGGGCATGGGAGAAGAATACTTTCTAGCCTTCTAACAACATTTTCTGTCAGAATTTCTACCAGGCAGACGCATTTGATTTCTCCAGCACCTCCTCGGAGGGAAATGATCTCAAACCATCAGTTCACCCCATGGAGACACACATGCCCATCCTCTCTGCCTCCATCTTTCTCTGGAAGGAGAAAATCTCTGCCCCCTTCTCCCCTGCATAAAGCCTTGAATAGAGAGCAAAATACTTCCACAGAATGAGCCCAGCAACACCTTAGAAATGGCTCTGCCTTCAATGTTCTCCTTTCTGCTATGTCTGCCCTGCCTCTGCAAGAACATCAGAAAGCCCGAACGTCTAGTTTTGAACAGCCCTGAACTTGGCTCTTTGTGTCAGGAAAGGGCCACCAAAATGGATTGAGGCTTCTTGTGGTAAGGTGTACCCCCCTTTCACCCTCAGGCCCCCTGCTTTTCCCCAACACCTGGCCTATCTCAGGTCTGAGGAATCTCTCCTCATACCTTAAAATATATCTTTATAGTAGGAGGCTGGTCACAGGCTCTGGTGATTTGTTTACTTGTGGTGAATGGTTTTTGTTTTGTTTCATCTTTTCTCCCTTTGATTCTTGGGAGGGTCCCGCAGTGCCAGACTGACAATGGAATTGGGAGAGCACCATGAGTGTATCTGTTAGAAAGGACAGGGGACCCGAGGGACCTGGATTTAGTTGATGTGGACTCGGGTAATAATTACACTGAGAAATTTCCAGAAGATCATCTGCCCATCTTCATGCTACCTAGACAAGAGTTCTCCATCTCCAGGCAAGAATAATATTTTTTTAAAAAGATACAATTTTCCTTAATCAAGCTGAGTGTGCCTTGGAATAGTCCAAAATGCATTTGAAAAGAAAGAAAGAAAAGGGAAGTCAGTGGCCCCCTTTGACTCAGCAGGACTGGAGCATGGCCTGGGTGAGAGGGTTATCTCTAACAGCACATTGCCTGCCCAGCCCCCTCTGGGGTCATTCGGATGGGGCTGAGTTAGAAACACAGTGGAGGCATATTTGTTCAACCTGAAGATAAGGAATATCTGCTCCTCAGGCCTCAGAGATGTTAAGGACCTTTGTTTAAAGGGTAATTCTCCTCCAACCACTCCCAACCAGACAACCTCTAAAAAGTTGTTCAAGGAAACCGCTTTAGAAGAAATCCAAAGATTCAAGAAAATTCCAACCTAGTGGGATTTCCTTTTTTTTTTTTTTTTTTTTTTTTGGCAGAGGGAGACAGGGGGAAGTGATATCTCTCCATCTTTCAAATGCATCAACCCACAAAGTTTAGAAAGTTTAGAAAGCATTTTCACATACATCATCCTTTCTTTCTTCAGAACTTCTAGATCTGAAGTCCTGTAAATATGTAGATATATTTCCCAGTGACTATAAAATTTGAATGAAAATATTCTTTTTACTAAGGACTAACTACAATTTTACCGTTTTCTCCAGTTATAAAGATGAGCAACAAACCACAGTCCCAAAGGTTTCTTTGGGATTTTATCACCTAATGGAATCACAAAAAATTCCTTATTACATCATTGCTGTTACTAATATCTGAACACATCATTTAGACTCATCATTAGTTTGAAATCATCATAGTCTTGACATCCACTGCTAAGTCTTTATTAATGCACTAAGAAAAACACATTTATTTCCATGTTAATTGAGTTCAATACTTCAGTAATTATATTTTAATATGGTTGAGTTTCTTTGCAATTTGATGTATTTTGTACATTTAAAAACACAATTCTAAGGAGGGATCTGTAGCTTCCTGGACTGCCAAAAAGATCTGTCCAAAAAGGAACAAAGGCTAAGAATCCTGGTCAGGTCAACATGACTTCTGATGCAAGGCAGTTACTATTATCCTCTTTCCCAGGAAGAGGAAGCATAGGGAAGTCAAGTAACATGGCCACGGCGGCACAGCTAGTGGATAACAGAGCCTGGGTTCAAACAGGATGCTCGGGGTTCCTGACCAACCACAGTCAGCATTGTGCAGGGAGCTATTGCCTCTTTCTGTGCGGTAGCCAGCACCTGAGTCGGAGCTCTGGGCTGGGAAAAAACATTGAGAAATTCTTATATCTGGGGAAGACTTCAGAGTAATCACTGGAACAGCCAGCAGATGAGCAGCAGCAAAGGGCTGGGCCTGTCAGGGGGGGGACCTGGTGATTAATTGGTGCAGGGAACACAGCCAAGAGCAGGGGAGCCACACCAGGCCGCCATCCATTTGTCCATGCCCTGGGGTCAGAGCTGGAGCAAATGGAACCTTTTATAAAAGAGGAGATGGTGGAATGTAGTCATCGGGGGAGTTCTGCAAGGAATTCACAGGTGTTTTCTTATTGTGCTCTCCCCTCTCAAGGGACTTCTGGGTGTGTGCTTAGCAATAGAGAGGAGGGCTGGGGCGTGGCTTGGACATGCTGCTTGGCTGTGCTCTGCACTCTTTGACACACTCCTCCCTACTCCTGTATTTTTAAGGGCCACAGTGGTTTCTATTGAAATTGCAGAAACCACATTCAACCCACAGGAGCTAGGACACTGAGAAACTCATTGAGCCTTCACCTAACTTCAACAGGTGAATATAGAAGGGCCAGTCACTAGGGCCACTCCAACTTGGACTTGAAGCTGACCTCTTCTTATCTATATTCTATAAGTCACCACATCTTATCAATTCTGCGATTCAGATTCCAAAGAAACTCAGCAACCTCTCTTTCCCAAAGAGTTTGGTCCAGCCCAGGTCTCACCATTGAACTACTCTGTGAGTGTGCTGGTGATGGTCCTCATCAGCATCATTGTTGTGGAAATATGGCTGCATCAGGTCATTTTCCCCAACAGTTACTTGAATTACAAAATGATTGAAGCTTTGGAAAAGTTTGGGTTTTTCTTAAGATTTTTTAAAATTAATTTTTAGACAGAGAGGTATCATTGAGCCCACAACCTGGGCATGAGTCCTGGCCAGAATCGAACCAGCAACTTTTCAATGCATGGGAAGACTGAGCCACACTGGAAAGATGTTTGTTTTGTTTGTTTGATTGTTTTAAGTAAAATAACAATCACTTTTATTCTCATAATTTAGAAAAACCAGAATTAATATTTTGGTGCCGTTTCTTCTGGACAGAGAAGGGAACAATAGGCACCTTTCCTGTGTCCATAGTGTCTAGAAAGCATGAAGTACAACGTTTGGGTTCATGAAAATCCCATCTCGCTAGTAGGAATTATGAACACAGAGTTCTGCTGCGTTGCCTTTTGGTGCATGCAAAACCAGGTTCAGAAACATGAGAAGTCTTCCTCCTTTCTGTTTTCCCTCTGCCCGCCTCCTCATGGGATCTCGGCTTCATCTTCTATCCTGCAAGCTGCCACTGCCACATACATAGTAAGCGGCAGAGCATGAGTCCTAACCCAGGCCCTCTAACCTGGAGCCCATTCTGGCAGGTTGCATTTTCCAAAGCTGACAGCACTTACGTAAATCTCATCTCACATGGTTTCTTACAAGATCTGATGATCTTCCCCCACCAAGCAGTAGGGATCTGTGTTCTTCACCTTGAACCTGAGGGAATCCTTTTAACTGTCTGGACCAATTGAATGTGCTGAATGTAACACTGTGGGATTTCTTTCAAGGCAAGATTGTAAAAGCCAATGCATATTTTCCCTCACACTCTCCGTCTTGAGACATTTCCCCCTAGAATCCAGACACTATGTTGCAAGAAAACTCAGGCCTTGGGTAGTGTTCTGTCTGTGAGCCCCAGAGAAGGTCCAGTCAAGAGCTAGTGTCAGCCATCACACGTGTGAGATGGGAGACAAACAGGCCTTTAGAGGATTCCAGTGCCTGTCTTCCAGGCTCCAGACTTCACAGAACAGTGGCAAGCTGTGTTCACCGTGCCCTGTCTGAATTCAGGAGCTGCAAAAACTATGAGCCATAATAAATGGCTACCGCTGTTTGAAACCACTAAGTTTTCTTAATATATCATTATTGATTTTAGAGAGGAAGGGAGAGGGAGAGAGAGAGAGAAACATCAATGATGAGAGAGAGAACCATTGACCAGCTGCTTCCCACACGTCCCACACTGAGGATCCAGCCTACAACCTGGGCTGTATCCTGACCAGAAATCAAACAGTGACCTTCTGGTTCACAGGTCAGCACTCAACCACTGAGCCACGCCTGCCAGACGAAACCACTGAGTTTTGAGATGATTTGTTATGTAGCCAGATTAACTGGAACATGGCTTTTCACTATTACAATTCTCCATCCCCACATAACTCTGGCCACTCTGCAACATTGCCAAGCTTGAATTTGCCATGAGAGAAATCTTGCATAGCTTTTTCTTGGTCCAACTTTATCAGGAGAATTATTCCCACTAGGTATTCTATTGTAGATTAAATATTTGCATTTTTCTCCATTTTTCATGTGTCTTTTGTTGGGCAATAAGAAAAGGCTGCCTCAGAATCTGCAAGCTAAATACCAATTTAAGCCAGATGTTAAATTGGCCTCTGAGGAAAGTTGTAGTCAGTCCTTCAAAAAGTAGTTGACTACAGAGTTACTCAGATCAGCACTGGTCTTTGTCCAAATGAGTTTTTTCAGTGAAGAGATACTGTACAATAATTTTTTGGGAGAAAAAGTAGAAATGTGCCTTGTACTAGAAATCTTGACTGTTTTATTATCTCTATAACACTCTTCTCTCAAAAAAGAAAATGCGAGGAGGCAGGAATCAGAAAGCCAAGAGAAAAATGTAAAGGCCTAAGGACTAGATGAAAAAATGCCACTAGTGTAACGTTTGATTGCAGGATAGATTCGTGTGTTTAAGATTTGCAAACTATGGCCTGCGAACTTGTCACCTAGAGCTTAGTGGTGTTTCTAGAGCTTTCCCTCACATATAAGCATGGCTCACTCTTGGTGTGTGTCCTTTGCTCAATTGCCTTGTAAAATGTCCAGAGGTGACAGATGGTTTGGTGCGGGGTGGGGGGGGGGGCAGTAGGAAATAGAGATGGTATCAGATAAGAGTTCACCACTTGCCCATCAACAAAAGGAAAATTCAGGTGCCTGGTTCATAAGGACTTTAATGCCCAAGTAGACATATATATTTGATTGTGTTACATTCATGGTTGAAAGGGTATGTGCCTCAATACACTGCCTCCTGACATTCTGCATACATGTCTGTACATAGTTTACACTCTCATAGGCCATGGAGCTGGGAGGAAGAAAGAGAGGACAAATAAAGAGAGTGGAAAGGTCAAAATTAAACATATAAGTACCATAGTTTGGTATTTTTAAATTAAATATTGCACAAGTGTTTCAGGGTTCCCCCAAAACAAAACAAAACAGAAGGCACATGCAAAATAAGATTATTTGAGGAGGCTTTATTTGCAAAAAGTGTATTTACAAAGGGTGGGTCTAGGGAATAGCAGAAGAAATATCCTCACCTCCAGAACCTGAAGTGGGGAGAAGTTACTAGAACTGAAAAAAGAGAGTCACACAAAACATCTACTTTGAGAGAAGCCATGAGCATAGTTGAGGAATTCTCAAAGGGGAGGCAAAAGAGTTCATAGCCTTTTATCTGCTGAAACCTTTCATTGGCTATACCCACCTGTAAGCCAGAGGTCTAAGAGGCTATTGAATTAGTCATTAGAGATCAGCTGGTGGGGCAGACAGCAGAGCAGAGAAGGGTAATGGATCTGGGGGCAAAGGGATAGACCTAGCATACTTGTCACCCATAAATATAAAAGTTTCAAAATCTGAAAATGCTTGGTTGGATACAGTAAGGCCTAAGAAATACATATCCGTGCCGAATCCGGTTTGGCTCAGTGGATAGAGCCTCGGTCTGTGGACTGAAAGGTCCAGGCTTGATTCTTGTCAAGGGCATGCACCTTGGTTGCGAGCACATCCCCAGTAGGGGGCATGCAAGAGGCAGCTGATCGATGTCTTTCTCTCATAGATGTTTCTTTTTTTTTTCTTTTTTTGTTTTAAATATATTTTATTGATTTTTTACAGAGAGGAAGGGAGAAGGGATAGAGAGCCAGAAACATTGATGAGAGAGAGACATTGATCAGCTGCCTCCTGCACACCCCTCAATGGGGATGTGCCTGCAACCAAGATACATGACCTTGACCGGAATCGAACCCGGGACCCTTCAGTCCGCAGGCCAACGCTCTATCCACTGAGCCAAACCGGTTTCGGCTCATCGATGTTTCTAACTCTCTATTCCTCTCCCTTCCTCTCTGTGAAAAATCAATAAAAAATATTTTAAAAAATACATATCCAAATTTAAACCCAAATACAGATTTTAGAAAGGCATTTATAAGAGCCTAAGGTTTATAACCCATTTTCTTAGCTCAAACATAATTGGGTGTGTAGCAATAACCTCTATTCCTATATGTCCCTATGATAATAGCAGATACATATGAAACTCCTGAGCACTGTGCCTCAAAACAATGATCCTTTTAATACTTAAGTTCAATGTCTCTCATCTGTTAACCACATCCTTTCCCATGGCAAAGGGTAAAAGCTAGAATCTTCACAATGGCCAGGTCAACTTCTGGCTACTCCTCTGAACTTAGAGCTACTGCCCTTTCCTTTGCCTGCTAGACTTAAGCCAAAATGGTTCAAAAGCAGCCATCATAATGGGCCAAAGGACATTTGCACTTACTTTTACCATTCTTTCCACATAGAAACATGACTCACTCTATCACATTTATTTATATACTAGAGGCCTGGTGCACAAAATTCATGCACAGGGGGAGGGTGTCCCTCAGTCCAGTCTGCAGCCTCTCCAATCTAGGACCCCTCAAGGGATGTCTGAATGCCCATTTAGGCCCGATCCTATCTGGCCTAAATGGGCAGTCGGACATCCCTCTTACAATCCAGGACTGCTAGCTCACATCTGCTTGCCTGCCTGCCTTCCTGATTGCCCCTAAATACTTCTGCCTGCAAGCCTAATCATCCCTAACCACTCCCCTGCCAGCCTGACTAATACCTAACTGCTCCCTTTCCAGTCTGTTTGTCTTTAATTGCCCTCCCCTGCAGGCCTACGTCTCCCCCAACTGCCCTTATCCTGCAGGCCCAGTCACCCCCAGCTTAACCTCCTCTGCCAACCTGGTCACCCCTAACTGTCAACCCCTGAAGGCTTGATTGCCCTTGATTGCCTTCCCTTGCAGGCCTGGTCCTTGCCAACTGCCCTCCCCTGCTGACCATCTTATGGTGGCCATCTTGTGTTCACATGGGGGCAGGATCTTTGACCACATGGGTGCAGCCATCTTGTGTGTTGGAGTGATGGTCAAAATGCATATTACTCTTTTATTAGATAGGATAGAGGCCTGGTGCATGGGTGGGGGCTAGCTGGTTTGCCATGAAGAGTGACCCAGATCAGGGTGGGGGTTTCCTTGGGGCATGGGGTGGCCTGGGTGGGGGGCCTATGGTGGTTTGCAGGCTGGCCATGGCCCTGGTGACCCAAGTGGAGGCCCTGGTATCTGGGATTTAATTATCTTCTACAATTGAAACTTTGTAGCCTGGAGCGGAGCCAAGCCTCCTGCTTGCTCTGTGGCAGCAGCTATTTCTGGTTGGGATTTATTTATCTTCTATAATTGAAAGTTTGTAGCCTTAAGCAGAGGCTACAGAAAGGCCAGGGCTGCAGAAAGCTTGGCTTCCTCCATCACTGAGGGCAACCCTAACTTCCTGCTCTCTCCAGCTCTGTGGCTGCAACCATTTTTGTTAGGACTTATTTATCTTCTATAATTGAAACTTTGTAGCCTTGATTGGAGGCCTGGGCCCACCAGGGTGTGTGGAAAGCTTGGCTTCCTCCATCGCCAGGGAAACCTAAGCCTCCCTCCTGTTCGCTCTGTGGCTGCAGCCATCTTGGTTGGGGTTAATTTGCATACTTGCTCCTGGTTGTATGATGGGCGTGGCTTGTGGGTGTAGTGGAGTGGTGATTAATTTGCATATTATGCTTTTATTAGATAGGATGTTCAAATATTACATTTAGAGAAGCCTGGCTGTATTTCTATGTAAAATACTAACTATAGCAAAATGTGTTTTCCAAAAATGCCCACACTAAAATTTCCAGACCCACATGATCTTACAGAAACTTACTACTGCCCATCAATAAGTAGAGGGTGGTTTTTTTTCCCTCTCCTGGAGTAGGACTTGCTACTAACTGAACAAATAGAATGTAGTAGAAATAATGCTGCAGATTTCCAAGACTAGGTTCCAAAGGTTTATACAGCTTCCTTCTGAAGCTTTCTCTTTCCTGGAACATTTGCCTTTGGAATTCAGCAACCATTTTGTAAAGAAGCAAAAGCCACATTAACACACCATATATAGATGTTTCATTCAACATCTCCAACTGAGATCTCAGACAACAGACAGCATCAATCATCAGACATGAAAGTGAATAAGCCACCATGTAATTCCAGTGCAGTAGACAGAAGTTATTTCTTCCAAGATCTACCTACATTGCAGATTCATGTGCAAAATAAACGGTTGCTTGCACTACTATTTTCTTGAATAATTTGCTATACAGCCATAAAATTAGAACACATTTTTTGGTGGCAGAAGTGATATGTGGTATAGACAAGAAACCTAAAACATTCAACCTTGCCCTAGCCAGTTTGGCTCAGAGGTTAGAGCATCAGCCCACAGACTCTTGAGTTTGATTCTGGACAAGGGCATGTACCTCAGTTGCAGGCTCCATCTGGTAGGGATGCTTGCAGGAGGCAACCAATTAATGTGTCTCTCTCACATCAATGTTTCTCTTTCCCTGTCTTCCTCCTCCCCTCCACTATCTCTAAAAATCAATTTAAAAATGTCCTTGAGTGAGGATTAATAAAACAAAAATAAAAACAACCCCCCCCCACACACACACAAGCAAAAAAAAACTAAGCAACCTTAAAGGAAGTGTTAGTAAAAGCTTAAAGGATCTTGAGGAGCCATGAAAGAAAGCCTGATAACCCTTGATAAAGCTATCAGAGGGGCTTAAAGGAAGGTAAAGAAAATGTCATGGGAAGCTGAGGAAAGAAAAACCCTCATTATGTCATGACAAATTTTATCAACACTGGTCTTGCAGAAATGTGGAAAATTGAAGGTATACCTAATTAGTTGGATGATCTAGCTAAGGATATTTCAGAAAGAATATTAAGAATGCCTTGTGGCGGAGAAACCAAGATGGCGGCATAGGTGAATACCTAAGCTGCTGCCTCATACAACAAGTTCAAAACTACAACTAAAAGACAGAATGGACACCATCCAGAACCACAGGAAAGCTGGCTGAGTGAAAATTCTACAACTAGAAGTAAAGAGAGGGACTCACGAAGACTCAGAAGAGCTGTAAAAAGCTGAGGTATGGAGACACGCTCGTGAAGAGGACGGGCGGAGGAGGGTCTGGCTGGCTTCCTCTAGCGGGAGGGAGATGGAAAATCCCAAATGCACTGAACCCCAGCTCCAGGCAAGACTCATAGGGGGAGTCTGGACTGTTGTGAAAAGGAAGGAGTGCATGGAAACTTAAGGAGCCACGAAAGACAGAAGGCTGGGGGCTCACGAAAGTACATGCGAAATGGCGCGCAAAAGTGCACACAGAGTGCTGACTACTGATTGTGCCTGACTTCCTTTAGCAGGAGAAAAACAGAACCTCACAACAGCACTGAAATCCAGGTCCAACTGCACTGAACCCCAGTGTCAGGCAAGACCCTGGGGACCCAGACTCATACGGGTCCCTAGAGCACACAGAAACTCAGGGGAATCGAAAGGGAGAGTTCCGGAAGCTCGCGTGTGCACATGAAAGGCAGAAATCTGGAGGCAAGCGCACATGCACAGACAGCTGATCCCCACAACCAATTGGCTTGGAGGTCAATCCCCACCAGTGATACCAACAACCATCAAGAATTAACTACAAGACTGTACACACAGTTCACAAAGGGGTGCACCAAGAGTGTCCACCTCAGATAACTGGGGAGGCAGAGCTGTTGGGCCACATAGGACAGCTAGCACACAAAGCTACTGTTCCAACTCAGGGAAGCAGCGAAATATGGGAGACTAAAGAAGAGATCACAAACAAAACAAATGGAGGGAAACAAGCAATTGGATATAGAGTTCAAAACCACGGTTATAAGATTTTTAAGAATTTCCTAAAAAAAAAAAATGGATAAGTTTAGTGAGACCCAAGAGGAGACGAAAAATAACCAACTAGAAATTAAACATACACTGACTGAAATAAAAAATATTATACAGAAACCTAACAGTAGACTAGAGGATCGCAAGAATCAAGTCAAAGATTTGAAATACAAAGAAGCAAAAAACACTCCACTGGAAAAGCAAAAAGAAAAAAAAAGAATAAAAAATGTGAAGATAGTGTAAGGAACCTCTGGGACAACTTCAAGCGTACCAACATCAGAATTATAGGGTGCCAGAAGAAGAGAGAGGGAGCAAGATACTGAAAACCTATTTGAAGAAATAATGACTGAAAACTTCTCCCACCTGGTGAAAGATACAGATTTACAAGTCCAGGAAGCACACAGAACCCAAACAAAAGGAATCCAAAGAGGACCACACCAAGACACATCATAATTAAAATACCAAGAGCAAAAGACAAAGAGAGAATATTAAAAGCAGCAAGAGAAAAACAGTTAATTACCTACAGGGGAGCACCCATTTGACTGTCAGCTGATTTCTCAACAGAAACAATGCAGGACAGATGTGAGTGGCAAGAAATATTCAAAGTGATGACTAGCAAGAACCTACATTCAATATTACTCTACCCAGCAAAGCTATCATTCAGAATTTATGGGCAGATAAAGAGCTTCACAGATAAGAAAAAACTAAAGAGATTCATCAGCACCAAAACAGTATTATATGAAATGCTGAAAGGTATTCTTTAAGAAGAGGAAGAAGAAAATGGTAAAGGTAAAAATTATGAACAACAAATACATATCTATCAACAAGTGAATCTAAAAATCAAGTGAATTGAAAATCTGATGAACAGAATAAATTGGTGAATATAATAGAATTGGGGGCATAGAAAGGGAGTGGACTGATAATTCTCAGGGGGAAAGAGGTGAGGAGGTGTGCAAGGAGAGACTGGACAAAAATCATACACCTATGAATGAGGACCATGGCGGGGAGGTAAGGACAGAGAGTGGGGTGGGAACCAGATGGAAGGGAGATACAGGGGGAAAAAAAGAGGAACAATTGTAATAATCTGAACAATAAAGATTTATTAAAATTAAAATATTTTTTTTAAAAAAGGGAACATTCTACAGGAAAAAAAAAGTGCCTTATGGCTTCTTCCCATTGTCTATAATAATATAAGAAAACAGGAAGATGACTTTTTTTAAAATTAGGAAATATAAAAGAGCCAGAACTTGATAGGTTTAGAAATAAAATCATTTCTAATTCCTAGCCTCTCCAATATCCTCAAATTAAGAGAGAGCTTCATAGCAAAGTTTAAACACAGGGCCGGATCATAAGCTCCTTTGTTAAAATCTCAAAAATATCTAAGGCGATGCCTCAAGAACTATTTTGCTCAAACAAAAGGCCCTCCAAATCTGCTTCACAGATTCTGTTAACCAATAGAACTTTTATGAATCTAATAAAGTGTTGCCCTTCAGCAGTTTTATAGAAAACCCAGTGTAGAGAAGGGCTTTTCTGTCCATATTTGTGGGTGTAGCTTTATCTAGTCAAATATATTCATAATGCATTGATTCATAAGAAACTCATTCAGATTTCTAAAATAATTATACCACCTTAGCTAGAAAGTAAGACTTAATCAACATTTAACATGCAGAAAGAAGACTGAGAAAACCATTCAGCTGCAAAATGGGCCATTTTTTTATGGAAAAGGAATGAAGATTTGGAGGACATAACCAAGAGTCATGGTGAACCATTACCAGGCAGTAGTGCTGCATCTAATCAGATAAATGGCAATGTGTTCCCTACTGAATTTCAGAATTTTTATGGATTCCTGTGTGCTTCCCATTTTATTCATTCCAAAGAGAAAGGTCTATAGCAGTTACTATATATTTGTCCACCATTATATGTTGTATGTATGTAAATAAATGTATATTAGATAGGCACCTATTGAGTTATTTATACCAGGTTGTTTCTTAAGTTTACAAGTCTTAAAAGTAACGGGAACTAAACCCTAGGAGCTTCAGTTGTATGTGAATATGACCTAGGTTATGGCCTGTAAGGTCTTGAGGTCTTGCTCTGTAAGCCTGAACTTCAGTCCATAATGGGATTAGATTTTGCAGACCCCAGGGAAGAGAGGAGGCTTTTATGCAAATGAGAGGAATATGATTCATTGTTACCAGAGAGCAGACTATGGCAAAGTGTATTTTCCAAAAATGGCAATAGCAGTACTTCTGGCCCCACGTACTCTTTCATGACCTATTGAAATCTACTCATTCTCCCTTTGGATGAACTACAAAAATGTAACACTCATATAAAATTAATTATAAAATGTTGTTCTAACACTTAAAAGGAAACCAAAATAAATAAGGATGTGTTATAGATAGAAAGACTAGATGTCATAAAAATAGTAATTATCACCAAATTAATTTATAAATTAAAAATATATAATTGCCATTTTAATAAGCAGGACTTTTTTTGAAACTGTCCAAGCTGATCCTAAAATTCATGTACAAGAGGAAACAGCTATAAAAAGACAAGGTAATAAACTGAATAAGAATCAAGTAAAATGTAGAAAGAAATATTTATACTGGCATATATCAACATTATGAAGTTATTAGCAATTAGAACACTGTAGACTTAGTACACAGATAGGTGGAGAGATCAACAAAACAGACTAGAGAATGAAGTGGTATTCTCATGTAGATGTGAATACTTGACTTATGATAGAAGTGGCCACACAGTGCAATGGAGAGATGACTACCTTTTCAAATGGTGCTGGAACATTTGGGTATCCTATAAGGAAAATATCAAATCATATCTCTTCTCCATTCCAGAACCCAACAGTTTAGGTAAAACTATAAAACTTTCAGAATAAATGGAGGATTTCTGAGTGACCACAGAATAGGAAAATGATTTCCTAAATAAAACAAAGCGAATTCCAAAAAGGCAGCGATGTAAGTGGATGTTACACTGACACGCTCCCAGGACCAAACTGGAAATACAACTAACCTACAGAAAAGCAATTCTGAAAAACAGCTGGAGACCAGCTGGAGAGAACCCTGATAACCGAGGATGAAAAGCAGAGACCAAATAGAGACTGGTAGGAGGGGTAGAGGTGCAAAAAGGCTGGCCGGCTCCCACAGGTAGCTGAAATTCTGGAGGGTATCTCAGCTGTGGGGGCTTCCCACTGAGAACTCTGGTGTCTAATCCTCAAGCTAGGCTGCCC
Source organism: Lasiurus cinereus (assembly GCA_011751065.1). NCBI lineage: Eukaryota > Metazoa > Chordata > Mammalia > Chiroptera > Vespertilionidae > Lasiurus > Lasiurus cinereus. The sequence continues at coordinate 5,806,871 of JAAGEH010000020.1, forward strand.
AGCCAAGAGCACTAGAACTGAGAAGTGCCCACATAGCATCTGCTGTGAAAAGCAGCAGGGTTACTGATTGCCAGAGAGAGAGATGGCTGGAAATGCAGGCACCCTCTTAAAAGGGCCAATGCACAAAATGTCATGTGTAGTCACTCACCCATCAGTAAATGAGTGGATAAAAAAGTTGTGGTACATTTACATCATGGAATACTATGCAGCAGTAAAAAAAAAGAACAATCTCTTACCCTTTGAGATAGCATGGAGGGACCTGGAGGGTATTAAGCAAAATATGCCAGTTAGAGAAAGGCAAGAATCACATGATCTCACTCATATGTGGAATCAATTAAACAAAATAAACTAAACAAAATAGATCCAGAAACATAGAAGCATGGAACAGACTATGACATCTCAGAGAGAAGGTTGTGGTGGGTAGGTAGTTGGGAGGAGATCAACCAAAGAACCTGCATGCATATGTGCATAGCCCCATGGACACAGATAGTAGGGTGGTGGAGACCTGGGATAATGGGAAGGCGGGGGAGTCAGGGGAAGGTGGGGATTGAAGGAGGGTGGGGAGTGAGCTATAAGGGGAGTGGGGAGAGGGCATGGCATAAGGGGTCAATGTGGGGGGAGAAAGGGACATATGTAATACTTTCAACAATAAAGATTTCAAAAAATTACATAAAGCACTAACTGTACAAACAAAAAAATGAATAAAGTTGATTACATTAAAATCAGAACTTCCATTCATCCAAGGCACCAAAAACAAGGTGCAAAGAAATTTACACCCTGGAAGAAAATATTTGCAATGCATACAAACTCACAAAGGTTAGCATTCAAAATATATAAATAACTTCTTCCCATTATGAGTCATTAGGAAAATACAAATCAAAAGCAGAATGAAATACTATTCACAGACCTCAAATTGGCAACAAATTAATCTGCTAATGTTAAATGTGAGTGAGAATGTGGGGGAGAATTAAAATATGCTGAGAGGATTATGAGCTGGTCTGTAAAGAGTCATTTGGCAGCATGTAATAAAATTGAAGCCATACATCAGATATAACTCAGCTTTTCAACTTCTAGGCATATATTTTACAAGAAACTCCTGCCTGTACACACAACTACCCATGCCTGGAAATACTTGTAGAGGAATTGTATGTTATTTGAAAACAACCTAAATGTTTATCAGCTGGAAAATAGAAAAACAATTTGTGATATATTCATACAATGTGATGTTTTATAACAGTTAAAATGACTGAACTAAATGGCACATATGAATATGGATGAATCTCGAAATTATAATACTGTAATAAGAAAAAATCAAGCTGTAAATGATGCAAACAGAATGATTTATTTATAGAAAGCTTTAAAACATGAAAAACAATACCATGCATTATGATATTGCATGTGTAGTAAAAAGGTTAAAACAGCCTTGGGAATAACATAAACCAAATTCATCTCGGGGAAGGAAGGTAATAGAAATAGAGCTATTAAGACTTTCAAGCGTATTTGTGATGTTTTAGTTCTTTAAGACAAAAAAGAGGTCTGTGGCAAGTTGTTAAGATTTCACAAAGTTATGCATGGTGAGCAGGCACTTGAAATGGAGTCCTCTAAAGAAGATACAATGTAATCAAATTATCTGAAGATAAGAAAATGGCAGCAGGCCCTCGGTGGTTATAAGGCCATATTAAACATAATATTAAACACAGCTTTCCAGAATGGGAAAGGAGGTTGAATTATCAGAGAGGATGATCAAGGCTTGAATTAGGCTCTGAAAACTTGGTTACTGAAAACTCTCAGCATCTCCATGCTTCTGTACCTGGGCTCACCTTGCTGCTCTAAGAGAAAGAGTCAGGTATATCAGGTTTGATTGCCTGGGAATGATATCAAGCAAATAGCATTGTTTTTGCCTTATTTATGTATTTATTTACTTTTAGGTGTACAATCATAGATATACTCTAGTTATAGACCCTAGAAACAGAACCTAAGAAAAGGATTAAGGGAAGAGTACTGTATTTTTCCATATATAAGATTCCCCCACGAATAAGATGCCCCCCACTTTTCCAATCTAAAATTAAAGAAATCAATATTTTAAACATTTTGCTGGTTTTCCTCTTAAGGCCTTCTTCTTTTTTGGCATCTTAAGAAATTGTTCTTCCTGTTTTCTCCACTCTCTGATTATACACTCAGTGGAGGAGATCCACATTGTCTCTCTACAGCTCTATTTCCATGCTCATTTGCATAGCTGATTACATTCAGTTTGAATTTTGCAGAGTAAGACAATCGCTTACTGATATATATATATATATATATATATATATATATATATATATATATATATTACATCTTTATGGGCTCAGAGTGCTCTGGTCTCTGTTGCATCTACACATTCTCCACCTCCAATTACATCATCAACTGATGTCAGTAACAATAAGGCTCATGATTGGAGGAAGCCTGTTTGACAAGGTGTGGGCAGCTATGCATCCACATGGCTCCCTCCTCAGCTGACTTCCATGTATAAGATGCCCCTCGATTTTCAGTCTAACAATTTTCAAAGAAAAAAAATAGTGTCTTATACACAGAAAAATACAGTAGTTTATTTGAAGAGGAAATCCCAGTGAAGGAGAAGGGAAGTGAGACAGTGAAGGTGGAAAAGGTACTGTTTTGGGCCATTGGGTCTTAATTTTGCTGGAGACTCTGAGGAACTGTTTAGAACAACCCTTGAAACTGGCCCTACAAAGCACAAGGAAGCAGGAGTAGTTATCCACCATCTCCTTACTACAAAATGTGTTTGGGGAAATTGGTCCTTTTCCTCAGGCCTGTTCCTCCTGCAAGCTAACCAAGCAGGCTCCTGTGGCCACAGGAAGCCCTCAGACCTAGATAAGAAGTCAGCTGCATGCAAGAAACTGCACACCGATGCCAGATGCCATTAGCGTGGGCTAAGGGTTCTGCCAACAGCATCTGACAAGTATATCTGGGACAGAGTAAGGTATCAAGTTTTCCAAAGCCTGGGACAAGCACCATCAGCTGTTCAGGAACCAGTTTTAGTTGGATCTGGTTCATGGCATTAAACAACATGAAATCCAATGGTGAGACAGTTCTGCCCTTGTCACTTCTGTTCCCATTCTCTGATGATGCCAAGTAGAAGAAAGTCTCACTTTGGTACTGATTTTTATGGACTGAATTGCTTACCTCCATTCATATGTTGGAGTCCTAGCCTTCAGTACCACAGAATGTGATTGTATATGGAAGTAAGGTCTTAAAGAGGTAATTAAGTTAAAATGAGGTCATTACAGTGGGCCCTACTCCAATATGACTTGTGCCCTTATTAGAGGAGATTTTTACACACACAGGCATAGATGGGACCATGTGAAGATGCAGAGAGAAGATGGCTTCTACCAGCCAAGGTAAGCATCAAAAGGAACCAACCTGCCAACACCTCAATCTTAGACTTGAAGCCTCAAGAACAATGAAAGAATAAATGTTGTTATTTAAGCCACCCAGGCCTTGATATTTTGTTATGCAGCCCTAGGAAACTAATGCCCTAATTATGGATTTACTACATCTCCAACACTTGCTACCTTGCTGTTGTGCAAAGTCAGCTTCAGGCTCAGAATGTTTACTGAGGATCACATTGGCTAAAATGTACTAACATTGTCCTATTTCCATGGCATTTATTTTTTTTATAATTACCCTCAAACTATAGCTAGTTTATCATCAACAGACTACAGCTATTTATTATCAACAACAATGCAGTTTCCTTTTTAGATAAATGTATTTAATCTTTTAAGCCAACCAATTTAAAGAACAACATTAAGCAAATAATAGAACCATAAAAGATGGGTGAAGTCTAGGTAATTCTATAAACCCTAGAGCAGCATGTTATGATGGATGGAAAGAGTGTGACTTGGGCAAGTCACCCAAGCCATCTGAGCTTCACCTCCCCTAATATAGACCTCACAGGGCAATTCAAATGGAATAATATTTGTCAAGCAACAAGTACTCTCCCCAGAATTTTTTTTAAAAAAGGGGGGGAGTTTGGGGGGGGGGAATGGCAGCAGAATAGACAGATGTGTCTGGAGCCTTGTCACTGAACAGATAAGAGAGAACAGCTGAGAGTCTCATTGGGAGTGTTTGTTGGTGAGTTAAGGGACAGTTATCCTCCAGGAGAAGGTGGGGGACTGCTAGATGGGGCTTTCCTGACCAGGCAGCCCACTGCCACAGGGTTTTTTCTCCCGGAGCCACCAGCAAGAATGCAGGGACCGCACCATCTTGAAGGAGAAAGTAGATGTTTATGGTAGCCTAAAAAACTGCAGCTGTGACACACACCAAACACCGCTCCCCAATCAGTGTAAACACTCGGATTCAGAGGAGCTCTACACGCCACACAGAAAGGAGAGAGAACTACATAACCAGACATCTAGAGAAGAAAGACCAAGGGCAGACAAAGAAACAGCCTGCATATGAAAGAAAAGCAGGCATAACCAGAAAGGGAAGTAAATGAAATAGAGGCAAGCAAACTGCCAGAGAAAGAATTCAGAGAAATGGTCATAAGGTGGCTGAAAAGAATGGAAGACAAATTCGACAATATGAGTAACAACTAAGAGGAAATGAAAAAGAGTCCAGAAATGAAAAATGACATCGCTGCTGTAAAGAACTCAATAGAAAGCATCAAAAGTAGACTAGAAGAAGCAGAGAACTTCATCAGTGAGTTAGAAGACAAAGTAGGAAAAAATACCCAAGTACAGCAGCTTCTAGAAAAAATAAAAATAAAAAGCAAGAGGATGCCTAAGGGAACTTTGGGATAACAGAAAACAAAACAACATAATATTTCAAAGCAAAAATCTGCATAATAGGGGTTCCAGAAAGAGTGGAAACTGGGCAAGGAATAGAGAACCTGTTTGAAGAAATAATGACAGAAAACTCCCCTGATATAGGAAAGGAAAAAAACGCACATAAATCCAAGAAGCTCACAGAATCCCAAGCAAAATGAATCCCAAAAAACTGACACCAAAGCACATTATAATTAAATTGGCAAATACCAATGACAAAATAAGAATCTTAAAAGTGGCCAGAGAGAGACAGAAAGTTACCTACAAAGAAACTCCCATCAGATTAGCAACTAATTTCTCATCGGGCCAGAAGGGAATGGAATGAAATATACAAAGTCATGCAAAGGAAGGGTCTGAATCCAAGAATACTGTACCCAGCAAGGCTTTCAATCAAAATTGAAGGTAAAACCAGGAGCTTTACAGACAAAAAAGGACTAAGGGAATTTATTACCACAAAACCAGTAATGCAAGACATGTTAAAGGGTCTTCTGCAAAAAAAAAAAAAAAAAAAAAAAAAAAAAAAAAAAAAAAAAAAAAAAAAAAAAAAAAAGAAATAGGAAGTGAAGAAGGAACACAGGGGTAAAGAATAAAAATGGCAACAAATAAGTACCTATCAATAATAACTTTAAATGTAAAAAGATTAAATGCTCCAATAAAAGACATAGGGTAACCAATTGGAAAAGAAAATGTGATCCATATATCAGCTGTCTACAAGAAACCTACTTCAGAAAAAGAGTTGCACACAGACTGAGGGTGAAGGGATAGAAGACAGTTTTTCAGACAAATTGAAATGAAAAAAAAAAAGCTGAGGTTGCAATACAGTGGTACCTCAAGACACGAGTGCTCTAACATACAAGATTTTTGAGATACGAGCCATCGTGCAAGTGATTTTTGCTTTGAAATATGAGCAACATTTGTGATAGGAGTAATCGTGCGGATCGGCTGGCTGCACAGGACACACCAGTTTACCGAGATTCGAGCGTTTTATGGTTTCCCATGCCTCAAGGTTACAGAACGAATTAAACTCGTATCTCGAGGTACCACTATACTTACATATGAAAAATTAGATCTCAAAGTGAAGGACATAACAAGAAATAAGGAAGGCCACTTCATAATATTAAAGGGAGAAATCCAACAAGAAGAAGTAACTCTAGTAAACATATATGCACCCAATACAGGAGCACCTAAATACATAAAAAAAAACCTCCTGGAGGATATCAAGGGAGAGATTGACAGCAATACAATCATAGTAGGATGCTTTAATATCCCACTATCACCACTGACAAATTCTCTAAACAAAAAAAAATCAGCAAAGAAATATCAATCCTAAATGACTCACTAGACCAGATGGAATTAATTGACATCTTCAGAACATTTCACCCCAAAACCACAGAATATACATTCTTCTCAAGTGCACATGAGTCATTTTCAAAGATAGACCATATGTTGGGTCATAGGCAAAGCCTCTTCAAATTCAAGAAGATAGAAATCATATCAATAATTTTCTTAGATCACAGTGGCATGAAACTGGAAATCAACGACAACAAAAACAATACAAAGAAATCAAACACATGGGGACTAAACAGCATGCTATTAATCAACAACTGGGTAACCAGAGAGACCAAGAAAGAAATAAAAAAAAATCATGGCAAAAAATGACAATGAAAACACAACAATACAAAATTTATGGGACACAGTGAAAGCAGTCTTGAGAGGGAAGTTCATAGCCCTACAAGTCTACTGCAAAAAACAAGAAACAATGGTAATAAATTACCTAACTCTACAACTCAAAGAGCTAGAAAGAGAGCAACAAGAAAAGCCCAGTGTAAGCAGAAGGAAGGAAATAGTAAAGATCAGAGCAGAAATAAATGACATAGAGACCAAAGAAACAATTCAAAAGATCAACAAAACCAAGAGCTGGTTCTTTGAAAGGATAAACAAGATTGATGGACTTCTAGCCAGGCTCACCACGAAGCAAAGAGAGAAGACCCAAATTAACAAAATCAGAAATGAAAGAGGAGAAATAACAACAGACCCCTCCAAAATACAAAGGATTTTTTAAAAATACTATGAACATCTCTATTCCAATAAACTGGAAAACCTGCAGGAAATGGACATATTCCTAGAAAAATATAACCTTCCAAAACTCAATCAGAAAGAATCTAACATCTCAATAGGCCAATAACTATGGAAGAAATTGAAGCAGTCATCAAGAAGCTTCCAGCAAACAAAAGCCCAGGACTAGATGGCTACACAGGAGAGTTTTACCAAACATTCAAGGAAGAATTAAAACCTATCCTCCTCAGACTATTCCAAAAAATTCAAGAAGGAGGAACACCTTCTATGAAGCCAGCATCACCCTAATACCAAAACCAGATCAAGACAACACTATGAAAGAGAATTACAGGGCAATATTTGGCATCATGAACATAGATGCCAAAATCCTCAACAAAATTCTAGCAAATGGGATCCAGGTGTACATCAGAAAGATCACACACCATGACAAAGTATGATTTATCCCAGGAATGCAAGGATGGTACAATATCCGCAAATCAATAAACATGACATATCACATAAACAAATTGAGAGACAAAAATCACATAGTCATATCAATTGATGCAGAAAAAGCATTGAAAAAATCCAACACCCTTTCTTGATAAAAACTCTCAGCAAGGTGGGAATAGAAGGTTCATACTTCAACATTATAAAAGCCATACATAATAAACCCAGAGCTAACATCATACTCAATGGGCAAAAACTAATACCATTTCCCCTAAGAACAGGAACAAGAAATGGATGCCTACTCTCACCACTTCTGTTCGACATAGTACTGGAAGTATTAGCCATTGCAATTAGACAAGAAGAGAAATAAAAGGCATCCAAATTGGAAAAGAAGAAGTAAAACTGTCCTTATTTGCAGATGACATAATACTGTACATAAAAAACCTGAAAGACTCCATCCAAAAACTAATAGACTTAATAAATGAATTTGGCAATGTAGCAGGATACAAAATTAATGCCAAGAAATCTATGGAATTTCTCTCTACTAATAGTGAACTTACAGAAAGAGAGACTAAAAAAGCAATCCCATTTATCATTGCACCAAAAAAATTAAGATACCTGGGAATTAACTTAGCTAAGGAGGCAAAAGACCTATACATGGAAAACTACAGGACACTGAAAAAAGAGATAGAGAAAGACATTAACAGATGGAAGAGCATACCATGCTCATGGATTGGGAGAATCAACATCATTAAAATGTCCATACTACCTAAAGCAATCTATAGATTCAATGCACTACCCATTAATATACCAATGACATATTTCACAGATCTAGAAAGAACTCTCCAAAGATTCATCTGGAACAAAAAAAAGACCCGGAATAGCCACAGCAATCCTGAGAAAGAAGAATATATTAGGTGGGATCTCAATACCAGATTTTAAGCTGTATTAAAAAGCAACTAGTCTCAAAATAGCCTTGTACTGGCACAAGAACAGACACATAGACCAATGGAAGAGAATACGGAATCCAGATATTGACCCAAACCACTATGCTCAATTAATATTTGACGAAGGAGACAAAACAGTCTCTTCAATAAGTGGTGTTGGGAAAACTGGACAGATACGTGCAAAAAAAATGAACTAGACTACCAACTTACACCATATACAAAAATAAACTCAAAATGGATACAGGACTTAAACATGAGATGGGAAACCATAAAAATACTAAAGGAATCCACAGGAAGCAGAATCTCAGACATACGCTGAAGGAACTTCTTCACTGATACTGCTCCCAGGGCAATGGAAGCTAAAGAGAAAATAAACAAATGGGACTACATCAAAATAAAAGGCTTTTGCACAGCAAAAGAAACCATCAACAAAAGAACAAGAAAGCCCACTGAATGGGAGAACATATTTGTAAATGTTATTACTGATATAGGTTTAATCTCCAACATCTACAGGCAACTTATACAACTTAATAAAAGGTAGATAAATGATCCAATAAAAAAATGAGCAACGGACCTAAATAGAATAAGTATTTTCAAAAGAAGACAGAAGGAAACCAAGAGACACGTGAAAACATGCTCAAAGTCACTAATTATCCAAGAGATGCTAATCAAAACGACAATGCGATACCATCTCACACCTATCAGAATGGCAATCATCAACAAAGCAACAAACGACAAGTGTTGGCGAGGATGCGGAGAAAAAGGAACCCTTGTGCACTGCTGGTGGGAATGCAGACTGGTGCAGCCACTGTGGAGAACAGTATGGAGATTCCTCAAAAAACTAAAAATAAAACTCCCATTTGACCCAGCAGTCCCACTCTTAGGAATATATCCTAAGAAACTAGAATCACCAATCAGAAAGGATTTATGCACCCCTATATTCATAGCAGCACAGTTTACAATAGCTACAATCTGGAAACAGCCTAGGTGCCCATCAACAGATGAGTGGATCAGAAAACTATGGTACATCTACAGAATGGAATACTATGATGCCATAAAAAAGAAGGAATTCTTACCATTTGCAGCCGTCTGGATGGATCTGGAGAGCATTATGCTAAGTGAAATAAGCCAACCAATGAAAGAAAAATACCACATGATCTCACTCATTTATGGATAATAAAGAACATTATAAACTGATGAACAAAAAAATAGATACAGAGGCAGTAAAGCATCAAACAGACTGTGAAATTACAGCAGGAAGGTTAGGGAGAGGTGGGGTAGATAAGAGATCTGAAGGACAAAAGGAAGTGAGCCTCTTGCCTATCTACAGAAAGAACATTATAGGCAGAGGAAGTACCAAGTTTAGTCCACCTCTTAAAACCTGATAGGTGGCATCTGGCAAGGTTCAATCAAGGAATACTCACAGTGGTGAGTATTTTAGAATACGCACTTTATTAGAGGAGTTAGACTGTACACAGCCATAGGAGGAGCTGGGAGTGATAGCCTGGAAGAGCCAGCAACCAGCCCTGATGTATGTGAACAATCCAGAGCTGGTGAGGGGGCTCTTGGATGTCACCTCCAGCTGCTGTGGCAGAACTGGAAGAGGAGTTAGGAAAAGCTATAGCCTATTCATAGCCACCAGCTCTGCATGCCCACAAACAGGCACCAGGAGGGGACCTGGGGCAGCTGTTGGTCAGTAGCTAGACAAGGAGCAGAGGAAACCTATCTCATGGAATCATCCAGACATATCTGTGCTTGTCCTTCAGTCTTTGCCTGCAAAGACCTTCAAAGAGTCACTGTAGTGTTTCTGCCCTCCAAATCTTGCACAGATTTCTCTTTGTCCAACTCTGTCTCAGAACCATTCAGGATAGAGGCTTCTGGGAGAAGTAGTTCCAGCCTAACCAAGCTGACACAGTGCGAAGTAGCACATATGTCCAGGGCTTGGCTTCTGATGGTGAGGTGGAGAGCCACTGTGTGGTTTTGAGCAGAGAAATGCATGATCTCAGTTATAAGAATCTCTCTAGCTCCAGTGTTGGGCGCAGTACTAAGAACAATATTTATTATGTGTTTTTGCAACTGGTTACAATTCTCTTGACAAATAAATGCAGAAGTTTCCTTCTTTCCTTTCTCTCTCTCTCCCTCTCCCTCTCTCTCTCTCTCTCTCTCTCTCTCTCTCTCTCTCTCTCTCTCTCTC
>JAAGEH010000020.1:5817346-6058253 GCA_011751065.1 Lasiurus cinereus
CTCTCTCTCTCTCTCTCTCTCTCTCTCTCTCTCTCTCTCTCTCTCTCGCATAACCCCAATATGAACCAAATAACTGTGACCATGCAAAATCTCTGGAATTCTGAATTTTTCTATCACTGTAGGAGCAGGAAGGTTGCTTTCAGCTTAAAGACCTACATCTTGAAGAAACTGAAAGAATAGAAATATAATTAACTGGTACAGTCCCTGTTCAGATCCAGCACTTTCTCTTCTGGGAATGTCCTAAAGGAAATGAAGTTACTATGTCAAATGATACATACTGCACACCACCCCTGCTCACTGCAGCATTATTTACAATAGCCAAGATATGGAAGCAACCTAAGTGTCTATTGATGGATGAATGGATAAAGAAAATATGATATAGCCCTAGATGGCTTGGCTCAGTGGATAGAGCATCAGCCTTTGGACTGAAGGGTCCTAGGTTTGATTCTGGTAAAGGGCACATTCCCAGGTTGCAGGCTTGATCTCTAGTGAGAGGCATGCAGGAGGCACCCAATTGATGATTCTCTCTCATCACTGATGTTTCTATATCTCTCTTCCTCTCCCTTCCACTCTGAAATCATTAAAAATATTTTTAAAAAAATATGGAACAGAATACCACTCAGCCATGAAAAGGAAGAAAATCCTGCCATGTACAATACTATGGAGGAACTTGAAGGAATTATGCTATAGTGAAATATGTCAGACAGAAAAGGGCAAAACTATATGATATCACATATACAATCTTAAAAAAAAACAAAACAATAAATAACAAATTAAAATATTAATTTATTTTCATTACATTCTGTATATTCAGTACTAGGGCACTATCCTGAGTGTGTGGTATTTGAACAAAGCAGACAAAATGTGCTGCCCTTTTGGAGAGTACATTGTAGTGGAGGAGACAATAATATGAAGTACTTAGGTTGCATAGTATTTCTGAGCGCTTAAGAAAAGGAGACAGGCTGCAGGATCAAAGCGGTTAGTCAGGGAGGGCCTCCTGGAGGAAGTGAAACTGGCAGAGGCTTAGAGGAGATAGGAAGTGTGCCATGTGCTTATCTGTGGGGACAGCTAAGGCCCAAGCGCTAAGGCTGGCACATGCCTGGCATGTTCAAGAAGCAGCAAGGAGTGAGCAGGAGGGGAGTTTTAGGAGATGAGGTTGGTAGGCACAGCAGGCCAGGAGCCTTGAGGCTGCAGCCTTGTAAGAATTTCAGCTTTTATCCTGAGAAATAGTGAGTCATCGAAGGACTTAGAGCAGAGCAATAACAGTGCATAAAATTGTTGACGGGTTTTAGGAATTTTTACTTTGGGAACTCATTTTCATATGTTAAACTTTGGAACTAAAATGCAGAGGTAGCATAAGCTCATCATTGTTTCCAAAATTAAATAAGAAGTCCTGAATCTCTCCTTAAGGAGTAATAAGAATTGGTAAGGAAAATAGGCCTGGGAGCCAAGCCTATGACATTGACCTTCGTGACTACAATGTGCTCAGGAAACAGGGACTGGACTCACCTGGAGGCATTCTTCATGTGATGGAAAGGATGTCAAATGAGCTAAAGGGACCTTGCTTTAAAATCCTTTGAGGTTTGTAATTGGGCCTGACTTAGATTTGTGGGCCCAGAAATACTAACTGGGACTTCCCAAAGTTCCCATGTTGATTAATGGCAGGAGGCCTCCCCGTTCTGTTCCTTTGGTAATAGGAAAACCTCCATCTCTAGATGCTCTAATCCATTGGTTGGAAGAATTTCTCTTTATCACATTGCAAAACTTAAGGGGCAAAAGACACCAGCTTTTTTGTGAACACTTGGATTGGATGGATCTAATCCAGGAACCAGCCTATAATGTTTACTCAATCAAATCTGTGATGCTTGGTTTCAACTATTAAATTACAGTGGTTCCTTCTTAAATTGGTCACAACACCAGACTCTTCATGTTGGAACCAACCCAAAGAACACGCTGAAGAAAGAAATAAACCTTCCCATAAACTTATTTTCCAGCCCTCAAACTAATCTTCATCCAGAGCTAGAAAAAATTTCAATACAAACTTCTTTTATGTGCAAGGGAGGCAAAAACTGTCATTAAAAGTAGGTAAAAAATAAATAAACGTACCATTTTGGAAAGAGGTGGAAGAGAGATTGCCCAATACTTGGAATACACACGGAGACAGAGTCCCATCACATGTACAGAACACTGTACGCAGTCCATCCCCGGAGGCCCCGTGATGAAATCCCCTGTGGAGTAAACACAGAGAGAATAAGCATCAAGACCCAACAGGACTGACTGGGCCGGAATCAGAAAAGGACTGGCAAGCTCACAGCAAAATCATAATACTGGTCACAGAATACTCCCTAAGGCTGCCAGTTTCCAAAAGTGTAGTCAGAGCAAATCAGCATGTTGAAAGACAAGTATGAGAGACTCAAACAATGAGACATTTTTTGAAGGCATGCCGCATTCTGCAACTCACCTACAGAGGTGCCACACCAAGAGTGAGAAAAAGGAGGGTCCTTTCAGGGAAAGTAAAAAATCAAATAGATTGGAAACCTCAGGGTAATTTAAACGAATACCCATTCTCTTTCCAATTTTTTGAAGAAGCATTAAGCTAGGCCCCTGTTAGCTAACAATTTACAAACCCAGGCCAAATTCCAACAGCCCCAACTCCTTCCAGCCAGCTCCAGGAAGCTGCTGTACTAATTTTTGGGAAAGGAGCCCAAAGAGCTGGAACCACCTGGTTTCAGGGTTACTTGAGGGCATCGAGTTTGCTTGACCTGGTTCTTTAAGGGCCATAAAATGATAACTGGCATTTACTAACCTGGGCCTATTGCTGGATGATAAATTGCCTATATTATTCCTGCCTTGGTAAGAACAGCTGTTTTCCTCATTAATTCCTGAAGTGGGAATTGCCTCCTTATTGACAGAAGCACTGTCTGGACAGACAATAAGCTTCATTCTGCTGGCAAAACTCTTCTAGGGAACTTAACAAATGGCAGTGAGGACACGAGAAGGGCTCTACAGCCAGCCCTCAACACAAACCCAGGACCCTCAACATCAAGGAGCTCTCACAAGCTACTCCCTCACTCAAGGTGGTGGGGGCGAGCCAGGGCCAGGGGAAGTCTTTACTGGCAGAGACATTGCTCAACACCCAGTGAGGGCCCTGCCATCACCTTCGGCAGAGGAACAGTGCAGTATCTCTCTTTCTGCAGTTGGCAATCAATTTTGGAATCCCCCTATAACTTCAGGCAAGTTGGAGAACTGAGTGTGTCCAAAAAAACCTTACAGATGGCAAGACTATGAGCAGACATCACTGACTTTGAGTTGAGGCCCATGCCAGAGATTCCCTCATAAACCGCAGGGTCATCCCAGGCAGAAGCACAAACCCAGACACCAGGAGAAAGCACAGATTTTTAGAACACCTCCTTGCTACCTGCCACCTCTCCTCCTGTTGGATAGGACAACATGGCCCCTCATAGCACTTTTCTAATCTGGCAAGGGGGTGGCCCAGAACCCTCAATGCAATTTTAAGAGGTCTAGCTAGTAACAAAGAGCAACCTTGATTATGAAAGTGTAAACTAAGATAGGGGCCCAACCTCTGTCCTTGTTCTATGAACACCCAGCCTTTTTCTTTCTTTATTTTTATTTATTTGTATTTTTAGCACTTGACCCAAAGGTAAGAGCTCACATGGCCTAGTGTTGTCAGTCTGCTTTTCCAGACAAATGGCAAACTGTTCATTATATTAAGAACTTTGTCTTTCAACCTGAGCAGAGGAGAGAAAGCATGAGGAGGAGGGATTATCTTGAATACTTCTTAATCATGATAAGTTTATTTTATCAATAGTGTTTTGCCAGCAGAATGAAGCTTATGTGATTCATCGGATTCAGGTCTCTAATCCACCCTTCTCATTTTACCTATGAGGACAAAGAGGGGAAATAACTTGTCTAAGGTCACATAAGTTGATGAGTGTGAACATAATGCAAAATTTATTCCTAGCTATAATTTCCTTATTATTACTTAATTTCCTGCTCATGTTTCCTATAGGTGTTAATTGACATACCAAAATTTGTGTTTCAGAAAAAGCCTGGCATATTACAGTAAAAAGGTGGGGGTGGGGAGAACTCAATTGGACCAGCCACTTCTTATCTGTCATGGCCTAAAAAAACTGTTGCACCAAGCCCTGATAAACACCATCCTTGAGTGAGCAGGTAGGTAGCCCTGAGGCTCACAGCTGCAAGGCCCAGGACATAGCCTCACGTCCACTCTTCTTTCATTGCTTGGGAAAGGAAACTCTAGGATCAGACATGTCTTATTAAGATGTCATTTTTTACCTACAGGAATTCCTTTTCTTTTGCAGAAATTAGACTTTTAAATTAAAAAGTAAGTGTCTAGAATATGCAATGGTAGTGTTCTAGTTTCATGGAAAGAATAGGTCTTTAGTTATCTGTTCTCATTTTCCTGGTAATTGAGTTATTGGGAAATTCAGAAGCCAATAACATGAAAACACTATTCACATGTTCTATGTCACTATTACTACAAAGGTTTGTCAACATTGTGTGTAGCTGGAAATATCTTCCCTCATATTTTCTCAGTATTTTTAACATCTTTCTTTTGGAGATATCTCTTCCACTCCTATTCCAATTCACCAAACGTTGTTGCATGATGGAGTCTCCATCATGTGCATTTGGGGCTTCTTGTTTAAAATGGATTTTAAATTTGATTTTTATAAATATGTTGAAGGAAATAGTTTATGTATGTCAGGGTTTCTCATCCACAGCACTACAAACATTGGGGCTGGATAATCCTTTGTTGTGGGGAATGTCCTGTGGACTGTAAGATGTTTAGCAGCACCTCTGGCCTCTCCCCAATTAGATGAGATTCCACGAGCACTTCCTCTTCCCAGTTGGCACAATCAAAAGTGTCTCCAGGGAAATGTCCTCTGAGAGGCAAAATCACATCTGGTTGAAAACCACTGATGTAACTTGTTTCAGAAAGAGACCCTTGTAGAAGGTAAGCTCCATACGACCATGAACTATGTTTATTTTGTTTATCACTGTACTTTGCACACAACAGGTATTTCTATAAAAAGCCATATTTGTTGATTGAAGAAAAAACATGTGGTGTTAAAGAGGAACCCTTGGATAGAGGACATTCAAATATCAACTTGCCACTCCTTAGTTATGCCATTTGTCTAAGTCACTTTATCTCTTGGATCATAATATGTATTGCAGAAAAAATCTTTACCTGTGAAATGGCCTTCAGACCTGAAATAGAAGGAAGGACAAGTGCCTTGAAGTAGATGCTGAGCTCTAGAGTAAAACTTAAATCAACCTTAAGTAATGGTTCTTTCTCACCCTCTCACTAAGAGCTCTAAGCCAGATTCTGCTCTGCCTTGAAGTAAGATAAGGAGAGAGGAAGGAAATGGAGCAGGATTGCACAGCCCCAGAAAACCAGCCATGTGTCAAGCAGAGTAGTAAGAGAGTGCCTGCATATGGATTGTTTATATAACACGGATTGTCTACACTGACCCAGGTACTAAAGATAAACTGTGGGTTCCTGAGCAGAAAGATTCAATAGCAGTGAGGAATTAAGAAATTTAGAAGCCTTTTACACTGAAAAACTTTAGTTATCCTACTCCCCTATCTGAAGGGTAAATCAATTAAACTTTATATACGGGTATGTACATGTAAAAGACACAAAGTCAGTACTGTCATTCTCTCCCTGAAGCAGCCAGCTTTGCTGGAGGCCTAAGGGCATGACCAGTCAGCCTGCTAGAGAGTCCAGTATGATTTGGTAAACATTGTACAAAGCACAGCCAGGGGCAGGCTCCACTCAGAAGGGGAGATGATGGGTCACACCTGTGCATCAGTGGTCTGGAGTTCTCAGGAAAGTGTTTGATATCCTTCTGTGTGAAGTCCATTTCAGAACACATGTGGTGATCCCAGAGCTGCCTGGATTTAGATACTAATGAGTAAAAGGATGAGGTGTCTGTGACGCCATGTTACAAGCTCTGCAGGAGCAAGAATTGGCGGCAGGAGGATCCTTAACCCCTGTGTTATGAGGAACCTCTTTGGCTATGTGAGATGGAGAGGAAGGGGAGCAAGGCTTCCTGAACTAAACTTTGGTGAATCAGAGAAATCAACCTAATGCACTGACCATGCTTCACATTCTATAGATTTTGGCATGTGCCCCTTTAGAACCATAGAATCTTAGACCTGGGAGCAACATTAATGCAACTTCAAATCACAGAACCTGGGAGCCTAGAGAGAGAACACGGGCTATTTCCCTCATGTGTCACTGGCAGTAGAACAAAGCCAGTCCTCCTGATCTCTACTCTCTAGTCGTCCTATACCCTACCCGGTGTTGGGGTCAAGCCCACCTTGTGTTTTACTTATTGGTCACTGTTTAACAAACTACCCCCAGAGTTTAGTGGATTAAAGTAGCACCATTTTATTTCCTCACAATACTATTGTTGAGGAATGTGGGCAGTGCTTGGCAGGGTATTCGCTGGGTCATTCATTCAGCTAAAGATAGGGTTGGAATGGAAGGTCCAAGAAGGCTTCATGCACATTTCTGGCACCTTACTGCTCTCCACATTGCCTCTCTCTCCTCTGTGCTTACTTGAGCTTCCTCCCAGTATGGAAGCCTTAGACTAATCAAACTTCTTACATGGTACCTCATTGCCATGAGTGAAAGAACATTCCAAGACAATCAAACATGGAGACTGCAGATCTCTTAAGACATGCCTCATTCTTAAGAGGTCAAAACTAGCCACAGAACCAACCAAAGTTCAAGGTCAGGAGAAATCAACCCTACCTCTCAAAGCCTTCTTGAATCCATCACATGTAGTTCAAATTCCAGCTCCAACACATGTCAGCTATTTCTTAGACAAATTGTTTCACCTCAATTCCCTTGTTAAGGGTAATGCACAATACACATATTTACCCAATAAGATGATTGTGAGGATTAAATAAGACCTATATATATATAAAGACCCAGGGGCCATCACATCCAAAACAACCGAACAGACAACTGAACAGGCTGAGTAGGGTGACAAGGCCAGCAGGGGGGATTAGTGAGGGATTACCAAATGACTGAACACCAGGCTGCATGGGGTTACCAGGCTGATAGGGGGACGGGGGGCAGTTGGGATCAACCAGGCTGGCAGGAGGGGGCAATTAAGGATGATCAAGTCAATAGGCAGAGGCAATTAAGGGTGATTAGGCTGGCAGAGGGGCCAGTTAGGGGTGACCAGGCAGGCAGGCAGATGAATAGTTAGGAGCCAGTGGTCCTGGATTGTGAGAGGGATGCCTGACTGCCGTTTGTGAGAGGGATGTCCGATCACACATAAACCAGCAGTCAGACATCCTCTGAGGGGTCCAGGATTGGAGAAGGTGCAGGCTGGGCTGAAAGGACCCCAGCCCATGCACGAATTTTGTGCACCAGGCCTCTAGTAAGCATATAAAGTGATTGGCTCTGTGCCAAGAAGATGTGTTTGACAAATTTTTAGCTATATCCTTCCCTATCTACCAAGAGTTGACTTCCCTCTAATATTCTGAAGTCCAGCAACCTCAGTGTTGGGAATTGTGATCCTGGGATGGAATATTCAAGCATAATAGAAACACTATCTACCAAAATGTTAAGTAGAAAGAAAATGTCCTTAGATATCAGGCTTCCAGACATCCCTGACTAAATCTGTGTCCTAGTCAACACAGAGGTTATGAATTGAAAGTTTTATCTGCAAAAGCTGACCTTCAAACTTTCCAAAGATCTATATAAGAAAACAGAATCATGGAGCCAGGCTACAGCTTTTTTTAATGTGATCTTCAACTGATAATGTCGTTGATTGTTATGTTTATTCTCGTCTCTAAATCTGCTTTGTGTTCTAAATAAATGAACACTGAAGTTACTCCCTCTGATTGCACTCAAAGCCCAGTAACCTTATTAAGCTGAGCTATTTAACAGAAGAATACTTGAAATTTTTATTTGGTAAAGAAATGTGTCCTATACAATTACAGAGTAGTTCTCAACTGAGAATGCAAAAGTTCCACCCACTCAAGGGACATTGGCAATGTCTGGAAACATTTTTTTGGTAGTCACAACTGGGGATAGGGAGTGGCATTAGTGGGTAGAGGTGAGGGATGTTGTTAAAGGTCTTATAGTGCACAGAACAGCCCACAACAGAGAATTCTATGGGGCTAACATGCTGAGGTTCAACATCATTGCAAGGCAGTTTGCTGTATGGTGGCAGGCTAACTTGGAATCCCTTCTAGCCACTTAGTGACTGAAGGACCAAATGGACTTCATTATTTTGCCTTACCAATGGTAAAGTCCATTATATGGACTCAAGCATATGGCCAAGGACAGGAGGTATATTGTGAGAAGCTATTTTTCTCCCTAAGCACATATTCCAAAAGGGTGGTCTTTGCACAACTGTAAGGTGGTTTGTAGATGATGATGATGATGATGATGATGATGATGATGATGATAAGGCATAAGAGGAAATAGTGTGAAAGCAAACCCAGGCCACAGGCTGAGAAGGCAGGCAAGGGTGGCATCATTTTCACATTCTTACGGTTCCATTCCAGCCCCACTCTATTCCATAGTATGACCTCCTCCATCCTGAAACCTGTGTGTATTTCTCTTTTCACCTATAAAAATTATTAAAGAATGTAAGTTCTTTATCTGCATCTACACCCTGCATCACCTACAAGATCATAGCAGAAAATGGCTGCTTATTGGTTATTGAATGAATAAACAAAACAAAACAATGAATCAGTCACTCTGCTTTATAAGCAAGCAAGGATTGTTTTAATTATTGTTGCCTAATAAATCAGTACTTCCACTTTCTTACCCTGCCTAAAGCAAAGGTACAGAACTCAGACTTGAACATTTGGAAGAGACTCAGCATATTTTGAAAAATATCATCAAGTGAAAATCTGGAGGGAAAAACTAACTTTTTAAAAAGTGAGTGAGGGAATCCCTTGCAGCTATGAGCATGAATGCACTACAGGTACATGTGACACCATGGATGAATTTCACAGAAACACAGTGTTCTGTGCCATTTGGAAAGCAAGGTTTCTCAACCTTGGTGTTAGTGACCATGAGGCCAGGGAATTGTTTGCTGTAGGGGAGCTGTGCTGTGCATGTGGGGTGTTGAGCAGCATCCCTAAGCTGATTGATGTGAGTAGCACCCACTTCCCAGTGTGGCAGCCAACGATGTCTTCAGACATTGCCAAATGCCCTGGGAGGAGGATCACCCTGATGCAAAGCCATCTATGGTGTTAGAAAATGCCTGGTGCTGAAGTGGGGGCAAGAGCTGATTCCTGGGGTGCTGATCATATTTTGTTAATCTTGTGCTGGCTAATTATATGTTTTCACTTTATTGGAAAATGTTATTGAGCAAAACATTTGTGTTTTATACACTTTTCTGCATGTATCAGGTTTGCTTGGAAAAAACGGAACCAGGCTATCAGGATGTAGAAAATAAATCTCAGGGCAAAGTTGAATGAATGGAAGCATCTATACGGCTCTCCAGCATTTTTCCACAGTATGTTTATTTCTCAACATTGGTTATTATTTCCAAAGTTTGAGCAAGGTTTTATAAAATGTAACTGGACAAGAAATTTCCCAGATCACCTTTAGAGGCAGAAAGTGGGTAGAAAAATGAAAGCATATGACCTCAGAGTTGTGGGTCAGCATGCCCTCTGGGCAGGCCCGAAGCTTGGCACACAGCTCCGAGGTGGAGCGCCACACACATGTACTGATTACATTGTTGAGATTATCATGAAAGCCTTCGATCCATCACATTTCCCTTCCTTGCTATGAAAACTGTCAGGTCCTTGGGCTGTTATTGTCCCACTTGTTCTCAGTGAGTCATTGCTGGCACTAAAATAAAATTCTTCTTTGAAATGTCCCTCTCGATACCCTAGGAACCTTTAAGCTTGTTAGGACCCAGAACTCCTATTGAAATGACCAATGAGGGCCTTGCCAAAACCTTTCCTTGTTCAGGCATTTTGCTTTATCTAGTATTGTTTTCAATAAATAGACCAATGCCTAAAGCTGGAAACCATTTTGGTTCTTTAGGGATTATTTTTGCAAACGTGGTGATTTTGATTTACTTTAGCTGATATCAAGATCATTCCAGTTAAACTTCTTTGCTAAGAGAAAAAGCAAAGATCAGTCTGGCTGTATGGCTCAGCTGGCTGAACATCCTCCTGTGCAACAAAAGGTTACAGGTTCGATCCCCGGTTGGGACATGTATGGAAGGCAGCCAACATCTCTCTCTCTCTCTCTCTCTCTCTCTCTCTCTCTCTCCCCCCCCCCACCCCACCTTCCTCTCTCCAGCATGTCCTTGGGTGAGGAGTGAGGATTAAAAAAGAAAAGCAAAGACCAGAGAGTTGAATATGTCCAGGACACACTTTTTCTGGAATTCCCTAAGGGTAATTCTCTTAATTTTCTCACCCTTTATTTTACCCATTGGCAAATTAGGTTGTAACTCAGTGCCTGATCCAGAGCTCCATTCTACAGACTGAGCTCAAAACACACAGCACACCAAGTGTTCTTTGAAGGCTATGGTCTCATATCCCCAGGATATCACTGTGTTTCTGGAAAAGAACCATTCATGTGGCCACAGTGTCCTTACTCTAGGTTTATGAGAGATGGCACAAAATCTTCTCATCTTCCATTCTCCTGAGACACAAAGTTACCCCCTTCTATGAAGACATACAAGATCCAAGTTTGTAGAAATAGTGAGGAGTTGGAGGAAAGAATCATGCCCCAGAGAGATCAAAGTGAAAACATGAAATTTCCTGACTTAACACAAAGTGTGGCCTGTTGTGCTTCAAAGGTGATGGAAATGAGTCCCAAGACAATGTCGTCTTTTGAACCAAACATGCTCTGAACTTATGAAATAGCAGTTATTATTCTATCGGCTAGCAGAGGCTTGAGAATTACTATCAGAAGGCCAAACCCAGCCATATTCACTTACTTATGTACTGTCTGTGGCTGCTCTTTAACATAGTGGTTGAGTGATTGTGACAGAAACCACAGGGCTATAAAGCCAAAACTGTTTCCCATCTGCCCTTCACAGAACAAGGTGTGCCAACCCTGCATTATATGTACAAAGTTTTATTTTAGCTCTGAATTGTATTCTTTTTAATTTTAAGAATTATATTGTCCTCATTTATTCTTACATAGTAAAACCCCTGAGTTATATCTATGTAATACATTTGTAGCAAATTGAAATTTTTGTTGCTTCTCACCACCTCTAATCTCCTCTCCATTTCCCTCCTTTGCTGTTGCTCTTGCTCCCTCTCCCTCTCTTTCTCTCCAGCTGCCTCACTCGTTTCTACCCACCTCTCCATTAAAAAAAAGAAAGGGTTTTTGGAAAGATAGAGATGCAAAATAAAGATATAGTAACATCATAATACATCAGCATGTTTCTATAAAAGATGGTCCTTCTTGCTCATGGACATGTTTGTCCTAAAAGATGCTTCATTCTACAGACTAAAGGACACAAAATCAAAAACCACTCAGGACATGAGAATCTTCAACTTTCACAAATCCCTTATGATTTGAGACACCCTAGAGGTTAGACGAGGTTCCCAAACTCTTCTGTCCTCTGGGCCATTGTCTGGTTCCCTCTCTCCCCTTGTGATGCTAGCAGAACTTGTGTTTAAAGGTCAAGACAACACATTCTTCCCATCAACTGTCTTACATTGCCTCTGTTCTGACCACCAGCTTCTCAAGGGATCTAGATCCTTTCCAGGGCCTGAACACCTTCATGGGCCTGGATCCAATGGCTGTCCAGATGTGTAGAAATGGAATGCCACGCTTAGACATGCTTTCTGCGGAGCTATGCAATGAATGGGAGGTTCAGACCCATGGATATCACACAGAAAAAACATGCTCTCCATTAGAACCATGTGTGCAAGGGCCTAATACCTGGAGTCAATTAAGATTTTGATTGTACTAGAGTCCAGTGTTCAGCAAACTCATTCGTCAACAGAGCCAAATATCAACAATACAACGATTGAAATTTCTTTGGAGAGCCAAATTTTTTAAACTTAAACTTCTAATGCCACTTCTTCAATATAGACCCACCCAGGCTGTAGTATTTTGTGGAAGAGCCACACTCAAGGGGCCAAAGAGCTGCATGTGGCTTGAGAGCCTCAGTTTGCCAACCACTGTGCTAGATAACTGCCATTAAAAATCTGCAAACCACCCACCCACTCTTATGAGGAAAAGGTCAATGCAAACAAGCTATTTCCTTGAGATTTGTCTCATAATTGATAGCTGTGTGAGCCTCTATGCTGGCATTAGACCATACTCAGTACTAACCTCCTCCAGTGTCCTACAGAGGACAAGGACTCTCCCTAAACACTCCCCAGGAAGCTTAAACAAGTTTACTCCTGGGCACTTGTCAGTTATTATTTGAACCCACATTTTCTGGGGATTTATGAAAACTGTGATTTAGTCACACATTTACAATCTCTATATAATTGGGCAGTTCCTGGAGAGCAACCATTTCTTCAACGTGGTGTGTCATCTTACCTCACAGCTCACTTGATACATACCCCAATGCATGGTGGATGGATGCATTAATCAGAGGAAGAAGAAAAGCTGCCCTTTGTTCTGTGGGCTAAGGCTGGCATTTATGGTGACGGGTAACAAGAATCGGGCAGTAGGGATGGGACTGGTCTTAGCCTGAGGGCCAGTGGAGGTGGGGGCACAGCTGGGAATACAGCTGCTACGAATTTGGCTTGTGCGGCAGTGGTTTGGATCCAAACTGTTGCACTTTTTGCAGACTCAGCCCCATATATGGACTTTTTTTTTGTACCAAAGCTCTCTGCTCAGATCTTTCCCGCTCCTCTGGCTACATTTTGTCCTAATCATGACACTCTGTGGGTTGAAGAAAAGGCAAGACCTTGGGGGAAGATGAAAAGACATCTTTAGGCAAGATGACTTGCGTGGCAGCCCCATCATGGCTGCATGGCCAAGCAATCTCCTTCAGTGCTTGCTAGACCCTTCCCTTCCCACTGTGAGCACCAAAACTCACATCAAGTTGTGTTGGGATTGTGGTGGTGATCTCTAAAGAAAAGTTTCTTTTCAAACGAACACATGGGAGAAAAATTCTTTCCTTTGGAGCCTGGCCCCTTTCCCCAGTTCAGCAGCAGTGTGACTGAGCCACACTCACTCCCATCTGTTCTGCAGCTGCTGAGTCCCAGAGAATGGCTGGGAGACTTCCTCGCATTGGGGCTACACCAGGCATGAGTTCCTTATACATTGCTTTTGGCACTCATTTCTCTAAGCTCTCAGCCTGTTTTCAAGTAAGCCGCTGAGATTCCTTTTTCAAAGAAAAACATTCCCTACATTCCCATCTCCATTTGGGCATAAAGAGGCGAGTATTGTTCCCTTTGTCTCAAGCCTTGTGTTTTGTTCAATTTAACAGATGTCTACTGCCACCTGCCACATGACCAGACACTGCCCTATGGGTGGTAGGAAGTCTGATGCTGAATACAGCATAATCTCTGCCTTCAAGAACCTTGTGAGCTGTCAAAGGGAACATGCCAGGGAACAGCTCATTCTAACCAAATTAATGAGGACCTGATAGAATAATTAATTCTTTATCTATTTAGGAGAGAGAAGGCTGAACTCAAGTTGAGGTTTTAGGAGATAAGTACTAGGAGAAGTTTGCCATGCAAAGACAATAATAATAACCCTAATATGAAAAAAGCCAGGAGCTGTCACGACTGAAACAACCAGATGGACTACCGAACACAGGCTGTGTGGAGCAACATGGCTGGCAGAGGGGTTAGTGAGGGACAACCAAGTGACTGAATAGCAGTCTGTGTGGGGCTGATGGGGTTGGGGGCATTTGGGGGTGACCAGGCTGGCAGAGGGGGGCAGTTAGAGGCAGTCAGGCTAGCAAAGGCAGGCAGTTAGGGGCAATCAGGCAGGCAGGCAAGTGAGCAGTTAGGAGCCTTCAATCCCAGATTGTGAGAGGGATGTCCGACTGCTGGTTTAGGCCTGATTCCCAGGATCAGGCCTAAACCTGCAGTCTGACATCCCCTGAGAGGTCCCAGATTAGAGAGGATGCAGGCTGAGCTGAGGGGATCAGGCCAAAACCAGCAATTGGACATCATCTGAGGGGTTCTGGATTGGAGAGGATGCAGGCTGGGCTGAGGGGACCCTCCCATGCACAAATTTCATGAACCAGGCCTCTAGTATATTTATATCCAGTACCATTTATTGCACACATATTATGGGGCAGACATTCTGCTGAAGGATTAACATATATCATCTCGTTTATTTTTTACAGCAATCATTACAATAACAGCAGCCATATTTCTAATACTTGCTTTGTAACAGGTACTCACCCAATCACTTTAGATACAGGCAGAGAGGAAATGGGATGGTGTCTTTGGACTTTTATTCACAACTCTGTAGATCACTACTCTGAGAATCATCAAGAGGAAAATATCCAACGTATTCCAGTGGTCCTAAATTTTTACTATGTCTAAGCCATGCTTAAGATATGGAAGAGGAAATAGAATTAAAAAAAGGAAGGAGAGAAGGAAGGAAGGAAGGAGGCAGGAAAGGAAAAGAAAAGAAGACAAAAGAAAATGTAAAAGAAAAGCAAGGGTGTCTTCTCCTCTTCACTTGGTAAGTGCTGTAATGAACTTCCTCATAATCTTTATCCAAACTGCATAGAATCCTACTGGGAAGGGTCCGCCAGCATCCAGCTGTATGTATCCTTGCCTGAAGGCAGCCCTCTGTGGTTCCCATCTGGAATAATGCATTCGAGCCAACGTTATTCTATGGTTGATCTCTAAGACAGTCTGTGATTTGGCTTTGAACTTAGTTGCCCTTGGTATATTGATGACTCTCACTATTAAATCTAAGAAGTCTGTATTTGTACTGACACAAATTGGAGGGAAATAATGAGGACAATTTTTCACAGGGTGATGGCTATTAATTTTCTGTATATAAACTATTTTTCCTAGTTTTTCTCCTCTTCATCCAATCTAGAGTATAAAACTTAAGTAAAATAAAGATGTCTTCATGCCACAGAAAAAGGATAATTCCATGGGAGACACTAGTCATGTAATTGGAAGTATGCTGTCATATGTCTGTCACTAGCTTTGTCCCAACTTGGGAACCACCAAGTTGAATGTTCGAATGTCCAGAGACCAACCCAGGAGAACAGGGCACTCTTCAGAGAAATCTCATGGCGCCTTCATAAAGTCCTTTAAAATTCAATAACATGTCCCCAGATGTACCCACCAGACAAACTCTTCTTCCAAGCGAATTTGCCAACTTATAGGATGGACATGTCTGTCTAGGCACACCCCATCTTATCGTGCTTCCCTGCACTGTGCCTCCCAGGTGTTGCTTTTTGTATGTATGTATGTATGTATGTATGTATGTATGTATGTAAAATAATTTTAAAATTGCTTTTTAGAAGCAAAAGGAGAGGGAGAGATAGAAACATCAATGATGAAAAAGAATGAATCATTGATCAGCTGCCTCCTGCATGCTTCCTAATGGGGATCGATCCCACATTCTGGCATGTGCCCAGACCAGGAATAGAACCAGTGATTTTTCTGTACACAAGAGAACACCAATCAACTAAGCCACACCGGCCAAGGCACAGATGTTGCATTTTTTGTCATTAAAGGCAAGACCCCTGCCAGCAAAACGATCACGGCTCACTTTATTGTGATACTGACTTTATTGTGGTGTCTGGAGCCAAACCCACAATAACTCCAAAGTCCACCTGTGCACAGACCTGCCCCTTGCCTCTTCATCAGAGAATCTTCTGTGACTCTTCCTAGAGAGAGCTAAAAAGGAACCTGGGGGTTGAGGGGAGAGACGCTGAAATCGATTTTCAAAACACAAAGCAAACATTATTTTTAAAACACATTTTGTTTTTGGTTATCTTCTGTGCAACACTATTTGTTGGCTTTGTTTTCTTCACATTTTGGTTTTTGATACTGTTCTTTGTTATCATTTTCTCTCTATTTTACAGGATTATGATGTACATTGCTTTAAACCTTAGGTTAATTTAACAATCCCAAGAATTTAGAGGATGCTTGAGTCCCCACAAGGCACAGCTTTGGTGAATCCTTGGCCTCATGGTGACACCCACAGTTCTATGGTTCCCTGGGAAGTAGAATGCATCATTGAGAAAGAAGGCCAGTAGCTTTAGGAACACATTTTCTAAATATTAACTGAGGTTCTCAAATGTGAGCTCTCATTGCAGGCTCCAGACTCCTCCCAAAATGAAATTACATTGAACATTAAACATTCCCCAGAGTTCACCTTCCACTTTAAAGAAGAGGAAGAAAATTGTTTTGCCAATGCAGATGTCTATGAGTATACACATCAAGAATAATAAAAGCCCGTTTTCTTAAAAGAGGATGTAGAAAACAGCTCCCAGAGAGCAATTTTTCAATTTCCTTGATTTGTTTAGTGGGAAATTGCCCTCTAATTTATTATAATTTGAAAAGACAATGAATTCTTCATTTGGAATTAATATGAAAATGACTAAAAATGCATCTTGCTTGTCTCAAAATTTACAACCTGTTTGGATAAAGCTTTTTGAGTCATGGATCACTGTTCAAACCCCAGAGCAAGTGAAGGCTGGTAATGCTTGCCATATGGCGTTCCCTAAATGATCATTATAGCTCATTCTGAACTACAAATTATATACACTAAAAATGTTAATTTAATTTAGGGTTATTGACTGGATTTTTTTTTTCCCTAAAAGTAGGTGTAATAGGAATGCCATGTCTGAATATTGTCAGTAATGCTAGACATGATGAATTGGTGTAACCAGATTATTCCTGAACTTGACTTTATTTCGCAGATTCTTCTGGCAAATGTTCAGCCTGGTACACATTCTCAGTGATTTATCCTGAAAGGATACAACATTAATGAGGAAAATCAATCTCGTCGACTGCCCAATAAAGCTGTTCAGAATGGCTCCTCTAGCGGAGAAGCGGAGCATTAGGGACCTGCATGCCAGCCTCCATGGAACTTCTTGGAATTTCGTGATCAATCAGTATTAACACAGAAACACTCGTAAGTATTGAAGTTGAAATTAACTGCAACCTCTGACTGAAATGTACTTACTTATAACCTGTCAGTGAGTTTCTGTAATGAAATATGGCAATGAATTAGCCAGGAAAGACTGGACAAAGGAGCTTAATAAGAAAAACTGCTCGTTTTTAAAAGCCAAGTTCTTCTCCTGTATACTTTAGTGAGTCCTCCTCTTCCTGCCCCTGCACCTCCCAAAATTGCCTTTTCCTGGGTCTATCACTGATGAAAATTTGCAAAGTGTCAGGAGCTTTAGAAATCACTAGCGTTGTCCTCGCTAGTTTGGCTCAGTGGATAGAGCATAGATTTGGGGACTAAAGAGTTCCAAGTTCGATTCAGGTTAAGGGCACATGCCCAGTAGGGGGCATGCAGAGGCAGCCAATCAGTGATTTTCTCTCAACAGTGATGTTTCTATCTCTCTCTCCCTCTCCCTTTCACTCTGAAATCAATAAAAAAATATTTAAAGAAAATCATTAGAGTCCTGATGCTCTAAAAAAATCAGTATGCTGGGGCCAAACTACTTGGACCGGAACTTGGCTTTTCAGACATTTTATACCTGAGACCTTGAGAAAGTCGCTTACTCAGTGTAAACCTCGGTTTCTTCATCTCTCAAATGTGTATAATAATATTTTAGAGGTAGAGATTATGATAACAAAAAAGGTTATAGAGTCTGATACCTAAAAATAATCCTTATTGCAGAAAATTTAGGGTGCATTTTTAAAAAGTGGATCTCTAGGTTCCCACCTTGAGAGATTTCAATTCTTTAAGTGTTAACCAGGGCCCAGATATCTGCCTTTAGACAAAGATATCTAAGGTGGTCCTTTGCCACCATTTGGGAGATGAGAAAACGTGTCCCGGGGGGTGAGATGCCATTTCTGAGGTCACACAGCTCGTTAACGATCTGCCTCGTAGCAATCGAAGGTCTCTCTTCCATCCAACACACTCTCCACCACAGCCAGTCCACTTACTGAACTTTGAACATGAGGGTCTTAACCAGGGCGTGCATCAGGAACATCTCCGCAGCTCCCCGTGCTCGGGCCTGAGGTCCACCGACCCCCAAATCCCGATGCATCAGAAGCCGCAGGTCTCAGCCTTGAATCCCAGGGCTCCTGATTGTCCATAACTCCAGGGGGTGACCTCGAATTAGCGCCTCATGCTCTTTCCAGGCTGCAGCTCAGAGCTCAGAATTGAATTCATTTTGGACTCATTTGTACTAGTAGTGCGATAATAGAAACACACATTATTGCATGTAAATATATCGTTTATTTCCCTTCACCTTCCACCATGTAGACCTCTGGCCTTGGCCCCTGCCCAGGCAAAGCACTGTCACTCCTTAATCTTCCGGAGCCTGTAACATACATGCTGGGATAATCCAGTGGTTCTCAACTGAGATTACTTTCTTTTTATTGTTCACAGTATTACAGATGTCCCCTACTGCCCCCCTTTGTTCCCATCCACTCCGCCCCATCATGCCCCAGGCCTTTGCCACATTATTGCCTGTGCCCATGGGCTATGCATATATTCATACATGTTCTTTATTTAATCTCTTCTAGTCCCCTCCACCCATCCTATCCCTCCCTGCCCCTCTGAGACCTGTCATTCTGTCCCATGTATTCATGCTTCTGGACCTATTCTGTTCATCAAGTTAATTTGTTCAGATTGCATATATGAGTGAGATCATGTGATATTTGTCTTTCTCTGAACTGGCTTATTTTGCTTAACATAATATTCTCTAGGTTCCTCCATGCTGTCTCAAAGGATAAGAGCTTCTTTTTTATAGTCACATAATATTCCATTCTGTAAACATACCACAGCTTTTTTATCCACTCATGTTCTGATGAACACTTGGGCTGTTTCCAGATTTTGGCTAATATAAATAACATAGAAGTGCATACATTCTTTCTGATTGGTATTTTGGGATTATTAGGATATATTCCCAGAAGTGGGATTACTGGGTCAAAAGGCAGTTTCATTTTTTTATTTTTTGAGGAAACTCCATACTGTTTTCTTTTTTAAAATATGTTTGTATTAATTTCATAGAGAAGAAAGGAGAAAGAGAGAGAGATAGAAACATTGATTATAAGAGAGAATAATCAATCAGCTGTCTCTTGCACGCCCCCTATGGGGAACCAGCCCAAAACCCAGGTATGTGCCCTGGCTGGGAATTGAACCAGCAACCTTCTAGCCTTCGTGGTGGAGGGGCCAAGGCCCTTGCACAAATTTCATGCATTGGGTCTCCACTGATGTATTATAATAGGCTTTTATTACATAATGGCAGAAGGAGGCCAGGTTCTGGAATCAGACAAAAGTGGATTTGGGTCCTAGTTTTAGCCTTTAATAACTACATAAATTTGGGCAAGTATTGTGCCTTTTCAATCCAGTTCTTCATATATAAAATGGAAATAATAACACCAACTTCAGATGGTTGTGAATATGAACATGATCACATAGGCAGAGCACCCAGCATCGTGCCTGCATGATTATAAACATCCAGCCATGGTAGTTATTTTTTTATTGTTCTGTTAGAATGTTTTTTCCCACTTGCAAGCTTCTACTGTGTGTCCACACTCCTTTTACTTCTGTTTCATTTGTGTGGTGACATTGGGGTATGCTTGAATGAGTAGTCAAGCATTGCAGGTTCTTTGAGAAAACTGTATAAATGCCATCAGGGATGTTTCTAAGTTGTATGCACTTCACCTATAGTTTGACCATTTTGACATGTCTCATCAGCACTACCCCAGGGTCTGTGTGACACATATCATAATTTAGGAACACAATTATCCAAGAAGCTTGGGACTCTCAGAGCACATAAATCTGCCTCAAAGAATTTGCCTCTGAGAAAGAGAGCAAGCATATTCCTCCCAACTGCAAATGCCTCTGAAATGTCAAAATTTTCGGAGTGTTTGAATTGAGTCATATGTCAAGGAAAACACATTGCATTCCTTTGCCATAAGACAAACACCCTATGTTAAGTTTGTTTTTCAATGGCGGGTAAGAACAGGGATACCATGTCCCAATCTGAGAAAATATTGATGCTGGGATGTCAGTGAGGAAGGTTAGAGTTTAATTCATACCTGTGGATTAAAGAATGAAAAATGAACCCATATCCACAGCCTGACATCTGTATAAATTGTGCGTAGGAACTGAGGCCTGTCTACCTTCCTTAATGTTCTCAGGATAAAGTAAATACTGGAAGCTTGACGTCGTTCCTAAGCCTAACAAAGCTGGCACAGCTGGCCCCCAGATGCTCCACTGGGTGGGTGGAAGGTCCTAGGGCAGGAGAGACAGAGCAGATGCTTTAGAGTTTAAGGGGCTTAGGAGAAATAGTGGAAAAGTCCTGCTTTTACCCAGGGTTTGGGGTGTCCTTGCCCCCGCTCTGGCCATTTCCCAGCCAACTCCCCTGTCAGTATTCAGTCTCGCTTGGAAAGACCATCACGGGCAGTTTGAAGTATCTCTGAACCTAAGAATGTATGCTCCCTCCCCCTCAGCTCTTCCCCTTCTCATACCCATCCTACCTACACCTGAGTCATTTGGTAGCATGTGTGTCAGAGCAAGCAATTGAAAACATCTTAAGTGTCCAGCAGTCAATAAAAGAAAACATGACTTCTTAAATTGGTTCTGAAACTTTTCATTTACAAAATTGAATCAATATTAGCTACTTATTTCATGGCGTTCCATGAGGATTAAGTAAGAACAATTCTTAGCAAAACTCGACAGCCCATAAATCATAGCTGTTATTAGTTTATTATTATTACATGGAATACTATGCAGCTGTTAAAAAGAATGATCTATGTCAGTGGTTGGCAAACCATGACTCACGAGCCACATGCAACAGACACCCCCACTTCTTCTAATGTCACTTCTTCAAAATAGACTCACCCAGGCCAAAAACTGACTTTAGCTCATGGGCCATGAAGTTTCAATCGCACTGTATGCGTGTGCCCGCACAAGGTATTTTGTGGAAGAGCCACACTCAAGGGGCCAAAGAGCCGCATGTGGCTCTCAAGCTGCGGTTTAGTGAGCACTGATCTATACTCTTCTGTAATAACTGATATTAATGACAAAAAATGCAAAACTGTGCTTATTGCATAGTACACCATTTATATTTTTATTTTATATTCATAACAACATCAATTACCTACCAAGAACATTCAGTGGAACTGGAAAATAAAAATGTGCAAAAACAGCATACATATATTTTTAAACCTCAAAAAAAAGTATGATACAATTTCTTTGGATATATATGTCAGGAAAAGTACAGAACACACCCTTAAAAAGTTAAGTGAATAAAATTTGGGGATTTTGTGTTTCTTTGATCTAAAGAATGAGTGGTTTCCATTGGGGTTGTAGGAAGGAACAATTGGAGTCTTATCTCTGAAGTTTTCATTTCTTGTAGAAATAAATACTCATGTTATTCGTGCCATTAAAGATACTTCAAAGTGAAAAGAGTGGCACACTATTAATCAAGTCACATGTGTTTTTCTTGAGCAAGCATGATCTGAACCTTTCGACCACAGAAAAGGAGCATCCTTCAAGACAGATACCTCATCTTCAGCTGAGGGAACCAAGGGTACTGGACGGAACTTGCTCAAGGTCACATAGCAGAGGCAGGTGGGTGAGAGGAAGGGACAGAGCAGCCAGTGCTGGGGTAGAGATGAGTAGGAAAGAAACCCGTCAAGTTGCAAATCAGCTAAGATTATGCTGGAGGAAGAGGAGCTGAAAGGGTGTTTTGTAGCAGAGACCACAAAAATAAAGATTATCATGCAGGTTCCTGGGGCTCTCCCCTTCCCATCACTTCCCAGTGGGGTTTGCATTGGTCTGCTCACCCTCTAGGGCCTTGGTAGTGTGAAAGCTGATTACAGCAAAAGGAGAACTGGAGAGAGGCAGAAATGTCTTTTCTACATCGGAAAAGACTAAGGTCCCCTTGAAAGAAAATAGATGCAGATCCTAGAGGGCAGGCCTCAGAGAGGAGCGGGTACAGGGAGAGTTGGCTGCTCACCAAACAATAGACAAAGAGGGGTGAAAGAGGCTTTCATAATGTTCCTGTGGGTTAGGAATGGAACACCCTTTGTGCACTATTTCAAGAGACATCAGTAAAAATCTAAATTTCTCTTCAATGTTTTATGGATGTCAGAAATACTGTTGTGTGGAATGAACAATAGCCCAAGATTCTAAAGTTTACACTAAAAATCATCATGGCTGCTGGAGAGGGAAAGAGACACAGAGCACTCCCAACGGTCAAGTTCATCTTCAGAGCAGGACCCAGTCCCTCTCTCCAAATGGTCCCTCTCAGCCATCTTTGCTCTTTGCTCTCAGGCAAGGTCAGTAGGAGGTGGTGCTCAGACAAAGCCCACAACTGCAGCCATTTGTTTCCCAGTGTATTGAGAAGAATTTTGTAACAGCACCAATGGCCAACCAACAACACACTTGCCTGGCTTTTGAGTCTCATCTCAAAGAGCCTTTAAGACTTCCCATGGAATTAGAAAACAAAAATGTGCAGAAACAGAATACATGTCAAATCACCACAATTTGAAGAATAACACACACACACACACACACACACACACACACACACACGAGGGGAGAAAAAACACACATCCTGGGTTTGTCCTGGCAGAGTGTCAGAAGGGAGACTTAGGGGCTCACTACATAGGGTGCCCTGTTGAAAGAAATTTTAAGGATTTTCTGCTTTGTTATAAGCAACCACCACAGAATCTCAGTTTATCTATTTGGGCTACGTCAGCCCCATAAATTGGTGATTTATGCTGCATTTCCAGACTGATCAAAATATGCATGGACATGCATTTGCCAAAGCTTACCTGGGCGGCGCCTCCTATAAGAATGGTAATGATTTCCCTGAATCCCGCACACGATGAATGAAGAATAAACAACCTGTTGAAATTGCCTGCATGACCTGGAATGCTAAAAGCCCTTGGTTGGCTTGCTGTAGCTAAAAAATATGAGAAATATTTAACCTTTAAAAATACACAGTGGTATCATAATTTTGCTACAGGTTCAAAGAAAGCACAACATAACTCAGTATATTTAAAATGTAATGTCATTGTATATTTTCAAAATGCAAACAGAAAATTTGATGAATAGCTAAAGAGCACCAGACCATAGCGTTGCCTTATAAAAGTGTCTCCCACAAATGTTAACCGTATATCTCAGAATGTTCTTTACATGTGCCAGCGTGAAGTGTGCAGCCAGCAGCTCTGCAGAGAGGCATGTGCCCACCGGTGTGTGGTCTGCCAATCCCAAACTTAGGTGCCTGGCATTTTGCTTCTGAAGAAGGAAACAAATCTAAAGCTTCACCATTTTCCAGGTCTCTTAAATATCGAGAATTTTTAAAAAACAAATTTATCCCTTTACTTTTTAAATAACCAAACCAGATTATTTATAGTATATATTTATCTGTCTTAATCTATGTTCCATGTTAGTTTTAAAAACTACTATAGAAATTGTACCGTTGTGTTCGATGCAGGGACAAGTAACAAAGACTACGTGCGGGGATTTTTTCTCTAGCAGAGTCGGGGTGAGCAGCAGAGCAGCCCTGCCCAGGGAACCTTCTGAGATGCAGGAAAGGTCCTGTGGTCTGGGTGGTTTCATTTGGTGGCCACTAGCTGCCACAGGTAGCTAGTGAACAGTTAAAAATGAGCTGGTGGCGTTGAGGAACTGCGTTTTTATTTCATTTAGGAATTTAAATTACAGTATCCATGTGGGGCTCGTGGCTCCCACAGTGGCAGCAGAGTAATCGCAGTTGGTCTGGAGATTTCATGCTTTCACCCCACTGCCCTCCTGGTTACGGCTTCTCTGGTCAAGGCTGCCTCATGGTCCCACATGGCTACTGGAGCCACGCCATGAATCCACATGAAGGCAGCAGAAGGACCATGCACACAAAGTTAATCCTGTCAGTCTTAACTATCTACACCCCACCCTGCACACCAAGAAAAAAATAATTGTGCTTTGTTCTCTGGGAAATTTGAATAGTTAACTAATTTAGCTACAATAACTCTATTCTAATTCTTTAATTGTTTTCAATCAACTGCAAATATAGATTGTCTCCATTTTTTTTAAATATATTTATTGATTTCAGAAAAGAAGGGAGAGAAACTTCCTATATAATAAAGAGGAAATATGCAAATTAACCCTCATGCCCTCACAAGATGGCTGCCTATGACCAGGCCAGCAGGGGGGGAACTTGGGGGCAATCAAGCCAGCAGGGATGGCAGTTGGGGGTGACCAGGCCAGCAGGGGGGGACGGGCAGTTAGGGGTGACCAGGATGGCAAAGGGGGAAGTTGGGAGCAATTAGGCTTGCAGAGAGGATAGTGAGGAGCAACTAGGCCGGCAGGGGGGAGGAAGTTGGAGACCAAGCCAGCAAGGGTGGGCTGTTAAGGGCAACCAGGATGATAGAGGGGGCAGTTGGGAGTGATCAGGCCATCAGGGAGGGGGCAGTTGGAGGTGACCTGGCCAGCAGTGGGGGGGCAGTTAGGTGCAACCAGGTCAGTGGGGGGCAATTAGGGGCAACCAGGCAGGCAAGCAGGTGAGTAATTAGGAGCCAGCAGTTCAGGATTGTGAGAGGGGTGTCTGACTGTCGGTTTAGGCCCAATGCCCTGAGGGTGCAAGCTGGACTGACGGAACCCCCCTGGCCCTATGCACAAATTTCATGCACCTAGCCTCAATGATAAGAGAAAACTATTGATTGGCTGCATCCTGCATGCCCCACACTGGAGACTGAACCCACAGCTTGGCCAAGTGCCCTGAATGGGAATAGAACCATGACCTCCTGGTTCATAGGTCAATGGTCAATTACTGAGCAACACCAGTCAGGCTTTCTCCACTCTTGTGATTGAATTCAGTTGTTGCAACAACTCAAAAATTTGTGTCTGGCTATTACTCCACCCAGTCAGGTATGTGTGGATTCAGAACAATAGCAGAGAGGAAAGTGAAACTAGTTAAAAATTCTCCTAGGAAGAGACAGAAATCACTTCTTTGTATCACCAGACCTTCTGTTAGAGGTGTTACAATGGGAGGAAATGGTTACGAGTTTGGCCCACAAAAAGAGTTCAGGGAATGGCTGTCTGGGAGGCTCTAACCAACCCCAGCTGTGCCAATCTCTGGGGATCTGGAGTGGAAAGTGTAGTTAAAGAAACAGACAGTTTTACAAACAGAAAGGAAGCAACAGCTTAGGAATCAGACCAACCAGGGTTGATTCCTGGCTCAGCCCCTTCCCAATCTTGTGACACCAAGTAAGTTATGAAATGTCCCTGGGGCTTGGTTTCCTTATCATTAAAAGGGCAATAGTGTCCCTTGCCTCCTAGAGTTGTGTGATATAAATGAAATATCATACATTTCCTGGCACTTAGCAACACTCACACAATCAGAGATGCATATGTGGGTAATACTCGTGTTTCCAGAATACTGGGATGGATTCTAAGAGCCGGTGAATCAATGAGAGGGGGGAAACCTTTACAGCTGTGGAGCTTGGCATCCCTCAGACTACATGTGGTCTGAAATGGAGTACATTTACATTTATCTATAAAGTATCCTCACTGGAACACAGTCCAAACTTGGGTGGCTTCCTCCTGGCAATTTTGGCCATTGTTTGTGTCGGAAACATGTAGAGACCAGTATCATAGGATAGTTGCAACCCTCTAGCCCAGAAACTCAACATCCCAGACTCCAATTTAGAAATATTTCTAAACCAGAGTTTCACATGAACCATCTCTTTCAGATATACTTAGGACTGCTACTTCAAGATGCAAATTCCTGGGGCCCAATAAGCACGCAGAATCAAAATCTATGGGAGGATGGGGCCCACGGTCCTCCAATTTGATAAGCATACCAGGTGATTTTTGTGCACAGGAAAATTTAAAAACCATTGTCCAAAAGGAATTTAAATTAAATAGCAATAAATTGAATCATTAAATACTTTTAGGAAATTAGCTTGTTGACACAGTCAACTGACACTAGAAAACAAAGATGAGAATTCAAAGATGTCCTTCATCTCAAGGACATGCAAACAACACATGTGATGAGCACAGGAGAGAGTAGGTCAGAGAAATAGCAGAGAGGAAGGAGCGATGAACTCTTTCAGGAATTCCTAAAGGATGATTTGCTTTTTAAAAATAGTGATATTTGAACTGGGCTTTGAAGAATGAATAGGAGTTTACCAAGTTGCAAAGATGACACAATACAAATTCTAGGGCAATACCTCTCAGGCTTTACCGCACATACAAATCACTTGGTAAAATGTGAGTTCTGTTTCAATGAACCTGTGGTGATGTTCCCCAGCGATGCTGATGGTTCATGGAACCTGCAAAGCTCTTGAGGAGAAGTGACTTAGTAATAATGCATCAGACAAGATTCCTGTTCTATCTACATTGGAACACAAATTACACAACATGTTATTGTTTACTGCCTCCTCTTTTATGGAGAACAAACTGACCTCTTTTCTTCTGCTCAAAAACATCAACTATCACTACATAAATGCATTCTTTAAACATCCCACCCTTGACACCTACTATATGGAGTTGCCCATTAAGAAGCAAGTCAATCCAAACCCCAACATCAGTAAGTCTAAACATTTGATAAACTGATCAGTAAATTTAGTAGTTATTGTATTTTATGTTTTTCTATATCTTTTACCTTTCTTTCTTTCACTTTAGCTTCAGACTTACATTCTTTTATTTTATTCTATCCCCAAGTTAGGGAACAACAGAACATACTGTCTCACATTCAAAGTCTCAATGTTCTCCATACTGTCTCACATTCAAAGTCTCAATGTTCCTCCTTTATGATAGATCTTTGTGGAGCTGCCAGAGATTGACTCCTTGTGATCTTTATTGTACAAGCAATTCTCCCCTGTTATTTTAGCTATAAGCTTAAACTCTCTCCCAGGCTCCAGACTCTCCTGCCAACTGGGGGCAGAATGTGGGACACTGGTAGTGAATCCAAACTTTGAGGTACACAATCCTAGACTAAAATCCTGGCTCTGGCACTAGCTGTGTGACCTTATGCAAATTACTTAACCTCTCTGAGTCTCTGTATCTTCACATATAAAATAAAATAAGAGAACTGTACCTATCTTACAATTCTCTGAAATGATTACATAAGCAATTCTAAGTAAAAGACATAGTACCTGGTTCATGTCAGTTATTTTAAAAAAGGTAGCTACAAAATCATCCTCCTCACCTACGCTATGATATAAACCATCACCACCAACCCTGCCACCTCCACTGTAGTTTACTCTCTGTGCTGACCTAGATGCCCACCTCACATGCCTGAGCACCCTGCACCCCGCCTTCACCATTGCTTCTCTTATCCATACAAAACTGCCCAGTTGTTCTGCCTGAAGCCACCCCTGTTTATGTATTTCTTCCAAAGGACTCAGTCTTCTTTGCACAGAAAAACAAATACACCCACAAAACCACATGTTTGCTATCTCACTGTGTTTTATTAGAATCATCGAGAACAATCACAACAGGGAAAGGAAAGAAAGCTTAGGGAGAAAATATACTCTGAAGCCCTTGCCAAGGAAAGTGTGGCCAGGACAAGCCATGTACACACAGGTGTATACCTGAGAATTTTCTCATTGGGATTTGGCTTTCTTAACTACTGGTCACATTTCCTCTCGGCATATATTCAAGTGACCATTGTCTATGTCTTATAGTGCCTCTGCAGGCTGCCGTCATGTCAGCATGCCAACCTTCTGAAAGGATTGACATGAAGCTTAAATTGTCCTGAAACACTTCAGTAATTAACCAATTTACTCCCAAATCAGTTAACACCTTCAACATTTATCTTTACCGGTGTCTGATTCATCACATCTGGAGGTTGGCTGCAGCTTCCATGTAAGAAGGCAACGTTGTTGCTGACCTTTGTCCTGGATAGACCAATGGGGCAGGTAATGGAGGTGAGGAGGGGAGGGAAGCACTACCTCCAATTATTTTTCTTGCTCAGATTGATGTAGGGGAGCTGAACTTTATTTCATAGTCTGGTGCTTTTCAAACTTTGAAAGATTTATCGATTCATTTAAAAATATGTCATATGTATGGGGATAGGATACACTAGGATTATGCTGTTCCCAGAGTAGCTCCTGTATTTCTCTGCAGCAAAGGCCCAGGCCAGCTGGAAGCAGGAGGCTGGGCACTTTCCATGAAGCCGCATGTGCACAGCCAAGATGCTGTTTCTCCTTTAATTACTTATTTATTCAGTGTGGTTTGGGATGAAGATATGACTCTGGGGATTTGAAGAGGGGTGGAAGCCACCCTTCACCCTGCTTTTAAGTCTCAAAAGCACCAAATGTGATGCCTCCCTGCAGGGGAGTGACAGCCTGATGGTGGGAGAAAGAGATACTAAATGAGGGAGCAAACAATTGGATAAAGATGTCAAGGAGTGCTACGCCAGAGATGGATGAGGTCACATGATAGAGAACAATGAGGAAGGACAGGGAGGTGACATTGGAGAAGGAATTTGAAGACGATGAGCTCAGGCACACAAAGAACAAAGGAGCAGGTGTGTAAGCAGGTGCAACAACATGTGGGCCAGAGGTGGGAGCAGATGGGCAATTGCACTCAGTGTGGGAAACCATGGATGAATAGTTGAGGCCAGAGAGGAGAAAGAGCCACATCCCAGAGACCACACCAAGGGTTTTATGTTCTGTGCCCCACGCAATGGAAAGCCACCAAAAGGTTTAAAAGGCTGGACCTACCCCTTTTTCAGTTAAATGAAATCTTATTTGGGAGACCAATATTTAAAGTAATTAAAGCAGACTGTCTCTGATTGGAGAGAGCACAGGAACCCAGGACCTGCCTGAGAACTACTCCCAAGGCCCCTCCCTGGAGCCTTAACTCACATGACAGTTAACTCACCATTCTGGAGCAATGGGAGCCACTGCCCACTGATATAGATGCTGGGATTAATGCTGAAGACATTGATATTAAAGACTAGGAATGATTTCAACTAAGAATATATGAGAAGACATGTCAGACCTTATTGCCCAGCTGCTCTGGAGAAAATGAATTTGAAATGATGCAGGACAAGACTGTATTGTGATTTATGTTAGCATTAATCCACATCCTAGGCCAGGATTAGAAGGGAAAAAAAGGATAGGAATTAGGCAAGATGGATGTGACCAAAACTCTAAACTGTTGGCTATGAGTCCAGATAGGTTAAAAAAAAGAAGAAAATAATTCAGGAGAGGATTGGAAGAATAAAGTAGATTAAGAAAATTGAGCTCACAAGGAGGTCAATGTGAAGATTAGCTGGACAAGAGCATAGGAAGAGGAGAAGAAGAGAAGAGAAAGAAGAAGAAAAGAAAAAGGAAGAAGGAAGAGAAGGAGAAGGAGAAGGAAACAAGTCAGATATTGGATAGAGATTAAAATATTGGTGACAAGATCCAAAATGCAGCTTGAGAATAACTAGGGCAAGGGATGTTCAAGGTTATACTAGTAGGAGAACCAAGAACTATGGGTGTCTGAGCAATGGGGGTAGTAAAATCATGCATGTGATGGTAGGAGGAATGGAGAAGAAAATTGCATACTGGGAATAGGTGTGAATTCATCAATAGATGATGGTGTCAGAGTGGGAAATGAGGAAAATGACTGAGTTAGGTGGTCTTTGTATCTATCACTCAGCTTAAAATAAAGCTCTGGACCAAAACTATTGCAGCCTCCCTGTGTAAATACTTGTAGATTCATCCTCTCCCCTACTCCCACCAAAATAAATGATGTCCTAAATATGATGCTCATCATTGCCATGTATCCTTAAACAATGTTGTGTTTGCCACATTTTTAAATTTTATATAAATGATATACTATATATTTTTCTACAATTTGCTTTTATTAATTCAATATTAAATTTTGAGTTTATTCAGGTTCAGATATATCAATAAAAATACATGTATACTTATACACATGCATCCATTTCAAATTCATTTATGTACAACTGCTACATCATTTTCACTGCATGCATATACAATTTATTTATCCTTCTTTTTGTAATGTTTTTAAAATTTTATTTTCTGTAAGGGCAGTAAAACAAAAATATCCTTGCTCTTCTTTATGAATATTCACTTGTTACACATTGTAGTCAAATCATTGTTCCATTGGACATGTTGGTATGTATCTCTTTGTGCATCAGGAGAGAGCTGCTCTGGACTCACTAGCAATGAACGTGCTTCTGGATCATTGAGGAAGGCTTCTTTAGCTTGGGTAGACACTTCCAAGTTACTCTCCAATGTAGTCGTAAACATTTACACTCTCTCCAGAAGCCTAGTTTCAATTACTCCATAATATTATCCCTACTGGATATTGTCCAACTATTTCATTGGGTGTAAAATGGCATTTGCTAGGGTTTTGGCATGTATTTCCTTAATTAGTAGTGCCATTGAGCATCTTCTCATTTTTTGTGCAAGATAATCATGTATCCTGGCTTGTGGATTGCCTCAATGGATCACGTTTCCATTTTCTTTAAATTGGATTTTTTTCTTTTTTATTAAAATTAGAATTTCATTATATATTCCAGGCACTAATCCTGAGTGGGTTTTGCATTTAAACACTGGTTTTTCATTTTGCTTTTTGCTATCGTTTGTTGAATCTAAGTTCTTAATTAATGTTGACAAGTTTATCAAACATTTCCGTGGAATATTTAAGAAATCCTCCAAGGAAAAGTTATACAATAAATGTGATCTGGAAGCATCCATAATAAGTGAGAGGAAACCTGCTTCTTATATTTTGTCCTGAACTACAGAAAGTAAAGAAGAGTGACTGCCTCTACACGAAGAAGAGACTCCTATTATTAAGGCATGAGAAGTTTTGAGAAAAAACACTATAATATATAATAGTATTTCATGTCAAACACATAGAATTCTAAGCAGTTAAATGAAAGGGGGTTAGTGGTGAACAGGTAGGACAAGGAAACTGAAAGAGAAAGAAAGGAATGAGCCAGGTGAAGGTGAGAAGCAAAAGACATGGTTGGAAAGGGGTTACCTTACACCCAGTGACCATGGATCTGGGGAATAACAGAGGGACCCATGGGCATCTTCCAGCTCCAGGATTCTTCTCAAATTTTTAATGTGCTCATGTGTCACCTGTAATCTTGTTAAAATTCACATTCTGGTTCTGTGGTTCTGGAACCCAGGATACTGAATTCTAATGTGATCCCAGGTGATGCTGATGCTGCAGGATTATGGAGCCTCAAGATAGCAGACCATGCTTCTCAGTTAAAACTTTAACAGCATTTCTCAAGATAGATTAAATGGTCTAAGAAAAAGTATTCACAAACCAAGAGATCTAGAAAGATTTTTTTTTGACCCAGAATATTCCTATTGTTATTTCCACAGATTGGTTCTTCGCTCCTACAGCCCCCAGATCATGAGAATAAAGCACTTGGGAAATTGCTCTGATATGAGAGTGGTGGATTAACTTCCCAGTCCAAACATGTGCCTGGGAAACATGATGAGAACTAGGCTGGTCTGTCTAGGGTTTGGGTGGCTGAGGAAGCTGAGTGACTTCAGGCACATCTTAAAAGGAAATGTAAGAAAACTGTCTAAAAACTGTCCAGCAGGGAGGGAAGAAGAGCTTATCTGATTTGCCAGGGAAGCTGGGCAGGCTGCAGAGTTGTTACAGAACATATATGCAGACACACGTGACACTGCAGGTATCAAACGGAACGGTGACTTAAACAGCTAACAACTTTTTTAAGCACTGGGACTAGCTTGAACAAATTATCACCCTTAAGAGATATTTTTTAAAAAATCATGAGAACAATAATAATTTTCAGAGTTTATTTTTCCCAAAAATATAATTGAGATAGGTTAGTAAGCCAAGACAGATGGAATAGGGAAACTGAGACAATATTTAAATAGCCAAGCTGTTTATAGCCATCCAGTAAATTACAAAATCCTATCTTCCTAATCAAAGACAATTAAGAGTAAAAAATGGTTTACATTTCTCCTCCCCAATCAGAGGATAAATAACTTAAATCACCCTACTCCGGGAGACATAACAGAAATCCAATTAATGACATTTGTGCCAACCACAGATGAAATCGGGGGAATAAATCACATATTGATGCATCTGCATAAAGCTGATGAATATTCTATTGAGATCCTCCCCTATTTCCTCCCCTAAAATTGCAGCTTTTTTTAGAAACATTTACGAACCCTCAAAACAGAGACCCAGCAAGAGCTCTCTCTGGAACATATCCATGCCTTTCCTTCCTCTTAGGCGTTCATCTTCACTTTTCTCTCCTAAACTCTAAGGGACTCCATGAGACTTGCAACCAGGGGAGCAATGGGTGGCAGCAGCTTGCTCAATTCTTGCCCCTGAATCTGTCTCCAAGGCCCCCTGTTGTCTCATTTTCCAGTGAGCTGACAGCAGCCTGGCCTTGGCGCACTTTTTTCACTGTAGCTTTTCCTTCTCAATGAGCCCATGCAGCACAGTGTGGCCCACTTCTTTTCTAGTCTCTCCTGTTGCTTCTGTTGCCCTAAGCCCTCCCTTCACTTTACTGTCCCAGCTTTCATAAACATACCCTCAAATCACCTGGACTCGTACTGTGAAATTTTTCCTACATGAAGTCAAGAATCCACATATTCCTGGCTGGCCCAAGACAGATCCACTTCCTGCCAGTCCCTTTCCAAGTGACATCATTACCATAATCCACTGGTTTGTTTTTAAGTAATCATGGGATCAGAAGTACATGATATCCATAGTGTGTATTAATGAGTAAATTTAGGTCAAGAAATAAGGAGTGACTTCAAGGTTTCAAGAAATGGAGGAAATCAAGTCCTCATTCAATTTGTCATTAACTAGCTGTAATCTGGGGCAAAGACACTTCACTTCTCTAGATCTCAGTATTTTCATCCATAAAATGAGAAATATAGTGTTAATACTGTCTAAAGACACAGCCCAGGGTTTCCCTTTCATCTGGGTATTTTTAGCTTGTTTCAATAGAAATTTCTGAAGAGGAAGGATGAATCTGAGCACCCATGTGCTCAGCAAATGCCTGGGTCATACAGTCTGACAATCTGTGGAACCACAGGAAAAAGGAACCTTCTCTGGCAGGAATAGTGGAAATATTCTGGCTTAAACTAAAATGTTGTAGTTCTTTTGGTTTGTGAATACTCTGTCTAAGCCCATTTTAGTTTATCTTTATAAGCACAATGATCAACCCAAGGACTCCTACCTAGAATGCTGTTGGAGTTCAACAGATATAGTTTTAAATTGTTTTTGTTTTCCTCCATGAAATGTATTTGTTATTAATCAGAATGAGCTCAGCCAGCTAACTGATTTTTTTATTATGTTCACTGAAGAGGCAACTTTCCATTTGTAGGTACTTATTGCTTCAGACATTAATTCTTTACATAGGATATATCCTATGATGGTTGTTTTTCTATTTATTTATTTTAATAGTCTTTGGTGGTATTGATCACATTAGTAGAAAAAATGAAGATCAAAAGACTTGCAAGTTGCCTTAAATTTAGTATTAGGCTTTTTAAAACCAAACCTTGGAATCAAGCACCTCTGGGTTTCTTCCTCTTTATTGTTCCCTCTTATGCAAAAAGGGAAAGCAAGGTAAGCACTTGGAAAACACTAACTTTCATAGCATAGAAATGTTCATTGT
This sequence comes from Lasiurus cinereus, assembly GCA_011751065.1. Taxonomy (NCBI): domain Eukaryota; kingdom Metazoa; phylum Chordata; class Mammalia; order Chiroptera; family Vespertilionidae; genus Lasiurus; species Lasiurus cinereus. Next base: position 5,851,063 of record JAAGEH010000020.1, read on the forward strand.
CTTGCAAGATCCTTCAGAGGTTTCCAAACTTTGAGATGAGGACAGAAATTAATGTTTTTACAAAGATATTTGGATTCATCTGAGAAGCAAAGGCTGAGTTTTGGACAATGAGAGCAGCCCCTCACTCCCCTCCCCACCAATGACATTTCAGAACTGGTCCTTGCTAAGGGGGAGACTATGAGAGGTGGTAGGGGGTTCTCTCAACAATGACCACCAGGGCTAAAATAAAGCTCAAGGAGATGTCCAGCTGGAAATATTTGAGAGGATTTTGATATCCAGTGGAAACCTCTAGAAGGGGTTCCAGGGTAAGAGGTCACATGTGTAGCCTTAAAGGCTATGTATGACAAAGTTGTTTTTCTATCAGCAGTTGACAGGTGAGTCATAGATATCACATCTGACTCCTTTCGGGAGCTGACAAAATGTCAAGGCTCTATGCCCAGCTTAGTTTAGCTGTCAGTCACGGCAAGCCTTTGTACAAACAGTTACAAGTCTCTTTTTTAAAAGTTAAACAAAGTCACTGACCATCACAAAGAAAAGATTCAAAGCATTGCATGGAAAAAAAAGTGGGTGCAAAATGAAACTGTTTACTTTGCTGTGTTTGGATTATAAACAAATATTCACACCTGTGCTGGGCCTCCAGCTGATGAAGAACTCAGCCAATTATTTGAAACAAACACAATTCATACTTTTCATAAGTCGTTTTAGCACACATTGCCAAGACCAAAAATTAAAACACGAAAAAGAGCAAAATATTCCTTGGGTGATTAACCACAGGAAGAATATTACTAAATTAGTTGAATTTCACAACTAATATTGATATGTTTCACTTCTATTTTCAACCATCTTGCTGTAGGTGGAATATCTTTAAAGCATTTAGAGAATTGATGGTGCTGATAGTCTGCTCCAGTGCAGTGAGTGCAAAGGGAGTGAGTACATTTCATCATAGTATTCATGCCAAGGGTTAAAACTAGAATAAAAAGCAAATTCAGGAAAACTAACATGATCAATTTAGTGAAAAACGGGTCAGATCAGCCTCACTGAGGATAACTTCTTATTTTTAACTATGGTCAGTCCAGTAGCATAGTAAAGCCATAGTACCCAAATATCGATTGGGTTCCCAAATACTGTGAAGTCTGCTGACTACATAGAGACAGCCCCTATCAACAAACAAACTGTTTCCCACTCTACAGATAAGTGTATCTTCTTAAATGATCTACAAAGGTAATTATGGGCTATTGTTAAAGCCACTGAGGGCACTGTTTCTTGTCCAATTCCTTTGCAAACCTGTGTAGTTATTAACTGGATTTTGATTTCCTGGAATTCAAGATTGGCTCAGGAATTGAGTTAGTTTGCTCAAAGGTGCCAACTGGGAGCCAGATACCACAGAAAACACAGCCAGCTAGGTTCCTGATATGACCATAGAGCTCCCTGGGTGGCCCATGTGCTCACACAGCTGACTCGCCTGCAGACACTCCAGCAGGTCCTGAAGCAACTGTAATATTGGGTGAATGTTGGAAAATATATATAGAGAGAGCTAGTTTCTTAGAGGAAGACTGGAAGATTTGTATTAAACTTTTAGACTGAAAATTAAACCCTTAGGTTTTTCTTCTCCCTGTAGATACTAGTTAGAGTTAGCAGTCACAAAACCATTTTGTGGTCACTTCCAGAGAGTATTTTAAATGAAGATTCATAGAGAAAGGATTGTATGCTCGAGAAGGGGTGAGACCAGACTCAGAAATGAATGAAGCAAGGATCCTGACATACAGAAAGTTTTATTCCCTCAGGAAGATGACCACACATAAAGATTATTTTTAACATGAGGAACAGCTATGGAACTTCTAAAGAGGGGGATGCCTTTCTTTGAGGCTAGCAGAGAATGAAGCTGATTCAGAAGAAATGTTATTCTAGGGCAGAGTTTCTCAACCACCACATATTAGGCTGGATAATTCTTTGTTGTGGGGCTGACCTGTGCCCTGTAAAGTATTCAGTAGCAACCCTGCCTCTACTCAGTAGATAGCTGCGGTGCTCACAGAAATTGTGACCATCAAAAATGTCTCCAGACATTGCCAAATGTCCCATGAAGGCAAAACACACACACACACACACACACACACACACACACACACACACAAACACACAACAACAACAACAACCAAAAAAACAACAACACAACAACAAAAAAGACCCTTGTTGAGAAGCACTGGTCTAAGTCATTGTTTCTTGAAGTTGAACCAAGGGCAAGTTGGGTCCAAATCCCCTAGGGCCTAGGTGTGTGTGTTAAAAATAGAGTATCCCTGGACCTTTTAAATCAGTAATATCTAAAAGTAGGGCCAAGGAGTCTGCCTTTTAACAAAATCACCAAGTAATTCTTATGCTCACATAGCTGTGAAGACAATTGCAGGCACAAATTTTACCTGTTTAGTAAAGTTGCCTTTCTGGTCAAAGGACAGAAGATGAGTAAGCCCAAGGACAGCTCTTGTGAACTTGAAATATTGTGTTTCTATAGATGAAACTCAGGCTGATGTCCCTGTATTGAATTTGCCTTATTTCAAATTATGCAGAGGGGCTCCCAACTAGTGCAACACCACCTTGACTGCACATTAGAATCCCCTGAGGAGCTTTAACATTATGGATGCTAGACACTCTCTTCTCTCTCTCTCTCTCTCTCTCTCTCTCTCTCTCTCTCTCTTTCTCTCTCTCTCTCTCTCTCTTTTTCACACACACATACACACATTCACACACACACAAACACCCACCCACCCACACACACACACACACCAAGTTGACTGGACTTAGAAATATGGCCTGGTCATCAAATTTCTTTAATCTAATTGGATAACTAATATTTTTCTAAGGTTGAGAATCAACAATTCTAAACCAGAGATTCTCAAACTTGAATACAAACACATGGATGACACAAAGATTAATAAAATTAGCCCCTTCTCTAAGGAGGTTGTCCAAGTTTATCGTAAATCCCTGATCACAAACTTACAGACAATGGAAACAGTTCCCTGAAAGAGGAGATGGCCTGTGAGTGCAGAATATATGACACTCAAAACGAATGAGCTTTTTTAATTTTTTTTTTCATATTTTGCTCTTTGAGACAGTAAGTTAATGAATTAAAGAAAGCAAATCATGAAAACTCCCAAAAGGCAGCCAGTCTTCTTAGGAATTGTTCCTCTTAAAGAGATTGATATTAAATATGAGGTTCAAAATTCCAAAGTAGCTACCCCCAGTAACATAATGAGAATTGCCATCCCTGCCTAGAGCCAGGTTCAAACACTGGCCACCTGGAGGCTGGCCTGGACCTGCCTGTGTGGACTCTGGAATCCCTGTTCTGCAGCTGAGCAAGCCCTTTGGATGGTCACCAAAGTCAGCTCACTTTCCCTTTTCAAATGTATTTCGCTCAGGCTGGTCACACCTGCAGTAATAAACTCGGAGATTCCATTTTCCAAATGATCTGTCTGTTCTATCCCCACCCCCTCACCCTGAAGCAGCCAGGCTCCTTGTGATCTCTTGAGAGAAGTGTCTGTGAACAGACTATCAGTATTGCTGACACAGTAGGACGCAGTGGACATGGGGACAGGATCTGCATTCTAGGCCTACCATGGAGAAGTTACCTAGCCTCTCTGAGCTTTATTTCACTCCTCTTTGAAACAGGGTTGATAGAGTGATCATGAGCATTAAATTGTGCCCCCCTCACCTTCAATGAGGTGGAACTTCCTTTCATTAAGATTTTAGCTTCAATATAGCCCTAACAGAGGGCCCTTTCTTGACTACCCAACCTCTCTCTAGCACATGGTATATTTTCATTCTCTGCAGAGCACGGACTCTCTTTTTGTTTGTTTATGAACTTGTCGTCTGTCTCCTCTGATTAGAATGAAAGCCTTAAAAAAGAAAGGACTCTGGGTATCTTGTTCACTGTTCTATATTTAGCACCTAGAATAATGCCTGGCACATATTAAGCTCTCAATTAGCACTGATTGATTTGTTTGTGCAAAGGACCAAATACAGTGCCAGACACTCAATAGGTGCTCAATAAATAGTAGTCTTGTTGTTATTTATAACAATTGCATTGAGATGACATAAGATTTTGATTCAAAAAGTCTCACTATGTTCATGAAGAAGGTGCTAGAGACTTTGTGGGGTAAGTGCCATGATTGATAAGACTGGTTATTCAGGAAGGTACCAGACAAAACTTTTTTGTTATTATTTCTAATATTTCTAGTATCAAATTTAATGCTACCAACTCTGTTTTCTTTAATTCTAATAAAACATGATCACTTCCAAGTTTTAAGTGAATTCTATCACAAACACAGACAAGAGATAGAAGTTCTTCCTCTTCATCTAGCTTTTTATTTTCCTGCTTTGCTAATCTTATATCACTGAGAATTGGCTCAGGTTTCCTACTTCTAGCAGCCTAAACTAACCTCATTGATTTCGCTTCCATTTTCCTTTGGGACAAAGAACAGCACCATAAATCTGAGCCTAGGCCCTAGACCAAGAGCCAATTTCATTCCTCACCCCACTCCCGAAGTCCATGTTCCAAATCATAGCGCACACAGGAGCCACATGTGTTCTCACAAAAAATATGGGAGGTTTTAGCAGAAGAGGTTTGATATTATTTGTTGTTTGGGGGCTGTGACTGTGTGCACGCGTGTATGTGTGTGGTGTGTGTGTGTTTTGTTTTATTTGGTTAGTTAGTATTTGGTGTTTTTATTTTCAACTGTCTTGTAATTAAAAGATAAAGCAGACAGTAGCATTATTATCGCTGCTAATGAATGTGTTGCCCACATGTCGCTGTTTTATAGCTTTTACACTGTGTATCTAAATAGAATGGTTAAGTGAATTGCATTATCAAGTTGACTATTTGTTTCAAAAACTCACAGTGAGTTACAGCAGAGCCAGAAACCTTTAAGGAATGGAAACATAGTTATCTTTGCATGTTCTGTGGTTTCAAGCCACCCTGTGCCATGCACAAATCTTTTTCAGCAAAGAGACATGGACCAGAATGAAAGAAACAACAATAATGATATGTCAGCAACTATTATTTACAGAGCACATACTTTGTACAAGGCTCTGAGCTGCAGCCATTACATATGTGACCTCAGAGTCAAACCTTCTTCCCCTATTCTCTAATACAAGTGTTAGACCTAAAATTATTCAAAGTTCTCTGCTAGAAGTGTACTTTGATCAGAGAACTAGCTCATACAGTATGTATTAAATATACATACATCATAATTTCTCCCAAGATGTAGCATGGAAAGGAAAGACACACAGATTTTATAAAAATGTGATAAAAAGACAAATACAGTATGATCTCACTTATATATGAGATCTAAAACAAACAAACAAACCAAAAAAGCACAAAACACCAAACTCATCTAGAACAGATTGGTGGTAGCCAGAGGCAGGTAATGGGGGTAGGCAAAATGATGAAGGGGATCAAAAAGTATAAACTTCAACCTATGAAAGAAATGAGCTGGGGATGTAATGTACAATGTGGTGACTATCCTATATAATAAAGAGGTAATATGCAAATTGACCATCACACCCTTGCAAGATGGCTGCCTACAACTAGGTTGGCAGGGGGATTAGTGAGGAATGATCAAACGTCTGAACAGCAGGCTGTGTGGGGCAACTGTCAGGAGAAGCAGTTGGGGGTGATTAGGCTGGCAGGGAGGCAGTTAGGAGCGACTAGGCCAACAGGGATGGATCAGTTGGGGGCAAACTGGATGGCAGGCATGTGAATGATTAGGAGCCAGTGGTCCAGGATCGTGAGAAGGATGTCTGACTGCTGATATTTTGAGGTCCCCTGAGGGGTCCTGGATTAGAGAGGGTGCAGGCTGGGCTGAGAAGACCCCCCCATGCACGAATTTCATGCACTGTGCCTCTGTATGTTTGAAAATTGCTAAGAGAGATTTTTTTAATTCTAATAACAAGAAAAAAATCTGTCATTATGTATGGTATGCTGGCAGAAGTTAACCAAACTTATTGTAGTGATCATTTTGCAATACAAATATGGAATATACCTGAAATATGTTGTATACCTGAAAGTAAGATAATGTTATATGTCAATTATGCCTCAATAAAAAAGGGGAAATTAATAAGAAATATAATAGGCAAAAATTACATATTAAGAATTGCTTACTGTAACATTATTTGTATGAGCAAAAAATATTAAATGACAATCAAATAAGAGACTGGCTGGGTAAATGATGGCATATTCATATTTGCAATATCATGAAAATTTTAAAAATTATGTAAGTCTATATTAATTGATATGAAAACATGTTGCGTGAAACAGAAAATATACACATGTCAATCCTTATTTATGGAAATTTATACCCATACTGGTTTGGGCAGAAAAATGTATTAAGGAATGTTCAGTTAAGCATTAATCCTGCTCATCTCACATGAGGAACAGAAGGCTACTAAGGCATTTTTACCTTCCTCTCTACTTTTCTACAATTTTGGCAAGTTTTTCCAATGAATGTATGTCTTTTTAATAGAATTTATTGCAGTTTTAGATTCACAGCAAAATTTACTTGTGAGTTCCCGTATCCCGCCCCCCCCAACCCCGCTCACTCATGCAGGCACACACACTGCATGCACAGCCTCCCCACTATCAGCATCCTAAACCAGAGTGGTACATGTTATAGCTGGTGAACCAACACTGACACGTGATTATTACGTGTCATGGTTTACATTAGAGTTCACTCTTGCTGTTGTACATTCTATTGGTTTGTATGATTTTTTAAAACAAAAGTATTTTAAAGGTTTTGAAGAATGGATTAATGAAATAATCTGAGTTATTAATGGAAATCAGAATTTTATGCTATCAGCTCATCTCTACCTACCCTAATCTCCTAGGGATCCCTAAATGAGAATGAATCTTTAGAAGGGATAATGTAGGTTTATCACTATTGCAATATCTTTTGATATCTCTTCTCCCTATCTTGGGATGCTTGGGAAGTTAAAAGAACAAAAAACAGCTACTCCCCATCACTCTGTTAGCCTATATCCCCATGGATCAAAAGAAGCTAAACTTGGAATGATGATTTTAGGGGCTGAAAGAGGAGTGGCGAGGCAGAAGAAATGCCCAGTAAGGCAATTCCTAAGACAAAACTTCAAACTGTGGGGGCAAGCTTCCTGGCATATGCCATGTTGGGACCCTAGAAACATTTGGGATCTCATTTCAATAATACCCCTGCACACCCAACAGGCATGGCTCAGTGGTTGAGCATAGACCTATGAACCAGTAAGTCACAGTTCAATTTCCCATAGGGGCACATGCCCAGGTGCAGGCTAGATCCCCCGTGGTGGACATGCAGAAGCAGCCAATCAATGATTCTCTCTCTTCATGATGTTTCTATCTCTCTCTCCCACTCCCTTCATCTTTGAAACCAATAAAATTAAAATCAATAAAATAATATCCCCTGCGTTCTGCATACCCACAAATGGGAAATTGAAAAAGTGATTTTAGGGTGGGGGTGGTCTGGAGGAGGTCAATGGGAGAAAAGCGGGAGGTATGTAATACTTTCAACAATAAAGATTTACAAGAGAGAAAGAGAGAGAGATTTCAACATGAAAGTCCTAAACTTAAGATCCTGGAGACCAAGATACATGTCTTTTTGTCTTTATAGCTCCAAGGTCTCACATAAAGCCTGGCCTTTAGTCAGCACTCAATAAATGTGCTAATGAGTGAGAGAGGAAGGAGAAGAATAGGTGAAAGGCAAGAGGGGTCAAAGGACAGGAGGGACTTTTTATTATAGAGCAATTATCACTGAGCTTTTGTTGAGCTCTATTACATTTTAACAGTCTCTGCATCACTTAAAGAATACTTCTGTTCGTAAAGCTGACTTTGACCACACTTCAACTTGTCATACAGATTTGGGCTTCCTCATTTACAATGGTTCTCCAATGAAGATAGAATTTAATTTGTTCTTTCATTCCTATTCCACCGTCACCTTCCAGATGCTCACCATGTTCATTTTCATTTTAAATAATAACTAGAATAACTGTTCAATGCACACTTGTTAAGCTTATGTAAACCATCCTGGCCATGTGGATTAGTTGGTTGGAGCATCGTTCTGTACACCAAAAAGTGGTGGATTTAATTCTCAGTCAGGCCACATACCTAGGTTGCAGATTAAATCCCCAGTCTGGGCACATAAAGGAGGCAACAGGTCAATATTTCTTTCACATCAATGTTTCTCTCTCTCTCTCTCTCTCTCTCTCTCTCTCCCTGCCTTTCTCAAACAAACAAACAACAACAAAACCCACAAACATATTCTCAAGTGAAAATTAAAAATAAATTTTAAAAAATATTATATAAATCAACTTTCATTTATTATAAAATTCTCTAAACTTCTGACTATAGCATATCAATTAGAGCACAGAGGACTGTCAGCTCTCATCCATGCTTTTGTTGGGAACCACAGAGTAGAAAGGGTTTAAACCCTGCCCCTGTATCTCATTGATGGAAGGGTGAAAACACCTTTACTGGGTTGTGAAGCTGCACTAAATGTGTATCTGGAAACTTCTGTTTCAGGCATCTTTCCAGCAAGGTGTTATCCCAAAGCAGTGAAGGAGCATCCCATTTCTCAGTTCTGCATTGCAGTGAGAGAAGAGCACACGGTCAAACCTTCAACCCTTCTTGAAAAATATTTATTTTAAAATGTTTTAAAGTTCAGGGTGGGGTTTTAAGGAATGCCTAGGAGGTCTGAATGCTAGGGCCTGATGAACTCACTGAGACACCTGGCTCCAGATTTTCACACAGGGAGTCAACTTTACAAACAAAGAGGCATACCACCTGCTGATTTCTTTGTTGGGAAACCAAGAATTATGTAACTCAAAATCATAAACAAGCCGCCTACAAAACGAGAAGGCATACAAGGGACAAGTTTAGTCAAGTTATAAGTATTTTGAAACCTGCATCCACAAAACAAGCCCAGGTGAAGAAGTCTTCGGTTATAAGGCTGCTGTAGGCCAACTCCGCCTCAGGATAGATGGGAAGGGAGGGGGTTTTATTCAGCTCTGGCAAAAGAGAGCAAAAGGGCAGTGCCGTGGGAAGCCGAGGCTGAAAATACTTTGACTGTTCCTCATTTTTGTTTTTGGAAAATTATCTCAGGTCATTAATTTAGTGGCCATGTTGCAGAAAGAGTTCCAGAGAACAATAATATATGGAGTTTGGTAACATCATAAATGAACTGCTGGCTGCCTCTCACCGTAGGAAAGGCAGGTGTGTAAAAATTAGCATACCACACTCAATGTGGGCCAGGTTTTCTTTTAAAGGGTCTCATTTGGCAGCAGAACATCTTTCATTTAAACCAGGGGTCAGCAAACTTTCTCTGTAAAGGGCCAGAAGGAAATACTTTTGGTTTCTCAGGCCATCCAGAACCTGTTGAAACCACTTAAAACCACTTACTTTTGCTGCTGTCGTGTGGACACAACAATAGACAGTCCATACACAAATGAGTATGACTTCCCTCCAATAAAACGTATTTATATGGCCCTCGCTGGTTTGGCTCAATGGATAGAGCATTGGCCTGGGGACCAAAGGCTCCTGGGTTCGATTCTAGCCAAGGCACATACCTTGATTGCAGACTACTTCCCAGTCAAGGACCCTGGTTGGGGCTCGTGCAGGAGGCAACTCACATTGATGTTTCTCTCCATCTTTCCCTCTCTCTTTCACTCTCCCTAAAAATCAATGGAAAAATATCCTCGGGTGAAATTTAAACACACACACACACACACACACACACACACACACAAAACACAACTTATTTATATAAACAGGTCATGGACCATACTTTGTCTGTGGGCCATAGTTGGCTGACTCCTGCTTTACACCAATATACTCTATTTTAGTCACCCCAGATCCCAAACAACTCCTATTAGCTGCTGACATTATATCTTTCATGTTCAAGAACTTAGTTGAGTTTTTCAAAAGAATGGATTTGGTCTGTGTATTTTCAATCAGTGACTTAGTCCAAGATATGTTCCTACCATAAAAATATCATAGCAGGATTACATCTTCTCTTCTTCCATTTTTTCCCCTTGGGTGGTTTTTCAGGACATTGCTGTAAACTACCTAGTTCAACTTGTATCTCTAGTTTTAATCCCATCTTTCAACAGATTCTCCGAGCACCAATAAACCTTCATCTTTCACACAATAGAAACTTCCATTTATTTTTTTTCAAACACACTAAATGAGCAAAGACAAATGTACTTAAGATTATGTCTTGGCACTGTACACTTCAGAGTGCCTTGTTCCTTATGTGTTCAGTGAATATTCAGTGAGAAGTGAAAAGGGGAAGAAAGGGGAGTGGGAGGAAGGGAGGAAGAGAAGGAGGGAGGTGGAAGAAATGGAGGGAAAGAAGAAATGAGGAAAAAAGAGAGGGAGATAGGGAGGGAGAGAAGAAGGGAGGGAGGGAAGGACAGAGGGAGGGGGAGGAAAGGAGGAACGTTATTGAGCATTATTGAATCAATGAGCTAACATGTCTGTCAAATTGATGCATCTGGTTCTTTGGAGGCAGGTTTGTAGCCAAGGGCTTTCTGAATAAATGTATTTAAAAGATTCCACAATAAGGAGGGAGTAGTTCCTTATTCCTTTACTAACACATAGTTATTGAGGAGTGTCTTTGGACCATTATTTGGGGATATGGTGAACAAATGAGTTAAAATTCCTGCCCTCATGGAGCTTGCATTCTATTGTTGGAGGCAGACAATAAGCAAGTCAATATATAATTAGATGCCAAATGAAGGGTTCCCCAGCTCTACAACAACTCTCAGCAGTTGGCACTGCCTCACCCTCAGCAATTTTTGCAAAAGAATCCATCCAAGTCTGAGCTGTCCTTCTCTGCCTCAGTTTCCCTCAGCACTGAGCTACTCTGCACTGAGGTCATGGGGAGGAGCAGTGAGAACTGGGTCTATCCCTGGACACTGCCAAGAGCCCTCTTCTCAGGCTGTGGGCAAGGCGCTTCTCTCTAGCGATTGCTCTTTCCCAGGCCAGCGGCTGGCAGGAACTGCACATGCTGGTGGCAGCCTCGTAACTGGTGCCAGAGGGCTGTCCTTGGCCCCCTGAAGTGTGTGCCTTCTTGGGCCATGTCACTAACATGTAGATTCTGCTGATGCCATGGCAGCGACAATCTTGGGAAAATCTGCTTTTTCTCTCTGGAAACTCCATGCTGCAGGCCTCGAGCCTCTGCTCCTGACGGATGGACAGAAAAGCAGTCCCACCCTCACACCAAGAGAAATAGCCAGACCAGCCGCCACTCGTGCAGAGCCCACCTTGGCTGCAAAGGAAAGACCTTATCCCAGTCCCCTTCCCAGGGCAGGGGCAGGATGTTTCTCACCTTGGAGCCCAGCACTTCAGGGAAGCCTCTGATCCATCAGACAATCGAGAGCTCCTGATATGTGGCCCCAAAACCGGGTGCGAAGGGGGAAGAGGCCCACACAGCCACGTACTGTAGAGAGAAGGCACCATTCAGGGGAGCAATCACAGCTTTGTCATTTTAATAAAGAGATATCATTTATTGAGGGCTTATTGATTGTTAAATAGTTTATATCTATTCTCTTATTCCACTCACTTGACTACTCTATAAGAGACAGTTATCATAAAACCCATTTTTCAGATGAGAAAATGGAGGCTCGGGAGGTTAAATAAACTTACTGAATGTTACAGAGATAGAAAGAAATGGAGCTGGTATTTAAACCAGTCGTCTGACTTCATCCCACAATACCGACCTTTATTTCTGTCTTTCCTCATTTATCCCTCACCACAACCCTATTAGATAAACAAATGTAGAATTATTTTCCTGATTTTATAGTCAAGAAATGTTCTGTCCAATGCATAGTCACTAGCCACATGTGGCTACTTAAATATAAATTAATTAAAGCTAAATGAGATTTAAATACCAGCTCCTTTGTCACAATAGCCAACTGTTGTGCATCATTCACATATGCCAGAGAATGGGAGCGTTGGTTGCTAAAACCAACTTTACCCATATGCATCAACAAGTTTTCTAAACTATCAATACTAAAGTAGTTTCCCTTTTCTTTCTAGTTGACATCAATCCCTGTGGCACCTAGTTTAATAAAAAATACCGTGGATTGCGCTCTTTTGGTTATTTTATTCCTAAAGGCAAACCTCAGAGATATTGTAGGTTTGGTTCCAGACTGCCGCAATAAAGCGAGTATCACAATAAAGCATAATCGTTTTGCTGGTAGAGGGTCTTGCCTTCAATTTGTAAGAAGATAAAAGCAACATCTGTGAAGTACAGTGAAACGAGGTAGGACTGCAGTTTATTTTGTAGTTGGATAATACAATTCTGACCAAAGAGGGTAAAAACAGCAAAGAAACTCACGGGAAGTTGACTCGGTTTAGGGAGGCTCAGCCATGAAAGCAAACATCTATTGAGCACTCTTCCAAGTGCGGGAAGGTAAGAAGCAGCCCCACCCAGAATAGTTTGATATCAGTAAGAGAGAAATGGCAGGAGCACATGGACAAGTAGCTCAAGTGCCACCAAAGGTCTGAAAGGCCTGTGAGGACCTCAAAGAAGAGCCAAGACACAGCAGTCATTTAGATACAAAAGCATTTTCATGAAACAGGGACATTTCAAACTGAGCTCTGACTGAGAACTGTGAGCTTGACCCAAAGGAGAAAAGCAGCCAAGAGGCCAGAAGCAAAGGGAGCGCGGTGGACCAGCCACACAGTTTGGAGGAGATGCAAGGCCAATGCTGGAAAGGGAGTGTGGGGGGGAGGGGCTGCGCCCACAGGCTGGGGAACAATGGGGAGATCTGACACAGCTTAAGGATCTGGACCTTACTTAGTGGGCAGTGATCAATGGCAGTTTAGGAAGATGAACCTTTGTGCATGTAATACAAAGAGAGAAACTAGGGGCAAGGAGTTTAAGTAAAGGAGCTTTTGCAATTTTCCAGCGAAGATATGGTGAAATGCAGTGAGGAAGTGAAGCCAGTGGAGACCAGAGTAGAAACCACTTGAAAGTAGGATCAGCAGACTGGGCATTAGTTCTCTGACAGGCAAGGGTCTGTGAGGCTGTGGGGCTGTGAGCCTGGGGTGTGGGAGGGCAGGTGGTACCTCGGGTAGGATGGGAAATCAGGAGGAGGAGAGGAGCGAGGAGGACTGTGAGCTCACAGGGCCTGTGCAGGTACCACCAGCTCAGCCACCCATCCTGGTGCCATCATAGATGGCTTCTACTTTCTACCATCCCTTAGGACACTGTGTCAGTTAGCATTGCTGCGACAAATCATCCCAAAGCTCAAGCAGCATAAACAAACAACCATTTATTCTCACACAATTTCTCAGGGTCAGGCAGGCAGTCCTAACTTCGGAGAGTGGTTCTGGCTCAGGGGTATCTCATAAGGCAACAGCCAAGCTGTCAGCAGGGTCCAGGTATCTCAAGGCTCAGAGGGCACCTGGGAACCCACCCCCAGAGCACTCAGTTGCTGCAGGCCTCACTTCCGCACCAGCTGATGGCTGAGTTCCAGTCCCCTAACCCAGGGGTCTCCCCAAGGCAGCTCACACCACAGCTGGTTTCTCCTCAGCAAGGGATCTCAGAGAAGGAGCTCAGGGTGGAAGGCACAGACTGCTGAGACCTAATCTCAGAAGGACCTGTTACCATGCCCGTCACCTGCAATTGATCACACTGACGTCCCAGCCCAGTGAGAGAGAAAACACAAGAGCATGCTGTCAGAGGCAGGGACCCGAGGGTGTCTCCATGGCTGCATGCCAGCTCCAAAGCCTGCCCCTCACAGTTAGGTGTACCCCTCACTGCACCCCCTCCACTGCTCCAGGGCAGAGTTCGCGTCCCACAATCTGCTGCTGCTTCACTCTAATAGGCCCTGCTATTTCCAGCATCTCTGTCCACAGCCTCATCCTCTCACTGCAAGGGTGATCCCTCAAAGCTGGGGTCTGCCTGTCTCTTCAAACATTTCCCTCCCCACCTCCCTTCTGCTTGAATCCCACTGCCCAGGTGATGAGGTCCAGCTCCTTAGCAGGGTGTGAGTCCCTCCTTAGGCTCCAGCTGCCCCCACCCTCACACCCTCTGCCTTGGACTTTCCAGCACCAATGTGCAGCATCACCCATCCAGGCGTTTGCTGCACTCTCACACCTTCTTCATCTCTCCACACAGAACAGTGTTGTGATCGAGAGCACAGCCTAGAGACCCCACCATGGAATTCAGACCCAGCTCCACCACTCACTCAGTGTACAACTCCGTCAACTATTGAAATCCCATACTTGGGGCATTGGTCAAATCATTTATTTGTGTATAACTTATATATCCACACAACTACCTAAAAGTAGAAGATTATTATTATACTATTGTGCAAAGGAAGGAACTACAGCTTATAAAGTAAGAGCCATGAAGATGTCTGCAATTATAACTGTTCCTTGTTCGGGATGAAGCCAAAACCTGTCTCCTCCTCTAAGCTTCATCCTTCCAAAGACTGTCTCCTCCATGCTTCCTATTGCACCCGGGGTAGCTCCAGCTCAGTAGTTAACATTGTTTTGGAATGATGTATTTTTGTGTCTGCCTCTTTAGAGCTCAGCTCTTTTAGGGCAGTGAGTATGTCTCATTATCTGAGCCAGTTCACCACCATCAGCATCTCCATGGATCCAGCTTAATGAAGTTTGTGGTGCCTGCTGAATACCCTGGTGCCGCAGGCAACGGCCAAGTGGAGAAGGAAGAGAAAGGGAGAAGCTGAACATGGGGCCTTAAGCAGAAAGAGAATGAAGAGGCAGTGAAAATACCTCCTTTGTTTTTAAGAGGAAACGTAACGTTTTCCTTAATAAAACAAAAACAATGACTCTAATCCACTAACCTGAAATACTATTTGAAATAGTTATGAATAGTCCCACCTAGTAGCTGGACTCAAACAGAACCAACTATAAATGTGACTCTTCCCAGCTCTTTCCTCCGGGGGAGAATGATCACATGGGTGCACAGGCTCAGCAACCAAATAATTACACTCACAGGCTCACTCCCCAGTTTATCTCTCCCACCCCTGCAGGAGCCAGGGGTCACCCCATTGCTGCAGGCAGGCTGGCCTGGGGGGTCCAGGAAAGTAGTCACACTTAACTATAATCTCAATTCACCAAAGAAGTTTAGGAAAGTAATAAACTTTTACTATGATTTTTTAAAGCTTTTTTTTAAATTTCAGAATTGCCTTTATGAGAAAAATATCAAATCAGAGAGCCTTCAGAGTATGTGAATTTTACAAAAATTTCTTTGGTTCCTTTGAAAATGGTGGCTTGTAATCATAAAAGCCCATTCAAACCATAATCAGAAATAATATGGGAGTTAGAGTAATTAACCTTTAGTGATCTCATCTCTGACCAGACTTGCATCTCAGACACACTCATGTGTTAAATTCATGTGGAAAAAAAAATCAATACCCAAATTGGCCCTGTCAGGTGTTTCTAAAAAATAGTTTCCATATGATAGCAGCACTTGTCTAGATCCTGCTAAAGAACAAAACATGTTTTAAACATGTATACAGCACTCACCTGGTCCAGTGCTCCTTCCGTTTCCCTGCCTCCAGCAATATCATTGTAGACATTTGCTTTCTCCAAATGACAGTGCTCTATAGAACTCTACTTGCGCTGCTTCTTGGATTGTTGCTGTGGAAATATTAAATCATTCCACATGTGTATGTGTTGGCCTCTCCAGGTATATTTTGGAATGTACTTGAGAACTGGTGGTTGAATCTCCTTGTCCTCCACCTCCTCCTTCTCTCTTTCTCATTCTCTTTTCTCCAGGATCTTCCATGGTGTTCACCAAGCAAGTACGCAAGCATTCTCAACTGATCAATTTCCTAATTAAAAGTTTAAAACTACAATTTATAAGCTAGTGTGTGTCATTCATAGAGTAAAGCACTTTTCATGTGTTCTTTCTTTGTCCTCACAACAGCCCTATAGATGTTATCCCTACTTCCCAGAGAATTAGCAAGAGAAGGCGACTTTCCCAAGGTCATGGCTAATGAGTGAGAGGCAGCACTGGGAGTCTCACTCCAGAGCCCGCAACCACCTGTAACCACCCTCATTCTTCATTCTTATAACACCTTTGTAGATTAGAAAGGAAAACATGTTCTTTAGGCTAATGAACCTGACTTCTCTGATGCTGGGTAGGATGCTTGTTGTTAAATCTAGTGGTATTTATTCCTAGAAGGTTCTTGTTTCATCCCCTTTAGAACAGTGCATGCTCCTCATTGTTGCACCCAGGCTGGTTGTTCTACACAGCCATTGGTTAAGTAGCCCACCCTCCAACACCTGCTTGCTGCTCGAAGCGTGATCCTTGGGCCAGAGGACCAGCATCTCCTAGAATGTTACAAATGCAGTCAGTTTCCCTCAAAGTTATGAGTCAGAATCTACATTTTAACACTATTTCTAGGTGCTTTGTGTACACGTGAAAGTTCGAAAAATTTGTCCTATTTGTTGGTTGTCACACAAAATGTAACTTCTCTCTCCTGGGCCTACTGGCAGAGAAGGCAGTATGGTCAGCAGAACTCGATTCAAGCGAGCACTGCCACATAGACCCCAACAGTGGGCCTGGCTTTCCCTCATGAACCCACACCAGGGCCACCAGGCATTCCGATTTCCTGTCTCAACATCACTATTTCACACTAGTTGAAAACACTAAACATTGAGTCATGTGTTCGGATTAAAATATGGAACTTTCTGATGATAGTCTTTAAATGCATAGCACTTTCTAGAGCTTGTCCCTAATGCCCATCCTTATGATAGCCAAAGTTCAGCTACTAAATTATGTGAAACATTAATCCAGTCTAATGTCCAAACATAATAACTTTGTTAAAGGAAAGATAAATTTAGCATCACAGCACCTTTTAGGACGTGCATTACGAAGTGCTCACATAGAGAATAGATTGACAGCTGTCAGAGGGGAGTGGGTTGGGAAGCTGGGTGAAAACGGTGAAAGAATTAAACAGGGACAAAACAAAACAAAACAAAAAACACATAGACACAGACAAGAGCATGGTGATTACCAGAGAGGAATGGGGGTGGGAGGAGGTAAAAGAGGGTGAAGGGGGGACATGTGGTGATGGCAGGAGACTTGACTTGGGGTGGTAAATATACAATACAATATACAGATGATGTATTACAGAAATATAATACTCTGAAATCTACATAAATTTATTAATATCACCCCAATAAATTCAATTTAAAAATTTTTAAATAATAAAAATAGAAGACAATATTTAAAAGAAAAAAAAAAGCAGTGCTCATACCACCATCTCCCACGTGTGCCGTGTGGTGTTGTTGCTAGGGAGTCACTATAAGGGCCACGCCACCTCTCCTCTAACCTGGCCAGAGCTCTCCTGTCTATGCAGCTCTGTGCTTGCAATGGTTTGAATGCGCAGTTACTTTGAAATAGGACTAGTGGTTATTCTGCAAGGACTGAACATGTTTCGCATTACAATTTAGACCCTGTAGGAAGAAGTAAAACTCTCATTATTTACAGATGATAGTGTACATAGAAACCCTAAAGACTCCACCAAAACACTATTACATTTAATAAATGAATTCGACAAGGTAGCAGGATACAGAATTAACACCCAGAAATCAATGGCATTTTTATACAGAATTTTCATAAAGAGAAACTAAACAAACAATCCTACTTACCATTGCAACAAAAAATTTAAGATATTTAGGAATAAACTTAACTAAGGAGGTAAAAAACTTATACTTGGAAAACTACAGGATGTTGAAAAAGAGATAGAGGAAGATATAAACAAAGGGAAGAATAAACTATGTCCATCTATTGGTGGAAATAAAATGTCTATACTACAGATTCAATGCAATTCCTATTAAAATACCAGCGGCATATTTCACAGAGCTAGAACAAATACTCCAAAAACTTATATGGAACCAAAAATGACCCCAAATAACCATAGCAATATTGAGAAAGAATAACAAAGTTGGAGGGGTCACAATACCACATATAAAGTTGTACTACAAAGTTACTGTAATCAGAATAGCCTGGTACTGGCACAAGAACAGACATATAGATCAATGGAACAAAACAAAGACCCCAGAAATTGACTCAAGCCATTATGCTCTATTAATATTTGACAGAAGAGACAAGAGCATACAATGGAATCAAGAAAGTCTCTTTAATAAATGGTGTTGGGAAAATTGAGCAGATATATGCAAAAAAATGAAACTAGACCACCAATTGACACCACACACAAGAATAAACTCATAATGGATAAAAGACTTAAATGTAAATTGTGAAACCATTAAAATCCTAAAAGAAACCATAGGCAGCAAAATCTCAGACATGTTTCATAGCAATATGTTTGTGGATACATCTCCTAGGGTAAAGGAAACTAAGGAGAAAATAAACAAATGGGACCACATCAAAATAAAAAGCTTCTGCACAGCAAAAGAAACCATCAACAAAATGCAAAGGGAGCCCACTGTGTGTACAACATATTTGGCAATGATACATCTGAGAAACATTTAATATCCAAAATATATAAGGAATTCACACAACTTAAGAAAGACAAACCATATAATTTAAAAATGGGTAAAGGAGCTAAATAGATAGTACTCTAATATGAACATGCAGAAGGCCAAGAGACACATGAAAAAATGCTCAGTCACTGATCATCAGAGAGATGCAAATAAAAATCTCGATGAGCTAGAACACATATTCCAAAAATTTATTTGGAACCAAACATCATCTCATACCTGTCAGAATGGCTACCATCAACAAATCAACAAATGACAAGTTCTGACGAGGATGTGGAGAAAAGGGAACCCTAGTACACTACTGGTGGGAATGCAGACTGGTGCAGCCATTATGGAAAACAATATGGATTTTCCTTTAAAAAATTAAATATGGAGCACCAATCAGAAAGAATGTACTTAGCCCTGTGCTCATAGCAGCACAATTTACAAAAGATAAGATCTGGAAACAGCCCAAGTGACCATCAGTAGATGAGTGGATAAAAAAGCTGTGGTACATTTATACCATGGAATACTGTGCAGTAGTAAAAAAGAAGGATTTCCTACCCTTTGAGACAACAAGGTGGGACCTGGAAAATATTATGCTGAGCTAAATAAGCCAGTCAGAGAAAGACAAGTATCACATGATCTCATCATATATAGAACCTAATGAATAAAATAAACTGATGAACAAAATAGATCCAGAGACATAGAAGTGTGTAACAGACTGGAATCTCAGAGGGAAAGTGGAAGTGGGTGGGTGGGTGGGAAGAGATCAACCAAAGAACATGTATGCACATATGCATAACCCATGGACACAGACAATAAGGTGGTGAAGGCCTGGGGAAGGGGAGTGGTGGGCTTTAAGAAGTCAATACTTTCAATAATGAAGATTTTAAAAAAAAAAAAACTTGTTTGACATCCATTTGATGTTACTAAGAGACCCTGAACTGTATAAACAGTTTCGCCCATGGTCTTTCTTGGGCTTCTGTTTGAAAACCAAGGAAGTTCTGAGTCTGAGTGTCTACTGCCAGCCTGGGGGCTCCACAGAACAGCTCTGCTGGATGTGTGTCAGATCACAACACAGCCCTGACTAGAGCCATAGAAACCAGCCTCAGTTTCCCATTTCCGGACACAAGCACTTGTGAAGTGAACTGCTCTTCCCAGACTGACATGGCCCTGCTGCAGCTCCCTGTGAAGAGCCCTTACACACTGGGGGCTGAGCAGAATCCTGGTGAGACCCAGTCACCATTCAAACCACGGAATCCAGTCTAATATCTGTGCAGCTTTTGGTTAGCATGTGTTTAATAAGTTTGGGCCTCCATCTGGCTGGTACACTTGCTCATTCCCTCTTGGAAAAAGGTCAGCAAATATTTCTGTTAAGGGCCAGAGAATAAGTACTTCAGGCTTTTCTGTCCATTGAGTCTCTGTTATAGCTACTCAGTTCTGTGGTTATTAATTCAAAAGCAGCCACGGACAATGTGGAATCAAATGAGCATGGCTGTGTCCCAATAAACCTTTATTACAAAAAAAAAAAAAACTTGCTGAGCTTTGACTTAGCCTCTCCAAACACTGAATAAAAAGGACCTAGATGACCAGGTAGAAGAATAATTCAGCATCCCCAGGTAAATTCTGTCTCAGAATTAGACCTGGCCTGAGCTCCACCTTGTCTTGGGTGATGGAAGACGAGCAACACTGACTGTCCCTGCAGACAGATAGGCAAAGACCCATTCTAAACCCACCGGTGGGAGAACACCTTCTTTTACTCTGAAAACTTTTAATGAAGGTGTTGCCTCACAGTTTGGGACCAAGGAAAGCAAGTTCCAAGTCTGAAACAAGGAAGCCCTGTTCTAAGTGACAGGATGGAAATGGAGGTGCCACACAGGCATCAATGAAATGGTGGCTAGGGCCCAGACTCCAACCAGAACAGTAAGATGCTTTCCAAATTGGTCCAGGCACGTACCTCCTAGTGTTTAGAAAGGACTGAGCTGGTCCCTCTGCAAAGAAGTGGCCTAGAGAGTGTGTGTAATTGGTTATTCTGCATCCATGTCTTAGGAATTCTAGAGCAATGATGTGAGCCTCCATGGGGGTCTGCCACAGAAGAAACCAGCAGCTGCAGTGTGCCCAGGCCACCTTCCATCTGCAGAGCTGTGCACTGCCAGATGGGGCTTTTTTGTATAAAAGAGTACTGAGTTTGAGTATCTACTGCCAGCCTGGAGGCTCCATAGAACAGCTCTGCTGGATGTGTGTCAGATCACAGCACAGTCCTGACTGGAGCCATAGGATTCCAGCCTTGTCAGAACTCTCATCCCAAAGTTGAACTGGCTTTCTCCCAATGTAGCCATTTATAATAGGTATCATTGGGTGCTTATCCAGCAGCCATGCCAATTCCTGCTCTTTTTCCTTGAAGAAGAGCCCCTAGTTTTGTTAAGGTGTACACATGTAAGAAAGACAAATCTTACTTGGTTTAAGTCAATCATGATCACCCATACCAGTCAGTGATTGATTTATACATTAGCATGTAACCCATCACCACCTAATCCTATCTAATAAAAGAGCAATATGCAAATTGACCATGCCTCCACTACACCCACAAGCCACACCCACCAGCCACTCAGGAGTTAGTATGCAAATTAACCCAACCAAGCTGGCTGTGGCCACAGAGCGAGCAGGAGGCTTGGGTTTCCCTGGCAATGGAGGAAGCCAAGCTTTCTGCACACCCTGGCAGGCCCAGGCCTCCACACAAGACTACAAAGTCTCAATTATAGAAGATAAATAAATCACAACAAAAATGGCGACAGAGCTGGAGAGAGCAAGAGGTTTGAGTTGCCCCCAGCAATAGAAGAAGCCAAGCTCCAGCAGACCTGGCCTTCAACTCAAGGCTACAAAGTTTCAATTGTATAAAATAAATAAATCCCAGATACCAGACTTCTGCTTGGGTAGCCAGAGGGCTTGGCCAGCCTGCAAACCACCACAGGCCCCTCACCCAGGCCACCCTATGCCCCAAGGGAATCCCCACCCAGGACAATCTTCAGGGCAAACCAGCCAGCCCCCACCCATGCATTAGGCCTCTAGCCTATCTAATCCTGTATAATAAAAGAAGGATATGCAAATTAACCATCACTCTAACACACAAGATGGCAGCCCCCATGTGATCAAAGATGACTGCCCCCTTGTGGACACAAGATGGTCACCACAAGATGGCAAGCAGGGGAGGGCAGTTGGGAGGGACCAGACCTGTAAGGGAGGGAAGTTAGGGGTGACCCGGCCAGCAGGATAGGGCAGTAAGGGGCAAACAGGTTGGCAGGGGAGCTGTTAGGCATCAATCAGGCTAGCAGGGGAGTAGTTAGGAGATGATCAAGCTGGCAGACAGAATCGGTTAGGGACAATCAGGAAGGCAGGCAGGAGAGCAATTGAGAGCCAGCAGTCAGATATCCCTTGAGGGGTCCCAGATTGAAGAGGGTGGAGGCTGGGCTCAGGGACACACACTCCCATGCATGAATTTCATGCACTAGGCCTCTAGTGGAAAATAAAGAAAAATCTACTAGAAAGCTTCTGGAAAAGGTATTCTGTCCCTTACAAAGAGGAATAGGGAAAACTGTGTTCTTCTGTGGACATTGTGGATACAGAGCTTAGAACTATGGTGGCCATCTTGCAGCCCTGGAGGAAGCTAAACTATTAATAAACTCGGAGCTGCCTTAGCTTGAGACTCAGTATTGAGAAAATAAGCATTTCTTATTGTATTAACTGACCTTTTCCAGGGACCCAGACCCAACATGTGTTCTGTGATCCTGACCCCCCTGAGTCACTCTACAGCTGCCAGAAAACACAGTTCCGGGTGCCTGTGGTTTTTCCAAAGTCAGCCTCGTCACTACCCAGACGTTGTCAGAGGCGGCATCTGAGGCCCCCTGTCAAACGCCGGCCAGAGCAACATCGGTCAATCTGGTCTGTCAGGGGCCCAAGCATAAGGCCTGTGTCTGCTGAGCCCATATGAGGGTGGGTGTGCTTTCTTTTTAGCTGCAATTGCCTCACCAGTCCCTGTATCTAGACGCACTTCTCATCTCCTAGGTTATGAGAACTCAGTCAACAGCCACCACAGCAAAAATGCGTCTGACTTTCTCCATCTTCATCTTATGTCCATGACTATCCTGGAGAGCCCCGAGGGCAAGAGGGATGTCCTCTTCTCCACTGCACACAGTGGGCATGATAGTTGTTTCAGTCAGGATCTTGCCAGCAAAGAAATGCCACCCAATGGAGTCCCTTGAGGTGAGTCAAGCAGAGGGGTAGTTTACAAAGATGCAAGAAAAGGGCAGGGCAGGAGAATTACCCGTGGTCCTGAAGGGATAAGAGGACAAAGGGGGCTGGAGAGTCAGACAGACAGACAGCTACCTTTGTCCAAGGAATACATCCACCATGTCAACTCCACAGCGTGAGAGCTGGGGATAGAACTTATCCATGTTCTCCTTCCTCCCTCTGAGCCCCTTCCTGAGGCTAGTGGTTTGACTGGCCTGGAGTCCACAGGGGCACAGAATCCTGTGGGTCATAACATATCTGTTAGCCTCCTGGAATACAGAAGACTCTAGAAGGGAGAGTAGTAGAGCTGGAGGGACAAACAGAAGCTATCCAGCCCAGTGCTATGTGACTGACTTCCAAGAAGGGTTGATTGCACCCTGTCCCTGAGCCAGCATCAGACTTTTCAAGTTAAGCAGACTCTTGAGCTTTGGGGGCCTTTGAAAGCACCAAAACTTCTGAGTTGCATAAAAATTCTCTCAGATATCCTCCGCAAGGGGCTGTTCAGCCTCTTCTTGAATGCCCCTGCTGACAGGGAGATCACTACATGTCAGAGTACTTCTAATTGGGAGCCTTCACTACCCAGGCCCCTTTAAGCTCCTAGTTTTGTCCTCAGATGTTACCAGATTATGTCTAACTCCCCAATTCCCGCTCACAAGGAGGAATTCTACATTTTGTCTATGGACAACCACCTCCTTAAAAGGAATTGGGGTCGAGGGCAGAAGCTACAAACCCTGAGCCTATCTTCCAGGCAAAGACAGAAATAACGTAAGCTGTGGGGAGGGAGAGGTACCCACTTTTCTCCTGAATCCCGCCACAACGCATCTAAAGTTCGGAGTCCCCTAAAAATGAGGACATGACTATGACTTCCCTGAGAACCGGTGCTGAGACCCTGCAGGCACATTTCATTTTATTTCAAAGCCACATGCTCCCCTCAGCAAGACAGAGGAAAGCAAGAGCAGCCAGTGTAATTCATGAAGAGCTCGCAGTGAAATTACCCTTTGCCAGCTCCAAGAATCACACTATGGCAAATCATATTTCTTTCTTTTTTTTTTTTTTTAATCCAGTCTGCAGAAAGCACTGTGTGTGGAAAGGGCCGGCTCATTTGCAGGAATCAGTGTAAAACTTAGACAGAAGTTTATTTGTTAGCCGGTAACACATGAGAAATGGAGGGGAGATTTGTTTTCTGCATTCGTAGGCAGATTAATCCAGCTGGCACTGTGCCTGCTACCAATGACCAAGAAACAGCCATGTTTGTGAGGCTCTGTGAGGATGGTCAGTGTTGGTGGGCCAAGGAGGGGGCTCCAGTGGAAGAACAAGTGGGTGCACAGGGAAGTTTCTCTTGCTGGTACGCCTACAGCACAGAGCATGAACTATTAGCTCTGAGTCCCGCCTGGCCTGGTCTCACTATCACCACATGGGCGCTCCAATAGGAGCGGTGGATTTGGTCCTACTTCCTTTTCACCAGTTTTCAGAGTTGATATGAAACTTAGCTGGTTCCATTTCCTATACTTCTAGAAATACCTAGAAATACCTAGTTGGGAATAGGTTTCAGCGATTACTCCTCTGTTCACTGTATAAACTCAGCCATCCTAGGAGAGAGGCCCTTTTCACCAACTGGTGTTTTTGAACCATATAAATATTTTTGAATTTACATTCAGTAAAATTCACCTTTTTTCTGTGCAGTTGGTCGTGAGTTTTCATAAATGTGCCAAGTTGTGCAACCACCATAATGAAGATGCAGAAGAGTTCTGTCTCCCTCAAACTTTCCCTTTGTAGTCAAACCCTTCTCCCACCCATCCCTAACCCCTGAAGCCACTGTTTCTCTGTCCTTACAGTTTGTCCATATGTCATTCTATAAATGAAGTCATGCAGAGTATTGCCTATGGGGTCTGTATTAGCCACATTTTACGAATAAGTCAAAGCAAGCTAGAGAAGTTCAGGAGATTGCCCAGGGTCACACAGCTACAGAAGCAAAGCAGACATGGAAGTGCAAGCCTACTGCTTCCAAAACTTCTCCTTTCTCCCCAGGACTGCCTGGCCCCAGCGCCCTCCTTCCCCTCACTGGGATGGGGAGGGTGGCACTATGAGATCATGAGAGGCACGGCAGCATTGCTTACTCTATCTGCCAGGGTTTGTCCCCTAAAAGGGACTGAGCTCTCCAAATCACCCTATAGGACTTGGTGCCATACCTTTGAACCTTGCCAGAATCAATCTGCTTAAAGGAACACCCCCCCCCATACACACACATCCATACACACACACACACACACACACACACACACACACACACACACACACATTTCTGCTAATGCTAGAAGTATCTCTGGAGGTTGAAGGACCCCCAGGAAGGAAGAACCAGTGCTTTCCTCAAAAGAGGCAAAGCACAGATTTATTTAATGGGATTTGGGTTGTCTGGGTGTTTTGGCCATCTAAAGGAATTTTTCTTTCTCAGGTCATGAAAGTAACTGCCATGAAATGAAATTTGACTTGATAATTATGTCACAAGAAATAAACATCGTCTGCTGGCCTGGTGGCTTGGAAGCTTCTCTCTAAACTGCTTCTGCCAAAGGCTCCGAAATGTTTGTTTTCGGGCTTCAGCCAGCCATTGAGTGTTTAGAGAACCACACACTGCAGCCCACAGAGCAGAACCCAGTGGCCAAGGGACTGTGGCACTGTGGGCTTCCTTTGCAGCAACACACACAAGGCTTGGGTACTTCCTGCCCCTGCTCCTGGCAAGTGGCCTGGAAGGTCTGCTGTTCTTTGTTACTGATATGGGGGCTGACCTTTCAGGAATCTGCACAACCAAGGCTCGGGAGAGACCTCAAAGCTCCAGCACTGCCCAATGGGCAAGTGATCACTATATATGCAATTTTTAATGTTTAGTACTGGTATTTTGGGAAGTGAAAAGAAACAGTTGAAATTCATTTTAATAATGTATTTTTAAACCAACATATTCAAAATATGCAACCAGTGTATCATTATTAATGAGGTTTTTTATAATACATGTTTTTTCTTTATTGATTAAGGTATTACATATGTGTCCTTACCCTCTTCCCATTGCCCCCCATCTGTCCCCCACTCATGCCCTCACCCACCTGGTGTTTGTGTCCATTGGTTAGGCTTATATGCATGCATACAAGCCCTTTGGTTGATCTCTCCTCCTTGCCTCCACCCTCTCCTACCTTCCCTCTGAGGTTTGACTGTCTGAATAATATATATATTAAATTTCCAAAATCCAGTGTGTTTTACAGCCACAGCACAGTTCAACTTGGACTAGCCCCATTTCAACCTGTGATTGGTGACTACTGTGTTAGAGGATTTTTAAAACCTAGAGGTGAAGCTGATTCAGATCCCAACTGAGCCTCTATAGCAGTATGACCTTGGACAAGTTATTTAAACTCCTGCACCTTGTTTTTTTTTTTTTTTTTGGTCAAGAAAATGTCAATTTTGTCTACTCACAGAGTGGGTGTGAGGATCAAACAAGATAACACAAGTCAAGTGCCCAGAAGGTGGTAAACAGCCCATGAACGTGAGTTGTTATTACAAGCACTAGATGCCCGGTACATGAAATTAGTGCATGCAGGGGAGGGTCCCCTAAGCCCAGCCTATACCCTCTTCAATCTGGGACCCTGGGGGATGTCCGACTGCCGGTTTAGGCCTGAACCCTGAGGGATTAGGCCTAAACCGCAGTCGGACATTTCTCTCACAATCCGGGACCACTGGCTCCTAATTGCTCACTTGCCTGCCTGCCTAGTTGTCCCTAACTTCTCCCATCCCACTCCCTTGCTGGCCTGATCACCCCTCACTGTCCCCCTCTGCCAGCCTGGTTGACCCTAACTGGCACCCCCCAGTCAGCCTAGTTGCCCCTCACTGGCCCCCTGTCAACCTATTAGCCCCAACTGTCCCCACTGCCAGCCTAGTAACCCCCAACTGCACCACCCCACCAGCCTGATCACTTCTTACTGGCCCCCCTGCCAGTCTGGTTGCCCCCAACTGCCTCCCTTGCTGGCCTGGTCACCTCTCACAGTTTCCCCACCAGCCTGGTCACTCCACGCAACCTGCTTGTTCAGTCATTTGGTCATCCCTCATTAATTCCCCTGATGGCCTGGTTGTAGGCAGCCATCTTGTGAGGTTGTGATGGTCAATTTGCATATTACATCTTTATTATTTTGGGTAGTTATTACTATATTTATATAGGATAATTATTTATTGATATCATTATCACTGTTACCATTGCTGTTGAGAAGTCAAACTTCACTTGTCTGCTCTTGGACTCATCATGGAAATCAAAATCGAAACTGGAAGCAGTTTCACTAGCTCCAAGGTCAAGGAGAATTAGGAAAAAGACAATGGAGGATGTAAATCATATTTTTACACCTTTAAGAGTTTACAAAACTCCTTTTCTCTATCTTATGTGTTTGATGGTCACAATTAATCTGTAATTTAGAAAGTGTTTTATCTTCTTCATGGATGAAGAAAGTGAGTCTCAGAAAAGTTGGGCAAAGTGCTCAGAATCACCCAACCAGAGCAGGGGAGTTGGGACTTAACTACAAGGTTTTCCTCTCCAAAGCTATTTCCGTAATAACAGAGCCTCGGGCCCAAGTCCTAATGCTCATTCTTTTGCTCATCGATATGCCAGGCAGGAGACCTGACCTATATCTGCCATTGCTTCACTCATTAGTAGAGTGCTGCAGGCCGAGTCTGTAAGCTAAATGTGGGGGCTTGCAGACTGAGAAACAGGGTGCTCTGCAAAAAGCCCACACTCCCTCTGTGCTGGTTGCCTAAATGAGAAATCCTACATTCTCCAGTTGGAGGTTGAGTTGATTGGATGTTGGTATGGCTTTGGATAGGAACTATCATTGGGCAATAGTTTTAAAGAGACACTTACCGAGATCAGAAAAGTCAGTGAGGGTCGGGGGTGAGCACTGGTATCATGCCTTTTGCTTGTATTGATTGACTCCAAATAGCCCATCTGGTTTCACATGCTTTTCTTTTGCTGCAAACCATTCCTTGTCTCAAGGTTCTGTCAAGAGGCCTCATCTTGAAGCTACACTGCATGCTTAGCTCTTCAGTCAAGGCTTGAGGGGAAATATCCCATCACAAGAGAAGTGTGGCTTGGGGTCCTACCAGGACCTACATGGCTCCCTCCCATGGGACAGTGAAGCAGAATTTAATAAAAGTGCAGTGTTGTTTCTAACGAGGTGGGTAGGGTTTAGGGAAACCAACAAGGGATGGTACAGAACCTGTGCTTAGCTGCTGAGGGCTGTATCAGCCCACACTGGAGGGTTAAGAGGACAGAACCAGCATCACCTGGAGAAAAAGCTCTAGCTGTACTCCAGTGCTGCCTGGTGGGAGGCGTGGCCTTCAGTAGAAAGACACAACGAAGTGTAGCAGAAGGAATATGGGAGGAAGAAAGAAAATGAGCAACATGACCTCGCCTGCGGATTTCCTGGCAAGACCCCTGATTGACTGCATTCAATAGGGAGTCAGAGGGCAAGGGAACCCATTGATGAAGACCACACAGATCAATCTCCTGGTAGCACAGAGCTCAGGAGAGAAGCCAGAGGAGTGCACCTGGAGGGGCAAATAAAAGTTTCCAGCACAAAAATATCATTTGGTTTAGATATTGGAAACTTTCCT
This sequence comes from Lasiurus cinereus, assembly GCA_011751065.1. NCBI lineage: Eukaryota > Metazoa > Chordata > Mammalia > Chiroptera > Vespertilionidae > Lasiurus > Lasiurus cinereus. The sequence goes on from JAAGEH010000020.1 coordinate 5,879,492, forward strand.
AATGCCTCACTCTACAGCTCCTAAATTTGGAATGTGTTTTGGAAGAAGGCATGATTATCAAAGGCCCTTGAAGTTCTATCTTTATTAATTCTGAAAGGCTCACACTCATCTGAAAGAACCAATTTAGACCAAGAAAAAGAATTTGATGTAATGGAAATCTGAAGGAGTTAATATGGTATTTATGATGAACAAGAGGAAAGACATTTATTTCACACAAACCAAAGTATTGGCCAAAATGTCTTAGTCCCTGGCCCTGATTTCTTTTTTTTTTTTTTTTGAGGCTCTGCCTGATTTATTTCAAGCTTTTAAGGCCTTTACCTTAAATAAAAATACAGAGTAAATCAAAATACAGAAGCTACCCCCACAGAAGCAACCCAAAGGACTTACATATAGCTGCATCCCTGACCCTAAACCTGATCAAAGAAAAATCAAAACAGCCCACAAATGCACTGGTCATAATACACAAGGCAGAGAAGAAGCAGGAGAAGGGAGGAAATTGGCCATGTCCTATTTTATAATCACAACAAAAATAGATACTTTTTTACTTTTCAACTAACTCTGAGCACACAACACATTTTGCCATAATGACAAGAAGCTCAGTGTAGTAGAAGCTGGGATTGGGGGTAATATCTAATTTTAAAACATGAAATCTCTCCTCTTCTAAAAAAACCCCACTAACTGATTTACTTATGAAAGTTTATAAAATGTGTGTTGATTACTAGTATACATCTAATACTCATATGGAAAACTTGAAGTAACACACACACAAGTAAATGGAGAAATATCTGCATCTACTGATGACTTTCCAGTAAGTCTGTGCATTCTTGGTTGGTGTGCCTATTTTCTTTTTCCTTTGATGCATTTGGAGTTATACCATAATTATGGTTTCCTCTCAGTCCCTTTCATAAAGATTACCTTTAATCTAAATTAGTAGTTCCTACCCAGGACATGCATTATAGATCTTATTTTTTTAAATAAAATAAAAGTAAGCCTTCCCATAAAAATGATGGTTCAGTAAAGATGAGGTTGAGAGATCTGGCATCTTTCAATTTTTTTCAGCTCCTCTGATGATTCGAATCCATATCACCAGTTGTAAAGCAGTACATTCTAATGAGGGGAGCGAGGGAAGACAATGGATTCCTTTAAATATGTATAAACATCTTCATTTTTAACGTAGTAGCATTTTTATTCAAAGTGTTTTCCTACATCACAAATGGCATTTTTTATTATGGTGAAATATGCATAACATAAAATTTACCATTTAACCATTTTAAAGTGTGCAATTTAGTATTATTAAGTACATTCACAATCTATTACCATTATTTATTTCTAAAACATTGTCTTCACATCAAACAGAAACTCTGGACCCATTCCTTCCATATCCCAAGTTCCTGGAGAAAAGAATATCTTTTAACACCATTTCATATTGATTATAAAATATTCCTTATATGATATGCTATTATTTACTGAACCATTATAACCTCAGACAATTATGTTACTTCCAGATTATTTTCTAAGACAGCAGCAAACATCTGCGTATGTGTGTTTCTATTTGGTTCTGCTTTCTATCTTCTATTTCTGAGATGTTCTGTGTTTTCAATTGTTTTGAGTGTGTTTGCAATTGCTAATAGGAGCATTTGTATAATAACTGCTATAAAATCTTTATCACATAACTCCTTACACACACACACACACACACACACACACACACACACACATTCCTTGAAATAAGCTCCTAGAAATGAATTTACTGGATCAAATCTATAGTATTTTAAAAGTTTTATTTAAAGCTTTTGACAAAATGACTTGGTCAAATCTTTATCTTTATTATTATTTTTTCAAGTGTTTGAACTTCTTTATCATTCAAAAAGATTGTTTCATCACATTCTCTCTAAAACTTTATCATGTTTGGTAGATAATAATATCTAATAGTTCTGATTTCTTTTAAGTAACTTATTAATGAAGAATGTATTTTTTATATGTTTATTAGCCAAGGAAGGGAAAGATAGAAAGAGATAGAAACATCAATGATGAGAGAGAATCATTGATTGGCTGCCTCCTGCATGCCCCACACTGGGGATCAAGCCCACTACCTGGGCACGTGCCCTTGGCCAGAATCCAACCTGGGACTCCTCAGTCCGCAGGCCAACGCTGTATCCACTGAGCCAAACCAGCCAGGGCTACACTATTTTTTGTTTGCTTGATTGGCTAGCTAGGGACTCCAGTGCAATGGTGGGTAGATGGGTGGAAGAAGACACTAATGCTTGATTCATATTATAAAAGGAGTATTTTCAACATTTCACTGTTCAATACTGTTTGACTTACTTTTTTGTAGATACTTATTGTTATTATCACTTCTCTTTATCAAATTATTTTTTGCCTGCATTGAGGTGAGTATATGACTTTTATATGTTATGTTCACTGATTTTCTAAAGTTAAGCAAATCTTACATGTCAAGAATAAACTCACCTTGCTCATGGTGTGTGAATCATTTGCTATGTTGCCAGACCCTACACATGTGCAGGTATGTCTTCAGTCTTTACCAGCTACCCTTTGAATTTTACTTTTTAATTAAGTTATAATCAGAGAATGTTCCTTGCATAATTCTAATTATTTTAATTTCTGATTTGTTTTATGTCCTCAAATGTATTTAATCTTGGTGAACATCCTATGCAAACTTGAAAATCATTTATATCTGTATTTTATTTAACTTTCATTGTTTTTATTATGGAGAATTTCAAGAATATACAAAATAAATATAATTACATTACAAAATTCTGTGAACTCATCACCTACATTCAACACTATTTAAAAAAAACACACACAAAAGAAATGGCAAAGAAAAGGGAGAAAGGAAATTAGTAATTCTTCCACTTATTAATTTATGACTTAGTTTCTATCAAAATAAGTATAAAATAATAATAATAATGTTATTTTGAAAAGAACATAATAAAGGAAAAAACAGTTGTTCCAGAAAACCTAGCTAAGAAGAGCTAGGGTAATAAAACAGAAAATAGATGAGACTCTGATATTTCTGGAAGGCAAGATGAAAGAAAACCTAAGTTGCATAAGAAGCATGTGTGTTCATGAGGAGTGATGAACCTTTTCTTTACTGGACATTCGGTGAGGAATGTTATATTTAAACAACATTGAACAAAATGGACAACATCTTCCAAAGTAGAGCTGCAAAAGATAACATAGATTACTTTTCCTTTTTTCAACTTTGGATAAAAACCAAAGTCTGTTTTTAATCACTGTCTTGAGTACATTTCAACCAAGAGCTAAAGTAATATCTTCCAGGTATAAAGTTTTGTTAAAGATGCTTACAGAATCTAAGAACTTAAGTAAAACATCTTTAATTAATGTTAACTATGTCATGACTAAAAGACAAATAAACATGTCATTGTTCTCTTACCAAAAATTGAAAGATTGAACTACCTTACTTTTGACTAGTGATTCTCAAAGTATGGTGTAAGGCTTTTTATGATAGGCATTAAATGAATTTTAAAATGCATGTTTGCCCTGGCTGGTATGACTCAGTTGGTTAAGCATTGTCCCATGTGTCAAAAGGTCACCATTTTAATTCCTGGTCAGGGCACATGCCCAGGTTGTGGGAAGTATCGGATTCAGCTGATAGATGTTTCTCATATCGATGTTTTCTCTCTCTCTCTCCCTCTCCCTTTCTCTCTCTCTAAAATCAATAAAAACTTATGTTTAAAAAGTATAAATTATTTGTAAAAATGCATGTTTTAAGGTTCTTGTTCCAGGCAAGATGGAATAAGCATACTCTACCCTGTGCTCCCATTGAAGGAAAACTGGACAGAATGCACACAGCCATTATCTGAGGACTTTGAAAAGCAATCAGTAGCAGGTAGATTGGGGAAAACTAGAATTTCAAGTACCACCAAAATGGTTATCAGTGTAGCATTTTTTTTCTTCCTAGCATCCTCTGGCCTGAGCACAATGCAGCACCCCAAAGGGAACACTGAGCTGCAGACAGGGTTCCATGAGAGCCCTAGTTCTGGCTTCACAAGAGGTGGAAGGGAACTCCCTAACGCTTGGAGCCAGAGTGGAAAGCTCCCTTGTTTGCCTTTTATCTCTTCTCTTGGTTTTATCCCCTCCTCGCCCCCTTTCCCAAGCAATGCCATGGTGGCAGGGACTAAAACTGCACCTGGATCTATCAGAGACCAAAAGTGAGGGGAGGGCACCTTCCTCTCTGGTTGGTAAAGATGAGATCCCAGGAGAGTGAGGCAGCCCTCTATTGTATTTCATCCTTTCTCTATCCTCTTACTGCCCAGACATGGGTTCAGTTGCAGAGATGCATGACAGAAGGGTTAATATAACCCCACCTCTCAGGCCAGAGGACCAAAATGAGGAGGCCTAGGGACAATGCAAGGAGGGGTTAAAGAAAGCAATTTCACAAAGTTATCTATAAACATGTGGGCTCACCCTGATCTATATTTGTAGGAGTCTGATTCTAATCAGCAAACCAGATTGTGAAAATTGAAGCAATAGATAAAACATGGCCAAAGTCCCAAAGTCTGAATGATAGTCATAAATCAAACCTTAACATTTAAAAGATCTGAAATGTAAAGAATGTTGTCAGACAATTATGAAATTGAACAAGAAAACAATAAAGATGCTAAAAAAATTTCCCAAACATTTGAATATTAAACAACTCACTTCTAAATAACTCATAGCTCAAAAGAAATCTCAAGAGATATTAGACAATGTTTCAAACTGACCAAAAAAAAAGAAAACATAAAAAAAATGTGGTTGGACGCAGTTAAAACAGTTCTTAGAGGGAAATCTGTAGCATTAAATATTTATATTAAAAAGAAGAAAGGTCTCAAATCAATTATCTAAGTTTCTACCATTAAAAAAATTTTAAAAGAAGGGCAAAACAAATATTAAACAATGAAAAAATGTGATAAAGAGCAGAAATCAATGGAATTGAAAATATTAAAATAATACTGAAAATTAATAAAACCAAAAGCTGTTTTTTAAAAATATATAATAAAAAATAATAATTCTGGCTCTGGCCAGTATGGCTTAGTTGGTTGAGTATTGCCCAGTACACCAAAGGGTTGCTAGACAGCTACAGATCATACCTTATTACAATTCTACACATCTACAAGGAACACACTCAAGGGGCAGACTCAATGTATACCAAAACCTTTCTGAGTCAAGTCCTGCTTTATAGAGTTGCCTCTTGCACAGCAACTCTTCCACTGTAGTTGCAGCTGGTCCTCACAACCAAATGGCCAGGGGGTCAATTCATCTTAGGGATACCAACAACAATCAAGGCCATACTACAACAGGACAGTGCATACAGGCCACACAAGGGAGCACCTAAGGTGCCAGGCTAAGGTGACTGGGGAGGCTGAGCCACTGGGCCCTACAGAACACCTACTCACACGGCCACTCTATCAAGACATAGCAGCTCTACCCAATATATAGAAACAAACGCAGGAGGCAGACAAAATGTGAAGAAGAAAAAATAAAAACTCAACTAAATAAAATGGAAGCAAGCAAACTATTAAATACAGAGTTCAAAATAATGATTATAAGGATACTCAAGGAACTCAATGAATGTTTCAAGGATCTCAGTGAGAATGTCAATTAGTGAGAATTTTAAGGAAATTAGTGAGAATATCAAAGACATGAAAAGGGACAAGTAGAAAAGAAGGATACACTAACTGACATGAAGAATAATTTACAGGGAATCAACAGTCAAGGAAAGGATGCCAAGAATCAAATCAGTGATTTGGAATATGAGGAAGCAAAAAACACCCAATTAGAAGAACAAAAAGGAAAAAAGAACCCAAAAACATGAAGATAGTGTAAGGAGCCTCTGTGACAACCTCAAGCACACCAACATTCACATCATGGGGATGCCAGAAGGAGAAAAGAAAGCAAAAAAAATTGAAAACTTATTTGAAGAAATAATGACAGAAAACTTCCTTTACTTGGTGAAAGAAATAGGTATACAAGCCTAGGAAATGCAAAAAGTCCCAAACAAGGTCCACCCAAAGAGGACCACACCAAGACACATCATAATTAAAATGCCAAAGGTTAAAGACAAAGAATCTAAAAGCAGCAAGAGAAAAGCAGTTAGTTACTTATAAGAAAGTTCCCATAACTTTCAGCTGATTTCTCAACAGAAACTTTGCAGGCCAGAAGGGAGTGGCAAGAAATATTCAAAGTGATGAAAAACAAGGACTTACAACTACCTACTCAGCAAAGCTATCATTTAGAATTGAAGGTCAGATAAAGAGTTTCCCAGATAAGGAAAAACTAAAGGAATTCATCACCACTAAAAAATGATAAAAATTATGAACAATAAAATGGCAATAAATACAATCTATCTACAATTAGATCTAAAAATCAAAATAAATGAATAATCTAATAAACAAACTGATGAATAAAATAGAATCAGAGGCATGGATCATGGAAAAGACTAACAAATCTCAGAAGAAAGGGGGGAAGAAGGTGAGAATAGATTAGCCAAAGAACTTATGTGGATATTAGAGACCCATTGCATGAAATTCATGCATGGGGGGATATGTGTCCCTCAGCCCAGACTGCACCCTATCCAGTCTGAGATCCCTCTCACAATCCAGGACTGCTTGCTCCCAACTGCTTGCCTGCTTGCCAGCCTGATCACCCCATAACCACTACCCTGACAGCCTGATGGATGCCTAACTGCTCCTCTGCCAGCTTGATTGCCCCTAACTGCCCTCCCCTGCCAGCCTGGTCACCCCTAAGCCCTCCCCAGCTGGCCTGGTTGCCCTGGATTGCCCTCCCCTGCAGGTCTGGTCCCCCCACAACTGCCCTCCCCTGCCAGCCTGGTCACCCCCAACTGCCCTCTCTTCCAGGCCTGCCCCCCCAACTGCCCTCCCCTGCAGGCCTGGTCCCCCCTCCCAACTGCCCTACCCTGCAGGCCTGTTCACCCCCAACTGACCTCCTCTGCAAGCCTAGTCCCCTCCTCCAATTGCCCTCCCTTCAGGCCTGGTCCCTCCCAACTGGTCTCCCATGTAGACCTGGTCCCCCCCCAACTGCCCTCCTCTGCAGGCCTGGTCCCTTCTACTGCTTTTCCCTTCAGGCCTGGTCTATCCCAACTGACCTCCCCCTTCAGGCCTGGTCCTCCCCAACTGCCCTCCCCTGATGGCCATCTTGTGGTGTCCATCTTGTGTCCACATGGGGGCAGCCATCTTTGACCACATGGGGTAGCCATCTTGTGTGTTGTAGTGATGGTCAATTTGCATATTGCCCTGTTATTAGATAGGCCCGGTGCACAAATTCGTGTATGGGAGGGACCCATAGAAGGTCAGCTGGCAGGCCATGATCTAGTTGTGTAGATGTGCTGAGGTAGCAGCAAGCAAAGACCACAAACAGAGCACCCAAAATAGCCTGCACACCAGCTACCCACTGAGGTGGAAATACAGCTCTACTTTGCTGCCTGTGCTCAGGCAGCCTCACTCTTCCCAGGGTGTCATTGTTGACAGACAGATAGACAGGTCATCTCTCCTACCTATGCTGCACATTTTTCAGGGCTCCACCCCAAAGCATGATAGCTGACTTTGGCCAATGGTGACACACCTTTGTAGGAGCACTAGTCAATCAGTGGTTGTGAGCCCAGAAAGGCAGGGCTGAGCTAGAAGTGGCCGATGAAGGCAGAAGGGTGAGAAGTGCATGCAGTGCAGTGGCAGAGGTAAGATGGTGGTGGTGCTTACTTTACATCTTTGCAGTTAGGCTGCTGCCTTGCCCCTTCTGCCCCTCTGAGTAGCTACTCTGTCTTGATCTTCATTGGAGTTGCTCTCCTTCTACAGGCTTCCTGGACTCAGATTTTCTGGTGCCCAGAGCCTTAGCCAGGGGCAGGGACCAAGGAGATTGGCTGTGGGAACGTACTGACCACCAGTGGGCATCTGCTCCCTGGTGGTCAGTGTGTGTTATAGTGACTGGTTGTTCAGGTCGTTCTGATTGTGTGGTCATAATAGTTGCTTAGGCTTTTATATAGAGAGATATGCATTACCCATGGACACAGACCACAGGGTGGTGAAGACCTAGTGTGGGGCAGGATCTGGTGGAAGAGAGAAAGGGGGGCGGGGGGGAGAGGAAACTTCTCTAATATTCTCAACAATCCAATAAGCTAAATGTTTAGCCTAATATGCTAAATGTCTGGTGGTCCAGTCAGCCATTCAACCAATGAAAGTATAATATGCTAATGATATTCTAAGGCTGCTCAACCACTCGCTATGACATGCACTGACCACTGGGGGGAAGACAGTAGGATAGCTTGCTGCTGGGGTCCAGCAGATCAGGACAGAGCTAGATAGCTGGAGCCCTCCTGTGGTCCCTCTTCAGCTGGCCAACCTCCTGCATCCCTCTCCAGCCCTGATCATGCACTGGTAGGGTTGTTCAGCCTGTCCTACACCCTCTTGCAACCTGGGACCCCTCAGGAGATGTCGGAGAGCCAGTTTCAGCCCTATCTCACAGACCAGGCCGAAGGACCCCACAAATCCATGCACCAGGCCTCTAGTAAAGATATAAACAAATAAAAAAAATACATGATTACATCAAATGATACAGAAAAGGTACAAATAAAATTCAACACCTATCATAGGAAATACTCTCAGAGATACAGTAATAGAGAGAATCTATCAAAAAAAAAGGAAGTTGAGGGAATAAACTGACATTATACTTAATAGTGAATGACTAAATACTTTCTCCCTAAGATGAGGAACAAGGTAAGAATGCTCACACTCACCACTTTTATTCAGCATGGGGCTGGAAGTTCTAAGCAGTGCAATAAGGAAAGAAAAGGAATAAAGATCTAAAAGGAAGAAGAAAAAAAATAGTCTCTCTCTGCAAGTGACACAATTTTCTACTTAATAAAAACCTCAAGAACTCTACCAAAAAAAAAAGAATCCAGAAAATAATAAGTGAGTTTAACAAGGTCATAGGATATAAAATAAACATTTAAAATTTAATTTTATTTCTACATATTAACAATGAACATGTAGACACTAAAATTAAACATATAATAGCATTTAAGATGTATAAGTAAACTTATTTAAGATATATAAAATATGTGCAGGACTTGTATTCTGACAAGTACAAAAAGCTTATTAAAAAAATCAAAGAAAGTCGGAATAAATAGAGACATACTGTGTACATGGATTGGAAAACTCAACACAATAAAGATGTCAATTCTTCCCAAATTTAATATAGGCTTAATGCTATTCCTATCAAAATCTCAGCAATTTTATTTTTGTATATAAAGAAAAGATTATTCTAAAATTTATATTGAAAGGCGAAAGAATTAGAATAGCTAAAGTAATTTTGGAAAAGACTAGATGGAAAAAATCAGTCTACCCAATTCTGAAACTTATTATATAGCTACAGTAATCAAGACTCTGTGATACTTTTATGGAGGGGCAGACACGTAGACCAACGAAACTAAAAATAAAACCCAAACATAGATTCACACAAATATGCCCAATCAATTTTAGGTATAAAAACTATTTAATGGAGTAAAGATAACCTTTTCAACAAATGATTCTGGAGAAAGTGGATATCCATAAACAAAAACTGAACCTTACCCTAAACCTCACACCTTATACAAAAACCAACTCAAAACAAATCTCAGAATTAAAGGGAAAATGTAAAACTATAAAACAATATAAAAATAGGAGAAATGTTTGGGATATAAGGCTTAAACTTAATACTAAAAGTGTGATTAATAAAAGATTAAGTATGATATATAAATTAAAAACTTTTGCTCTGCAAAATAAGTGTATGAGAATGATAAGACAAACAACAGACTGAGAAAAGAATATCTGCAAAACACACATGCAACAAAGGACTAAAAGAACACAATTAGAAAATGAGCAAAACACATTTTCCTGAAGATGCTATATTGATGGCAGTAAGCACATGCAAAGATGTTCAACATCATCAGCCATTAGGGAAATGCAAATTAAAACCACAGTAAGATATCACTACATAACCATCAGAACAGCCAATAAGAAGAGACAGTACTAAGTGCTGGTGAGGATGTAAAGAGACTGAGTCACTTGTGCATTTCTGGTGAGAGTGTAAAATGGTATAATCACTCAGGAAAACGATTGGCATTTTCCAAAAAGGTTACATACAGTACCATTTCATGGATCTAACATTCTGGAGATGAGGAAATTATACAAATTGAGGCCAAGGTACTGATTGTCCAGGATTAAGAAGAAAGTGGGGCTGGGAGAGAAGTGGATATGGCTAAGGACAACATTAGAGATTCCTGTTTTGATGGAAATTGTCTGCCTTTAGAGTATCAGTGTTAATAGTGTGGCTGTGATATTTACAGTTTTGCAAGATATTACCATTGGGGGAATCTGGGTAAAGGGTACAGTAGACTTCTGTACTATTTTTGACCACTGCATGTGAATCTACAATTACCTCCAAATAAAAAGTTAAATTTTTTAAATGTCTGTTTTTCTTTTGGGACTTCTGGGTGAATGGTTTATAATTCTATGGTCATTGATTTTTATGTATAATTGAGGTCTACTTGATAGCACCCTAATAAGTGTTCCTAAAAAACTTGATATTCATTCATTAGAACTAGAAGGTTATTGTAACTTTTAATTCTGGATTCTAACAAGAAAGCTGACGGCTGGTCAGAGCTTTCCAGTGATGCTCCTATTGTGTATGGACACATCATGGGATCCTGGAATCCCTGAGCTGTGGGAACAGAGCACATTGCACTGCTATCATACTTGAAGGTAATTCAATTTCTCCTTCTGGTGTTTGTTTTGTTATTGTTAACCTTAAATTACTCTTGGTTTAGCCTCACAGGTACTCACTGGATTTTGCCAGAGTTGTGTGCTTAACTTGATAATATGTAGAAATTCTATTTGGGTGAGTAGTATGTCCAATCTACAACTTTCGAGAAACTCTACTTGCACGTATCCTCTGCATTGTGGTTCAAAATGACTCAAATTCAACTTTACTACTAAAGCCAATATATGCAGAATCCCAAAAGGATTTGCTTGAACACTGACTCTTTATTGTTATCACTCAATTAATGATCTTTCCCCTGGAAAGTGGGAGGACCTTGAGTGGATGGTCTTTGGCTCCACTGACTGCCAATGGAAAAAGGAGAATGAAGGCCTTGGCCTTATACGCTCTGGTTTGACTACTAATTTTCCTAGCTGAGTTCACAGCGAAAAGTTCAGATTGGGGCTGCTCGCTGGTGCAGTTGTATTATTGAAAGAAACAAGACCAAGATACACTGCACACCGAGTGCCTAAAGGCAATGGTGACTGTGGTTACGAACATGCATGATTCTGACTTCATTAGTGTCCAGGTGGAGGCTCTTCCCATTTCAGTCTGAGGATGCCCTGTTCACGTACCTGCTCCTCCCGCAGAACAATGAGGGCTTTGTGCACTTGCCGGTGCCGTGGGCTGCAGGGAAGGCCTTTCTCGGATTGCTTTGGAATGATGAAGAGTGTGTCTCTCATCCAAGAACTGAAACGATACCTTCAGGTGAGTCTGGAGTCCAAATCCTCAAAGGAGGGATTTAAGAAAGCATTTGAGAGGATCAGGTTTAAACCAAACAATCCCTTAAGAAGAAATTCCATTCAGATTCTTTCTTTAAAACAGGAAATTAAACAGAATCATTATAAGGCATACTCAAGAGACTGGTAGCACCATCCTTCCCCACTGCTAGTTGCATGAATTTTATTTTGGGTAATCTGTTATTTGAAAACTCTGGTTAAATTTGATCCTGGTAACCATAGCTCCTTTAAAATGCAACTATCAGAATTCTAGGCAAAATGCGTCATTTTAGGAACATATAATATACCTGAACTACAACTCCTCGAATAATTATCAAGATTTAAGTCTCAGGGAGTATTATTTTAAGTATTTCATTAAATTCATGGGCCTATTTCCAAAACTCCTGATGCAGAGAAGGCCAGATTATAGAATGTGAATTCTTTCAAGACCCTGGTTGAGTTAACATACTTTATTAAAATTACTTGAGGCAAGCCAAAAAGCTGGGCTGGTGAAACAGGCATAGGTTGGCACACTTTCCAGATGTTTTTATTTTTAAGTTTCATTATATGAATATCAGCAGAATCGCCAATGCTATGTAAAGGCAGCACCACTGAAACCCCACCCTGTAAATAACTCTCAGTTGCTTTCCAGAAATCCTCCCCTCCACACTGAATTGCACATTGTTCTTTATGAACACAAGAAGAAAGACTTCATACACATCCCCTGAAATTCCTACCAGGGCAGAATGCTGGTGCAAACTTCTCTTGAGACACTTAACAGTGAATATTTAAAATTAATCTGATTTTATTGCTGTTTTCCTTTGTGCAAAAAAATGAGGGATTTGGGAAAGCTGTTCAACTCATTAAAAGTCTTCCACTTGTTTTATTCCATGGGATGCTCCTTAACAGATCAGTTAAAGAGGCCTAGAAGTAGGTGCATATCTGGTATATTTAAGGAAGGCCAAGAGGCCAGGGTGAAGGAGTAGAGTGGGGGTGGGGAAGTTGTCGGAGATGAAGTTAGGATAACAGGACCAGGTTGTGTTAAGCCTTGCAGGCCAGTGGGAAGACCTTGTGTTTTACTCTAATAAGAAAGGGAGCCATGGGAGGCTTTCCTGCAGAGTAGAGACAAGACAAGGAGCTGGGTTTGAAATCAACATCCCTGGAACCCCAGGTCCCCAAATGGGAAGCAAGGAATGGAGCAGATGCTGGGGAGACAGCCAACCATGTGCAGAGCACACTCAATTTTCCCACAGTGAATGAGAGAAGGAAAATAAAACAAAATATGCTTTTGAAACCAGGAATACTCACACATGTGTAACACACACTTACACAGAGAGAGGGAGAAAGAGAAATTTTACATCCCAAACACCTTTGTTCACATGACAGAGTGAGCAAAGTACAGAAACAAAGGAATTGAAAAATCAATGAAGGGCTTTGATCAAATTACAGTAATTATTTTTTTTAGTAAGAGTCACGCTGAGGAGCTCAGACTCCTCAGGAGTTCATCTCCTTGCTTCCATGTGTCTAGTGTTTCAGGAGTCAGTTTGGCAGTTAACTGGGGACTACAATTCTTACATAAAATATGTTAAACATCTGTCCCTGGGATCAACTTAAATATCACTGCTTTTATTGTGTTTAACGCTTGCCCATCAAAATATAACTTACAAGAGAGATTTGGGTTTTTTGTTTTGTTTTGTTTTCCTAACCCATCTTAAGAACTCCCTTTTTTATGGCATAATCATTCCCTCAGGACTAAAAGGGAAAAGTTATAAGTATGACAATTACTCAGTTTCTTTGTTGACAGATATCATTAATTTGGGATCACATGAGATGAATTTAACCCCTATTTAAATATATGTGCACTCTTGTTTGCAGCTCGTATATTAGAGATATTTCTTTTTGTCAGGCAGGGCAAGACTGAACCCATCTTCCATAAGTGAATGAATTTCCATCATTATTAACACGTTGGCCATAACTCTGATGCCACTCCTACCCCCAAGGCAGTACCTTAAGAAAAGTACTCTCTACACAACACAATGAATGCTAACCATTTTGACATTCCTGTGTGCCAAGTACTGAGCTGAGCTTTTCACCCTTGTAGCTATGACCTTGAGTAATGTACTTAGTATCTCTGAGCCTCCGTTTCCTCATCCGTAAAATGGGGAGAGTTCTGAAAGTTAAGTGAGTTAATGTATGTAAAGTCCTTAGAAAAGTACCTGGCACATCATAAGTACTAAATGCATAGCCTACCAATACCTAATTTAATAATCCTAGTAACAAAGTTGTAAGATAATACCATAATGTTCACCATCTTACTGTTGAAGATAAGAGAAAATAAATGACAATAGCAATGACTAATTAGTCATGACTAATACCAATCCTGGGCTAAGCAAGTTATATACTTTATCACTAATGTTTACCACACTCTTATTACCACTGGGAAACAATTTCTCAAAGACATTCAAGTTCCATGGCTGGAATGATGGAGCTTGGATCCAAACCAAAGCCTTCTAATGGGAATATCTGTGCTCTCTCTGTTACACCTCTATCCTTCGGGAGTTTGGTCTGTGCCAGAAACCAAACAGTGTCTCACTAATAGAAAGATGTGGACAGGAGACCAGAAGGCTGGTCAACCTTAATTGCTCTGAAAGGTCGGAGCTAATCACTCACTATTTAATTGAAACATTGTTAGCTGAAGCAGCCTCTACTTGTTTGTTTCATGTAAACTTCTGTACTTGTAATTTCCTGCCTAACGGTCATGGGTGTATCCCATAATCTTAATAAAAGTGGAAAAAAGGCCTTAGTCTTTCCAGTAAAGGAAGGCTTCTGCCTGGCCCCCCAATATTGCCAAATTAATACTTTTCTAGTCTCTCTTTTCATTTGCTTGCGGCCTCCTTCAGAACCCAAATGCTGAACTGGGAACCCTGAACCACTCGGGAAGTGAAAGAGGCTCCCACAGGTCTGCATGATAGGAGTCAGTTCTGAATTACATTTTCGCTGAATTGGCCAGTGGGCTCTGAATACCTTTTTTTCTTCAAATTAGTAAATTTGACATCTTAAAATAATGATTAAAATTTTATTTTACTTCAATTGTATCCTTTTTCTCAAATGCTATAATTTTTTTATTTCTTCTTTCAGTTAAAAAGTTAAAGTGATTTTTAAATGGACTTTAAAGTATTTCTTTTTTTAATATATTTTTATTGATTTCAGAGAGGAAGAGAGAGTTAGAAACATCAATGATGAGAGAGAATCATTGATTGGCTGCCTCCTGCACATCCTCTACTGGGGATGAGTCTGAAACCTGGGCATGTGCCCTTGAGTGGAATCAAACCCAGAACCTTTCAGTCCATAGGACCCTTGTATCCACTGAGCCAAACCAGCTAGGGCTAAAAGTGTTTCTTGATATTGATTCCTGTCCCAGGAAATGACTTGGCTGTGGGAGGGGAGTAGTGCTCACACAGCTTGAACGCAGCTCCTACACACCTGAGCCATTGTACTCTGGGCTTTAAAGATGGGTTAGAACCATGTTTCTCAGAATGAAGTTCAGGGATGTTCCTGCATTGGATCATCTGGGCTGGTGCTTAGAAAAGGCGCAGATTGTGGGGCTGGACTGATTCCAGAGAATTGAGGGAGGAGCCAGCCACCTGCATGGTAACAAGCCCACCTTGTGATCTGCATGCACAGTACAGGTTGGAACTGTTGCTTTACATATACAACTTTTCCTCATCCTTATCATGTTTAGAACAAGCACCCAGAATCGAATGGAGATCTTTACACATAGCGATCGGGCAAAAGGAAATCTTTTACCACCAGTCAAGGAAATACTGAGAACAGAGAGAATGGGGAATTACAGTCAGGAGAGACCATATCTCCCTCATGCTCTAATCCCCTAAATCTGGTTTATGTTAGAAATCCAAACCCATAATCTCAAAGGCCTAAAGAACTCTGATGCAGGCTTTGCTCCCCCTTCTCGGCCCACCCCCCCCCTACCCACCACCACCACCAAAACAAAATCCACGATACCAGATGCACAGGCTGCAGTAGAGGAGAAGTCAGGCACACTTCCAGCCTGCCAGGCAGCGCTGTTAGCAGCCTCACAGATATTTTAAGTACAGGTGACATTTACATATCCTGCTGCAGATTAGAACCAGCTTCACAATGAGGTGGTAGCAATGGCAGGGGATGCAGAACTAATGGCTGAGAGCTCAGGACAGGCTCTCTGGCTAAATGCTTTATGTGCAGCATTTGACTGTATCCTTAAACCCAAGAGGTAGTTCCTCTTTCTTCTTCCCTGCCCTTCCTCTCCCCCATCCCCATTTTGTAGATGAGGAAACAGAGGCTTAGAGAAGTTAATTTCCCTCAGGGAAATTAGACAGTGGGATGGAAGCACAAAACTCCTAATTATTCTAGAGCCTCCACAGGTTTGGCCTCAGTTAGGATCCCATAAAGTCATAACCAACTGATTAATTCAGTCAGATACACAAAGTAGAAAACAATAAGAAAGGGAGTAAGTTTTCACCCACATGGTTTTGACTTTTGAATACAGCTATGACTGGGTCTGAGTTGAACCTGTCCCGAAGTCAGAGTCTGACGAACAAACAGACCATAGTTTTGTGTGGACCAATCATGTTTCAGTTTCAGGGATTCTAGCTTTTTTGGGGGCGGGGGGGCGGGGCAGGGGATTGGCAGCAAGGCCACAGTCAGCTCTGGGTTTGTGTTGTTACAGCAGCTGATGTTTGTTGGGTAATCACCATGTGTGAAGCACTGGTAAATTCCCATACATTTCTTCATTTAACCATCAAAACCACCCCAGGACAGTGGTAGTAACTACTGTGATCCCATTCTCCAAATGAGGCAAATGAGGTATAGAGTGGATCCAGGCTTCCAGTAAGGCATGCATGACCCCAGAACCTGAGCTACTGTGTGATGTTAAGGTTCTCCAGAGAAATAGAACCAGTAGGACATATGTAGATAGATATAAAAGAAGATTCGTTATAGAAATTGGCTCACGCAATTGTGGAGACTGAGAAGCCCCATGCTCTGCCATCTGCAAGCTAAAGACTCAGGAAACCAGTTGTTTAAGTCCATCCAAGTTCAAAGACAAGAACCAGGGAAGCCAATGGTGTAAATTCCTCTCTGAGCCCAAAGGCCTGAGCACCAGGAGTGCCAATGCCCAAAGGATGGATATCTCAGCTCAAGCAAGAAGAGCAAGTTCTCCCTTCCCCTGCCTTTTTATTCTCTCCAGGCCCTCAGCAGATTGGATGATGCCACTGCATTGATGAGGGAGAGCTTTACTCAGTCTACAGGTTCAAGCGCTAATCCCTTCCTGACACACCCTCACAAGTACACCCAGAAGTAATATTTTGCCAGCAATCCAGACGTCCCTTAGTCCCATTCAAGTTGATCTATAAAAGCAACCACCCCTCCCTTTCCATTATAGGATGGTCAGTGGAAAGAAGCAGGTGATGGGAATTCCATTCAAACATTGACGTTCCCACACTTAGCAGTTCTGTGACAGTCCCTGTGATCTATCTGGATTTCAGCCCTTCCCATTCATCAAAAGCAGATATGGCCCTAATTAATCTTCAAGCCACCAATCACTCTTTCAAACACCTGGAACTTACCATGATAAAAACCAAAAGTCTACCTTTTTTCCTGAGAAATACAATGTTATGGGTATCCTGTTGTCTGAGAGTCCACAAAGGAAGAGTTTTACGGAAGGAAATTGTAGTCATTTTACAGAAATGTATTCTATGGTGACATCCGATTTTGTCTTCTAACTATAATAAAATTTCCACATTTTTCCAAGAAATCTTTTGCCAATGTATGGGGTGAAAACTGCTCCGCTAAATAAAATTATAAGTTCATCCTTTCTGAGATACCAGCTTATGCCCATGTTTCTCAGTGAAAGAACAATTTTGCACGTGATGTTTCATTTATCTATTGCTTTTTTTAATTCAGACAACATCTTGGCTGTAAGGACACCGGGAAGATAGAGAAAGCATTGTAAGATGTTTAAAGTATGCTGAGCAACAAGAGCACCACTGATTATTAATAAAGCATATCGTTGAATAAAACAGGTAATTAGCCATGATAATGGAAATATAAACAGCACCTAATTAGAAGACTTTCCATTACTATATCTTGGTGTGGATAATAAACATTTGATACATTATTATTATACCCAGGTGCATAATTTCTCAGCTGGTTTTGGCCCAATTAAGTGGGTAGCAGTGAAGATGTCCAAAACAGTTGAGGGCAGTCACAATGCTGATGTTTTTCTATTCATACCACTTCTAATGAGCCAAAGACAATGTAAATATGAATTGAAAGTGCTCTATGTTATCAAACTAAGCTTCTTATAAAAATTGCTTTCATCTGATTCTGTGTTCAGCAGTTTCTGCATTCCATTGAAACAACCCTCCACCCTCTCCCTGCCTTCCATTGGAGCAGAGGCTTAGTTCCTCAGGCAGCTGCTGTCTGGTCTGTGCCCACCAAATCTGTCCAGGATAGTTTCCAAGGACCACCATGTTGCCAAGCCAATAGACAAATTTCCTCCTTGTCCTTCTTAACTCCTTTGGTGGCCTTCACGCTGTTTTCCACCCTCTCTTTAAAAACACAAGCTGTTCTGTGATGCCCTTTCCCCTGTCCTTTCTCTCCTTTTAGGTAGACCTCAAGCTCTCATTCTCCAATCTCCTTGAAATGGCACTTCATTAGTAAGCATCCCTTCTTCCCCTCATGAATAATCCTATGAAACCTCATGCCCACAACAATTATAACTAAGCTATTGCCTCCTTTACATTATTATGGCAGAGCCTTCGCTCCAGCACTTGTCACTGGCCTCCTGGATTATTTTGATGCCTCCTGGATTATTTCTCCATGACCCCTAGGACTAAATTCATTGGAAGTGAATAATTCATTTTTCCCTTACTCCTAATTTGACATCTTTTCTTTTCAACCCATCCTGTACCAAAATTTTCAAGTTGCATATTTGATCTTATTGTTCTTTGCTGTCTGCCCTCTGAGCTCCTTTGAACAAGGTCATCTTGAGTATGAGGTAGCCAAAGTAGGTTGTAACTCCTCAGAGGAAGTGACTCCAGGGGCTACAGTAACAGCTGATAATTGCGATCACAAACAGGCCTGCTTTCTGAGAGGAAGCTGTGCAAAGGCCAGACTGCAGGGATGGCAAATCTCCCATGATCTTCCAGGAGCAGTGGTTTGGCACTTGACATACGGTTGCCAAAATGTATTCTGATTATTGATAAACTCTTCCTTGTCAAGTTTATTCTGACTTAAGTATGGTTCATGGACCAAGTAGGAAGAATCAGTAACCATCTGACTCAAGGATACCAGGGAAGTCACTGGTCCTTACTTTTATTTCCCCACCAGCCTATCATGGTGCCTGTTTCATTAGATTAGATTAAGCTGCTAGTGATATAACTCTCCCCTACCCCACCCCCAAAAAAACAACAACAACAACAACAACAACAACTAGAAGCCCAGATGGAAGTTGAATTCTCTCTCACATAAACAAAGCCCAAAGGTAAGATACTCAGGGCTGGTGAGGTGCTCCCTGATCACCAGACACAGGCTTCTCTAGCTTCCTGCTCCATCGTTGTCAAAAAAACTTTAACTTCATGATCCAAACTGAATGCTTGAGCCTCAGCCTGCATGTCTGAGTTCCAGCCAGTAGGAGCAGACATAAAGATCATAACACTTTCCATTAAAGACACTTCCTGGAAGTTGCACAGACCACTCTCTTTGTATACCATTGGCCAAAACTCAATGTCATGGTCACCTTAGCTACAAGGGAGACTGGCAGGTGCAATTTTTCTTTGGGGCACTCATGGTCTCAGCTACAAAATGGGTATTTTGGTATTAAGCAGTAGGGGCATATTCACCTGTAGGAATACTATTAACCTTTGCTGCAGCACCTAGAAGCCCTGTGTCAGACTGCAGACCTTTCGTGCTGAGACACTTTTAGTGACAGAGCCAATGCTCTCTATTAGGGAACATCATGAATCCTCAGCAGGCATTCATTTTCCAGTTCCCTTTCAAGGTGACATCAAGATCCAGGGATGTCAGGGCAAGAGGGAAGGTTACCACAGAGGGACAGGGGTTTCTAAAACCGGAAGGAATAAAATGTCCTACATATGCAATCCATCAATGATTTCAAGTGAGGGGCGGGGCAATAAGACAGAGACATTAGGACAAATTCTGGTCTGCTGTGTGGCCTGGGGGTCAGTTTTCTCCTCTGTATAATGGGGGAAATTGTGTTATTGGGAGGAAAAAATAATGAGTCTGTTTTAAAGCCTTGATGGGTAGAAGATATTATTCATTGCTGCTATGACTAGCTACAAAAGCCACTGGAAAGAAACCAGGTTCAAGATATAGATCTGAAGCTGCTTCTATTAGTCGGCTGATGACAGTTTGCTTAGTGTTCCTTTCATGAAGGCAGATACAGGACCTATTCGGTTCACCATCGAATCCTGGCCTAGTACCACACTGGGCACATAGCAAGTACGTAGGAAACATGCCTGGAATTAAATGGATGAATGACCCAAAGGGACCAGATCAATGGAGCAGAAAGTGTTTAAGGGCCTCAGAGGGGAGACTGCACAGAGAGGTCCACCTCAAATTAAGGGGAGACTAGTGAAAGGAGCAGGATGGTTTGACGGAGAGGCCGTGGGAGGAAGAGCTCATTAGTACATTTGGCTCTGGTAAATATTTGGCAAAATAGTAATTACTTTTTATATAGCCTTGGGAGCTTGACCTTGTTCTATTTTGAATGTTAGGGTTTATTTTATTTTTCAATTACAATTTGAATTTGGGATTTTAAAGTTCTTATTTGTTACTTCATAAATTGGGAAGGATAAAATATAAACTGGCATTAATGTGATGAATCAGTCAAACAAAAACAAACCAAAACAAAAACCTGCTACATGGACTGTTATTAAGTGACACACATGAAGAATTAAAAGCCCCATGAGCTATTGGCAGTTTCCTCTGGTCCAGATTGTTTTCCTCTTAAGTTCAACAAATCAAATGTTTGTCAAATTCTTGAGAAACCCGAAACCTTCACCACATGAATACTGTCAGTAAAAGCTTTCTTTTTACAGGTGGTGGCACTCAGTGAGCAAAGTGTTTACAGTGTTAGTACCACCATTCCAGATTTGCCACAAGGCATTCGGCATCCACCTGGACACTGCATCATGTGGCCACTGGAATGTGTAAAAATGCTTCTCACCAGCATTACCAATAGCTAGTAGTAGACCAATACCGTAAATTCTTTTTTTTTACTTCATAAGAAAGTCAAATATATTTGTCATCAAATGTCCCTTTTCCCTCTCACATATATTTTGACCCCAACTTTACACGAACTTGCTGTACCTTAGTAATCACTAAAACAAGGAGTGAACTTCAATCCATGATTCAGGTATTCAAGGACTATAATTTCATTTTTCAATGCCTTGCTTTACTTACCACTTCATGTCCCCTTTCAAGAAAGATGGAGGAAACTTAATTCCAGCCAATTGATGGCCTCCCCTCCTCCCTGGGGCTGCTGAACTCTGAAGATGAGAACTGTGCTGTGCCAGATCCTGACAGGAGCTTCCACTGCACCCATTGAGACATGTCCTCACCAGGTGCTGTGGGTGCCCCCGGGACCCCTTGGGCTTCTCTGAGAGGAGGGGCTCTTGTCGTGGAAGCCTTATGGGCACCATACTGGGCAGCACAAGTCTATGTCACAGTCTTCCTTTCATTCCTTTGACTTTGAAACACAAAATTCAGAAAAGCATCCTTCTTAACTGCTTTGCTGCTAGTATACCTGCTCTCTGACACAGTGAGCCCAGGGGCAACTTCCCCAATGGGGACCATGCTTACAGGGTGAAAAGAAAGCCTGGGAGAGGGGAGCAAAAAGTAGTAACTCACAGCTATTTTTGTGCCATTTTTATCAATTATTTTGTATTTACTTATAGTAAATTTATTGTTTTTATTTTACTATATTATATTTTAATGTATTAATATAAACTATAATACTGTATATTACTATATACCAATTAATAAATATTATTAAACATTAACATGCTATCTTACTACTATTTATTGAATGTCTATCACATGTTCTTTATAGAACTTAATTCTAGGACTGAACCCCACACAGAAGTTATATTCACACTTATCAACTGAAGACACAAGCTCATAGAGGTTAAATAATTAGAGCATGTTAGGGTTGGCTGCCATGATTCAAAAGCAAATCTTTCTGGTGGCCCCCAAATCCTTTGCCCCTTTCACTGAGTCATACTAACTTTTTTCTCTTCTTGCTTAAACTAGTTCTGTTCTCTCCCCATCCCAGTGACTTTTGCAGAGCATATGGGAAAGACTGTTAATGCCTCTTCATGACCTCAGCTCTCAGAGTCACCCAGCAAAGGGATCCAGCATGGCCGGGAGGCAGTGATTGGGATGGCGGGTTCAGCCAGTGATTGCCATGACCTTCGGTTCCATCTCAGAGCGGGGCTATTGATGCTTCTCATGTCAAGAGAACCTTCCTTTCTGATAAATGATGGTGGCCAGGATTGGAAAACTCATGCCCAGCCTTTGGCAGCAGCTACAGGTTCACGCCCTCAAACTGACCGCCTACAGGTGCGCAGGCATAATTGGATGTGAGCACTGGGTTCTCAGCTACCCCTGGGGCACAATAGAGACCTGACTTGGAGTTTTAATCCTAACTTAATCTTTTCTATAACAATTTTCATTCTTTATCTGAAGACATGTATTTCTTTCTATTCTGCTCTGTGCTATACAGATTGAATTTTCTTGTTTCCTTTTTGAGAGAGGGCAGTCCACCAGGAGCAAAGGGCTGCTTGAATTACCTACTTCAGTTCTAGTTAACATTTAGGTGGGTTTACAGCATTTAGATTTGATTTTCTCTTTCTTGTTAACAATCCTGGGTTGGATCAATTTTTCATTTATTTGCTACTATATAAATAATTATTTAAGCATCTATCTTATTCCTTTTTAGCAAGTTGGGGGAAGAGATCTTATTTTAGCAGTTTTGTTTCCTCCTCTTCAATGTACTTCTTCAACATACATTTATCAAGTACCTACAGTATCCCAGGAACAGGCCAGCCAAAAAGACACAAGGAAGAACACAGAGTGGTTCTTACCCACAAAGAGCTTAGAGCAGTGTTTCTAACAGTGGAATGTTAACCAATTTTATAGGCAAAAGAGATTCCTTGGGCAAATAAACTTGAAAAATGGTGTGTTACATTAACCCCACATCACCCTCTTGACACGACAGAACTTCTCAATCCTGTGAAAGAGTAGGAGGGTTTAAGCTATTGTGCACCATGAGTCTCCAACAAAGGAGGGTAATGTATATAGTGTTTTCTGAAATGTTTTGACCATATAACTGTGTTGTGTGGTATAATCTCATGGAAGATGTGTTTTGTGAAACCTGATTTTGGGAGTGGTGGTTTAGAGGCTAGTAGAAGAGAGAAGCATGGAAAGGTAATTAAAATAACATCAGCTAACATTTATGGA
Source organism: Lasiurus cinereus (assembly GCA_011751065.1). Lineage (NCBI taxonomy): Eukaryota > Metazoa > Chordata > Mammalia > Chiroptera > Vespertilionidae > Lasiurus > Lasiurus cinereus. The sequence goes on from JAAGEH010000020.1 coordinate 5,902,582, forward strand.
GTTCTTATTCTGTGCCAGGCTCTGGGTAGGTTGCCCAGGAAAGAAAACCAACCCGGGAGAAGTAGAGAAGACATCATCAAGAGGAGGCTCTTACGCTGACAACTGAAAGGTTGGGCAGAAACATACATAGATCCTTAAGAACAGTTGTTGACAAAATTAATAAAATAATATGTATCTGGCCCAGCTGGTGTGGTTCAATGATTGAACATCAACCTATGAACCAGGAGATCACTGTTCAATTCCTGGTCAGGGCACATGCCTGGTTTGCAGGCTCAATCCCCAGTGTGGGGCGTGCAGGAGGCAGCTGATCAATAATTCTCTCTCATCATTGATGTTTCTCTATCTCTCTCCCTCTCCCTTCTTCTCTGAAATCAATAAAAATATTTTTAAATAAAAATATATGTATCTACATTCAATTTGATGCATACTGTTAGGAATTTTAATTGTTTTATTTTGTTTATATGCTAAGGATCCAATTTGTGAATTACTCAAAATGGAATTGTTGCAGGCTAACTAGCGGCCTTCAAGATTTCCATTTCCTATTCCTCAGAAACCGTGAGTAGATTATCTTATATGGCAAAAGGGACTTTCCAGTTGTGATTAAACTAAGGACCTGTTGGGGAGCCTGTTTCCTGAGTTACCCAGGTGGACCTATGTAAGTAACTAAAGGATCCTTGTAAGAGAGAGGCAGGAGATCTGAGAGACAAAGGACAATGTGACCACAAAGGCGGGAAAGGTTTCAAGAGGCTCTGCTATTGCTTTGGAGGACAGAAAGAGAGGCCGACTGGGATGCAGGCAGTGGCAGCCGCTGACAGGATAGGAAGCAGCTGCCCCCCTCTCCCACCCTCCTTGAAGCCCCCAGAGGCAGCACAGCTGGGGATCTGCTTAGGACTTTGGATCTCCAGCACATGAAGAGAACACATTTGTACTCTTTTTAAGACACTATAAGTCTGTGCTATTTTGCTATGGCACTTGTCTAGCAATAGGGAACTAATACAAGAACTGATTTTTTTCTTTCTTTTTAAATTATACTCTTAAAAATTATCGACCACATCACATCATTTTTGAGTATGTGAGTTAGAGCCTCTGGCATTTGCCATACTTTAAATTCAAACTGAGAATGTGTCAAGTAATAGTTCATATACTTCAAAGAGCAATAAACTTCTTCCATGTTAACAAAACATCCATATTTTATGAAAAATAACTATATTTTCCAAAATAAGACAAAAATGAGAGAGAAGACTAGCATTATTTTATATTATTAATGGCGGGCTTAATCCAAGGCAGCTGGATTCTCATAACTGCTGCTGCATTCAATCTGTGACAGTATCACGCGTCATGTAACCTGTGTAAAACTCCCTTGGACGCTCATAAGAGAATAAGAGTGAAAAGGTAAATAATATCTTAGAATTATCATGGAAACAGTATTGACCTTGCAGACCGCCCCTGACAGACTCCCCAAGGGTCTCCAGGCCACCCCACATGGATCCCCAAAACAGAGAATGAGTGTGTCCGGGCACTCTATGCTGGGCGGGCAGTCTGCCCTGTTCCTCATAGCAATGTTCAATGGAGGGACCGAGCTTAAACCCATTATTAACGAGGACCCTGAGACCTAGAAAAGGTAAGGTACTTATCTCGGGCTACACAGTGGTAGACTCCATATGCTGTGCCGTTTCCTGCCCTCCACTCTCTCCAGTTAATATCCCAGGATAGTGCCATGGGCAGCCTTAATCCACATATATAAGACTCTCTCCTTTCTGCCTTTCTTTCAGATTAGACCACATGCCAAGCACTTCAGCCCACCCACCACATTTTTTCTGGATATCTGCTTTTAAACCATTAACAAACTGTAGAAGCAGTTAAAAGCCTTTCCCCCTTCATTGTACCTGTGGGAAAACTGAGGCCTAGAGAAGGAAAGGTGCCACATGGTCACGTAGCTTAGCCAATTATTAGCAGAGCCAGAGCAACAGCCCACCCCTCCGGCTTTGGTCTTGTGATCTCCCAGGTATGCTGAGTCCCCTGATTCAAAATAAGATTTGTAAATAGAATAGAATATTATATTTATACTAGAGGCCCAGTGCATGACATTTGTGTACTCGGGGTTGGGGGTGGAGTTCCTTCAGCCTGGCCTGTGCCCTTTCACAGTCCAGGAGCCCTCAGGGAATGTCTGACTGATGGCTTAGGCCTTCAACCCACAGGGAGAGGCCCTAAGCTGCAGTCGGACATCCCTTAGCACTACTGTGGAGGTCAGCTGCTGCACTAGCCAGGTGTCAGTCGGCTTGTGGCTGAGCGGCATTACCTCTGTGGGGGTGCACTGGCCATCAGAGGGTGGCTCCTACATTGAGTGTCTGCCCCCTGGTGGTGAGTGCACATCATAGCGACCTGTTGTTCTCCTATTTGGCCGATTTGCATATTATCCTTTTATTATATAGGACTAGAGGCCCAATGCACGAAAATTCATGTAAGAATAGCCCTTCCTTCCCCTGGCTGCCAGCACCAGCTTCCCTCCAGCACCTGGGACCTGGGCTTCTCTCTTCCAGCCACTAGCAAGCATCTGGGTCCCAGGCTGCTTCCCTCCTCCAGCCACCCGCAGGAACCCGGGACTCCTGCTGGTTTCCCTCTGGCCCTGGCTTCGTCAGGAAGAACATCTGAAATGACATCCAGAAGACATCCTGTCTAATTAGAATATTACCCTTTTATTATTATAGATGTACCATTCTCACATAACATTTCCACTTTATCAGCTCTTCTCCAAAAGGGGTAAGGCATGGTGGAATTATTAAGGTTTGAGATCAGCTAATGAAGGAGATATTTTTGTTCTCCTGCAGAGATTGTGTCCAACTCCACTGACAGTTACCTTGGAGTTCAGAGCCCTGTCTGCAGGAACGGTAGTGGACTCACACACCTGCGCTGAGGAACCAGTAAAGCATTTCTCACAAGCAAAAGCAACCATGAGATTCCAGGCAGGAAAGCCACCCCGTCCTCTGCCTCTTGTTTCCTTTACAAATTCCAGCGCCTGCCCAAAGCCTCCACCTTCCCAGCCAGAAAAGAGGGAGGGTAGTTTTTTTAAACAAAATAAGTTTAAAAAAAAATGAAGATAAAATGCCTTTGTAACAGCTCAAACTTTATCTGCAGCTTCCTCTGATGGCCACCCAGCCCTTCTTTTTGATTGTAATAACTGGACCCTTTTTAAATGTTTCTTATCAAGAGGGAAGTAAGAAAATAAGTGCCTCTTCAAAGGCTGTTAGAAGTCATCCGATTGCATCTCTGGAAAGAGGAAATGTTCCATCATCCAGGGAGTCAGGCCCAAGGCAGGGCTCCTCCTGCTTACAGCCCACCTGCTCCGGAGCAGGTTCTGGTTCCCATGTCAGGAACCGACTTGCTGAGCTTGGCGGACCAGCTGTTTCCTTTAGGAAAACAGCTTGCACTGTAATTCTCCAAGGCCTTGTGCCTGGTGTACAAAAACCTTGGTTCCAGGGGAAATACATGAACCTGACCCTGACCGAGGCTTAGGAAGCTCATGTTCGGAAATGTTTGGTGTTTTCAACGTGAAAGCAGATTGCTTTGCCCTGTGGACTTAGCCTGTTTTCTTTTTTATTTCAAATCCACAGGCTCTTGGGAGAATTGAAAGCAAGCAGGTTGCACCAGGTGCTGTGAGGACAAGGAAAAAGCTGCCGCTGGACCTAAAGCATTAGTAATTTAGGGAATTTTCCCCTCTTTTTCAAATAAGACCTGGGATCAAATGCTCAGTGCAGTCATTACCATTTATCTGGACCAGGTGGTTTCTCGGGCGATTCCTTTAATGGGCCAAAATCAGTGGGTATTATCCAAAATTTGATGCTTCAGAAAACAGGAGATAGCCAACAGATACCAGAATTCTCCAAAAAAAAAGAAAAATCATTCAAGCTGCTCAATTGTAATAAAAATCTCTGCTACAAGCTTTTCCACACTTAAAATCACAATCTTCACTGGAGATTAAAGTAGGGCTTCTTTGTTCCAAGAAATACTCCAACCCCAAATTAATGCTAAAACCAGTCAACCCTAATTCAAGGACCCAACAAATGACTCAAACATTTGCTATTCTGACAGTTCTGTTCTTTATAGCCACCTCCCTTTGTTTCTCTAATTTCTTCCCCCTCAAAAAAGAATGGTTAAAATTTATGGCTAAGAGGAATAACTGATTGCTACTGGCAAGTTCACTGAAGGGACCGATTGTTCCATACGGCAAGAATCAGAAGGCCAGAGAGCCATTCACCAGGAAAGACTGATGTGTGAAAGGGCAGAGCAATGTTCCTTTCATTGTGTGATAAAGAGTTTCATGTTTGCTTCCACATTCCTGCAGGCGGCCTGGTGTGCAGGACTGAGCCATCGGGAGAGTATGCGAAAACTGCAAGTATGAGCTTCACACAAGACGGGGGTCAGCTTCTGGGAGACAAAAGTTTCCTGTTCGCTTTTGTTAGGGTGGTCCAGACAATTACCAAGACAGAGGCAACAAAATGAATACTTTGTTATTTTCACATGCAACCTGAATGGCCCCAGTCCTCATCAGACTCCGGCTGGGAATAAGATCAGAGAGATCGTTGGGACACACACAAACACACAAACAAAACACCCCTAAGTGTTTCTACTGGTAAAGACCCAGGGACTAACGTACCTGGATGCTGCTGCTCCAGCAAGTGCAGTGTTTTGCCAAAACTCCTCTGTCATTGATAGGGGCAGAAATAGAATGTTGGAGAACCAGCCAGAATTGTAAGAAATATTAATTATGCTCTGTTAACTGTGATTGTTTTATTCTGATTAAAAAAGGCACATTCTAACCTGGCTGGCAGCTGCACTTGGGACCTGGGAGCTCACCTGAAAATGCAACCTGCCCTCCCCATTTGAGCTGCCTATTCTCATAGAAAGATTAACAACTTGGCTGCAGAAACCAGAATCGTCAGCCCTTTGAAGATCCTCAGCCATTTTTGCATATCACTAAGCCCTTTGAAGATCCCCAGCCCTCTGCTAACCTGTTCACTGCCCATTTGTCCTTTTGCCTACTTTCCCATGTAATCCTTTGTACTTCTACCAATATAAGCAGCCAGTGTATGATGGGGTGCCGAGCAGATTTCTGTGGATGACCTGCTGCTCTTCCATAGTGCTGGCATTATTGGAATAAATGCTTATATATGAGTCAACCCTGTCTCTGCTTAATTGGTTCAAATAGTGACAGGCAGCACGGACCCATTGATTGTCTAGTACACCATCTCCTACCAAGGCTACAGAATCTCAGCCTGCAGTTCCTCCAGGCACTACCACCAATGTATAAGGACTCCCATGTAGCCAAGGCATAGCTTGTTCCACCCAGAAGTGGGAGAAGGCTCTGCCTCATATGGTGCCACCTGACCTTGAATAACAGTGTATGTGCCATGTTCCCAGAGCCTGCCTCGGAAATATCCACAACCTCTTCATGTCACTGGAGAACAGACCCACCTGGTGCTGGCCATTCCTCTCCTGCCCCAGGTGCCTGCTCATAAAACTTACTTCTTAGTCAATCATTTTTCTGCCCAGGTCCGTTCATGCATGCAAGAAGACCCTAATTCCTAAGTCAGTAGCAATCAGCCACACTCTGTACCCCACTGAAAATCAATGTGCTACACATAATAGGACCTCAATTGTGAAAGGGGATATATTTGAGTAATGGCTCACTCTCTGACATATTCCTTAATATTTTACTAGTCATTTGATGAATGTGTTGCTAAGAATGAAAACGTCATAGAATTAAAAAATCTATAATAATAAAAGCATAATACACAAATCTACTGAACGGCCAAACAGCGAAATGACCATCCAGATGACCATGCTATGACACCCACTGGCACCAGGCCAACCAAGATGGGTGCTTTGTGACTGGCTGGGGGCCCAGCCATCGCTCCATGATTACCCCGCAGAGAAAGGCCTAGGCCACCACCCGGCAGGGTGATCGATCAATCAGGGGAGCTCCAGGATTGCCCCAAAGAGGGAGAGCCACCAACCAGCGGATTGCAAAAGCTAGGTGGGACCTCCCTCTATGGGGCAATTGATCACGGGGCTCCTGGATTGTGAGAGGGCACAGTCCAGGCTGAGGGAACTCCCCGCTCCCCTGCCCAGTACACAGATTCCATGCACTGGGCCTCTAGTGTTATAAATAGGAGAAGCCACGAAATGATTGCGTACAGCCCACTATGGAAAGCAGAAACCTCAAACCTTCTGTCCTCTGCGTGGCGGTAATAACAATAGCCACTCTAATCACTAACAGGCTTCGATGGCTTCAGAATTTATGAAGCATTTTACATACATTATTTCATTTAAATAATGAACTGAACCCAACCCTTTGGACCCCTAGTTGTTAAATAGCAATGAAATGGAACTTTTCTGTTTCTAAGTAGGGAGGTTTTAAAAAAATCTTATTAAAAATAGCTCCAAAGGCAATTTGAACATCAAAGAACTTTTTATGAAACAGCATTTTGATGAGTTAAGTGTAAATGAATCAGAAACATATGGATTAAATTTATTTAAAATAAACAAGGGTTTAAGAATGAAGAGGCAAAGTAGTTTGAAAACACATCTGACTTCATCCAAAGTGAGCGCAGAAAGGACTAGATGTCTGTGAACCAGGGAGGTGGAGAACAACAGCCTGGTTACCTGGCATTCTCATCAGGGTTCTAGATGAAGGAAAACTACAAGCCTTCCTGGTGACCTAGAAGTTATTTTGAAATTTATTTTTAAGTTATGGAATATTGTATTAATACCAGATGACTAAAACCATGAGCAGAGCTACCTACTGATTGATAGTGTCCTTGAGCTTCTGTTTTCCTCACATCATTGGAACTCTCCCCAGGGGAGAGCTCCAGGAGCAACCACTAAGTCTTCAAAGATGGTTTCAAGGTGTGTATCTCTTTCTCTCTGTTAGTACCATCCAAACATTTAATTTTGAGATGAATATGATTTACCTCGTGTTATTTTTTCCTTTCAAAATGAGTAGACAGCCCACAGATTCTGAAGTTTTTGTTTTCATTTTATTCACCAAAATGGTGGGGTGTTGATGAGCCAGGTGTTAAACTCTACCCGTCTTCGGGAGCCATAGCTGCTTTCCAATCATAGATGAATCTTTGGTTGTAGACAGACACCAGAACTGACAAAGTTTTGGTTTGCACAAGATGTTTTCCTCTTGTTGTGCGAAATGTATGCCTTACAGATAGTCCTTTATTTGTCTTTAGTGAACATTACAGCTTGGCACATTTAGCAAATGTTCCTTATGTTGGGAGATCAGTTTTCCTTTCTCCCGCAAGAAGTTCCATTGCAAACCTCAAGTTTCACATGCGAAGGAAGCCTCTTCCCCCTCCCCTGGTGGTGAAATTCCCAAAGCAATTGCCCATCTTAGTCCAGCCCCAACAACTACTAAACATACTGCTTGGTAGAGTCACAATACTTAATAGATTTCTAGGAAAAGGTCTGGATGTTTGCAGTAAAGCTGGATTGAGACTAGGAGTTTCGTAGTGCCAAGTATCCACTGCCCACCCAGGTCATCTTTCCTTAACTGGGTTCCAGAAACCAGCGCAGCTAGAGGCAAATTGTCAAACTGTCAAGCTTTGTCTCTGGTGGTCTTCCAGTTTCTCATATTAGGCTACAACTTCTGTGCCCACCACACATTCTTTCTCTGCCGCCAACTCCGCCAGCATTCCCTCGCCCTCATGAAGTAGAATGGAAGACATTGCATTTGAACTGAGTCCTGTGTTCTAAGACTATACTGACTACTTTCTGGATTCACTGAAAATGTGTCCCATAAAACATGACACTTCCACTTCCTGGTCTTAGAGCGAAACATGCTGCACTCAGTTCCCATGATGCTGCCTATCAGGAGTGCTGTACCTCGAATGGCACAGCTGTGCATGGTGAATATGCTGAGCTCTGTGCTCCTCCACCACTGGGCGGGTTGTGCTCTCAGAAGTCTGTGCGCCCGGCAGGTCCACCTCTCCCAGAGTCTCTTCATGAAGTCTTGTGCCACAGCTGCACCCTCTACACACTCAAACACACACGCACATGCACACATGTGTGCACATATACTCACGCGCACTTACATATACATACACACAAATACACAGATGTGCTCATATGCACACATGCATGTACACAAATGCACACAAATATACATATGCAAACGCATTCACTCATGCGCACACATGCACACATACATACACATACACGTGTGTGCACACATATACATGCACAGAGATGCACACATACTCACAGGTATACACACACACACACACACACACACATTGTCAATATTTGGTCTCCATCAATTTCCTCTCCTCTCCTAAATCTGCTCTGTCCAATATGGAGCCATTAGCGGTGTGCAGCATCTTAATTGCAAGTAATTAAAATTAATGCGAGTTTAAAATTCATCATCTTGGTTGCAGTAGCACCAGTTCAGGTGCTCAGCGACCCCATGTGGCTCCTGACTTTCCCCTGGGGCAGCGCAGACCTGAGCGTTTCCATCCGGAAAGCTCCAGGGCCCGCCATCTGGGCGCCAGGAGAGTAGGGCGGAGGATTCCGCTTTCTCTGCCGCCAACTCCGCCCGCATCCACCGCATGTTCTGGAGGCCTGGCAACCGAGGTTCCATCCACACCTGCACCTCCCCATCTCTCCTGGGCCTTTTCCAGAGCAAAGACAGTAAAATCCTACCATTCCCAGTGCCGTGTGTCCCACTGAGCTCCTTCCAGGTGGTGGAGTGGAGGTCTTTCTCAAATGATGGAGCTTAGCGACTGCTAGAGCCCTGGGACTGGCCACGGAGCCTGGGAAGCAGCCTCAGCCACCTCTGGAGACCAGTCTCTGCTGTGGGGACTATCCTGTGCATTGTAAGCTGTTTAGGAGAATCCCAGCTTCTGCCTTCTAGATGCCAGTTGTTGTCCACCCACCACCAACCCTATTAATTGGTGACTCCATAACTGTCCCCAGACATCATCCAATGTCCCTGGGGTGGGGGAGGGGCAACGCCCTCCCTGACTGAGACCTGGCTCCAGGAGACCAGTTAACATTGGTCAGAGGGAGGAAGAGATGCCTCTCAAAACACTGGCTTCCTTTCCTCAAGTGAGAGATACGTGCCCACTCTGGGAAAGCAAGAGTCATCCCTTCACTCGCTCGTGTCACCCACAGGCCACGTTCCCATTTGGGAAATGTTCCGGCTGCTTCCTTCCATGTTGGGCAGAAACAGAGTCTGGTGGCCCAGGTGCACTCGCACCCCTACCCGCTACAGCTTTGCCTGGAGACCACCTGCTTCAGATGGCAGTGTAGAAGCTGCATCTCGATGGGGGAGGCCGAGCTGGTGGCAGAGAGGTGGGAAGAAGAAGAAACAGCTAATGCCTGGCCATTCAGCACAACCAGAAACCTCAAGCTATTCTGAGCTGTTTTCGAGGGCCCAGGACCTAGCAAATGGCTCCAAAAGCAGAACCAGCAGCCCATGAGTGATATTTAGTAACGAGATGAATAGGCAAATAAGATGGTCTTTTATTTTATTTTTTAATGTATTTTTATTAATTTCAGAGATGAAGGGAGGGAGAGAGAAAGAGAGAAAGAGAGAGCGAGAGAGAGCGAGAGAGAAATATCGATGATGAAAGAGGATCATGGATCAGCTGCTTCCTGCATGCCCCCCACTGGGGATTGAAACCACAATCCTGGTATGTGCCCTTGAACAGAATCGAACCGGGGATCCTTCAGTCTACAGGCTGATGCTCTATCCACTGAGCCAAACGGGCCGGGGCAAATAAGATGATCTTTTAACATTCATGGGATCTTCCTGAAACAGCTTCATCCCACCTGTAAGTCAGCCCTATCACACCCCAACTCTCCCTGCTTTTTCTCTAATTGCCTTTTAACTATGGCGACTATAAACTTCCCCAAGGAAAACACTTCTGTGTGAGTGTATGCAAAGCAGCCTTTCCCCACCAGCCCTCAAGAAACCTATAGATGAAAAGTGAGTCACGCATGTGATAAATGCTGATTCTCTCCCCATCTGGTTCCCAGTGCACATTAACAGCCCTGTGGCAAAGAAAAGGAGATTGCAAGCCACAGAAACCTGCTCTAGTGGCTCCTACAAACCTGGTAGGAAAAAGAAGCCAGTAGCGATAGCAGATCTGAAAGTACTCTTCAATGTTGAGGTTCTAACACCTGGTAGAACCCACAAAGGTTGCTTTTAGCAAGGAAGTGGGAAAACCCTGAATTATGGAACCACTGGGTTCAGGACAAACTTCACAGGCCCCAAAATTTTTTAAAAGGATATTTTTCCCTGTCAGCATACAAATCTTCCTTCTTTCTTAGAAAAATAATCTGTTTAAAGAGTTATTTTAGGTTCAAAATTTCAGATGTTCTCCTTGTCTCTGATGCGTCTAACTCCTGACTTCAATTAAGGACCTTCTACGCTCAGCTTCTAAGGAGCAATAAAACCTAGAGACTGAGCAGTTAGAACTGATGACTAATGATCTGGGTAGGAGGCAGTGGTAGACAGCAGGACCCTCCGAACTGTTTCCTCTTGTTCCCCGCCCTCCCTAGCTCTCTATCAGCTTCTAGGCCAGGCAAGTGGCAAAGCTATCTGCCTGCTATAATAGAAAATAAAACCTCCACTCTTCCCCACTCAGCCCCCCGAAATGACGGCAAAAACTATAGCAACGATAACTAAAGCTTCTTTGTGCTGAGTGTTATTGGCCAAATGTTGTGTTTCTCTTAAAATTCGTAAGTGAAACCTAATCCACAGCATGGTGTTAGGAAGTGAGGCCTCTAAGAGCACGTGATTGGGTCATGAGGGTGGAGCCTTCATGAATGGAATTAGTGAAGTTACAGAACAGATCCAGGGGCACATGCCTGGGTTGTGGTTTCAATCCCCAGAGTGGGGCGCGCAGGAGGCAGCTAATCCATGATCCTCTTTCATCAACAATGTTTATCTCTCTCTCCCTCTCCCTTCCTCTCTGAAATCAATAAAAATATATTAAAAAAATAAAATAAAAGATCATCTTATTTGCCTATTCATCTCGTGGAGACTGGGAGAAGGCAGCTGTGAACCAGACACCAGGTTGGCTGACACCTTGACCTTGGGCTTCCCAGTCTCTAGAACTATGAGAAGTAAATTTCTGTTCTTTGTAAGTCACCCAGCCTGTTCTGTTCTAACAACCTGAGCTGACTAAGACAAGGGATTTTTATCCAAGGATCCAACTTCAGCCAAGGGATGGGTAGTTAGAATTTAAAGAGTCCTTCAACTTGAAAGAGGAGGGAAATATTTAATTTAATATTAAGTCTCTAATATTAAATTAATCTTTCCTTCAATTATGAATGAAAGCAACAGACCACACAGGGAAACTAGAAGTATCTGTGAATTTTATAACCTATAAAATTTCTGGGGGAGGGGTGGAATCACATTAGAAGTCATAGAGCTGTTGCAGTTGTCTTGAAATATTTTTACTAACCACAACTTCAAAATTATGGTAGTTATTACACCCTAAATTGCTCGTCATTTAGTAAGAAGCATATATGTCTATGTCTGTTTATGCATCTTGATGACTGTGTTTTGACGTAGCTGGTGTCCTTGGGAATCCTATGTTGTTTAATTTTATGCATTTTAAAGTATTCTTCCTGAGAAGGGATCCATAGCTTCACAGCCTGGGAGACCAAGCGAGGATAGAAAACCAGGCAATCTGGCTCCAGAGTTCATGCCCTTAACACAGGCCCACGGCTGTCTCCCTGAAACTACTGCAGAGCGCGTGGTGCCATCCAGCCCTCCCCTGTCACATAGCAGCCAGGCCTGCTCTGTCAGACCCTTCATTGTCTTGTTCTAACCTTTGCCTCTCCCTCAGAGCCCATCTCCTTCTCTCTCTTCCCTCTTCTCCAGCCACACTGGTCTCCTTTCTCCACCTCACAGCCCATAAATTTGGTCTTTCTTCTGGCTGGAGCACTCTTCCTCCCTACTCTCTTCCCATCGTGTGATTTCCATTTGCATGTCACCACATCACTGAGGGCTTCCATGATCCATTCATCAAAGTAAGTTCTCACTTATGCATTTTACATATTAATCCTTTCCTGGTTGTGGGTATCACAAATATCTTCTATATTTTTATATATTTTATTTTTTATATATTTTACATATTAATCACAAATATCTTCTCCCAGTTTGAGGCTTATCTTTTCACCTTTATAAAATCACTCAATAAGCAACACTTTTTATTTTAATTAGTCAATTGATCAATCTTTTTCTTGATCATTTGTGCGTTTTGTTTCTTGTTTAAGAAATCATATCCTTTAGGTCATGGAGATAGACTTTTGTGTTTTTTTCCTAAAAGTTTTAAGTTGTGCCTTTTACACTTAAGCCCTTGATGCATCAGGAATTACTTTGGTGAAAGTCATGAGGTAGAAGTTCTATTTCCTTTTTTTTTCCATATGGATAACTAAATGTCCTAACATCATTTATTGAGTAGTCCATTTCCCTCCACTGGTCTGACATGGACCTTTTGTTTCTGTGGTATGTTAGGCAGACCCTGGTATAGTACTACACTATCTATAGGTTAGGATAAGTCATCTTTATTAGCTTTTTTCTTAAGGAGTGTCTTACTAATTCTTGCTTTTCTATGTAAATTTCTGAAACACCCTGTCAAGTTCCACACAAAAGAGAGAGAGAGAGAGAGAGAGAGAGAGAGAGAGAGAGAGAGAGAAGTCCAGTTCTGAGATTTTCATTGAAATTTCATTATATTTATACATTAATTTGGGGACAATTGACATATTTAAACTATTGAGTCTTTCTATCCATAAATAGGAATTAACTACATTTATTTAGGTGTTGTTAATTCTTTCAATTTTTTTATTTTATCTTATACAGTGGTATCTCGAGATACGAGTGCCCTAACATACAAGATTTTTGAGATACGAGCCGTCGAGTGAGCGATTTTTGCTTTGAAACACGAGCAACATTTGAGATAGAAGTAATCGCACGGATCGGCCAGCTGCACACAACCCACCAGTTTACCGAGACTCGAACGTCTCATAGTTTCCCACACTTCAAGGTTACGGAACGAATTAAACTCATATCTCGAGGTACCACTGTACATATTCCATTATATTTGTTTCTAAGGTAAACAAAAAATCTTCCTATTATAAACAGAATCTTACTTAAATTTTCAATGTATTGCTAGTACACAGAAGTGTAGTTAACTGTATATAGGTATAGCCCACAAACTTGCTAAATTGCCATGTTATCTATAATAATAAAAGCGTACTGTGCTAAATAAACTAGAAGTCCTTCCAGATGACCTTCTGGGATGAAGCCGGGGCTTTGAGGTAAGCCCAGGTCCTGGGTGCCCGAGGGAAGACGGTGCCAGCAGCCTGAGAAGGCCTACTCTTGCATGAATTTCGTGCATTGGGCCTTTAGTATTTAATTAATTATAGGTTATTTAATTTGTTTGCTATATATTTCTACATAGACATATATATCATCTGCAGATAATGAGACTTTGATTTCTTCCTTTCTACTATTTATACATTTATTTAGTTTTTTATTTTATTGCATGAACTAGAACCTCCAAAATAAGGTGGAATAACAATCATTCCTTTTTTAATGCTAATTTTGTTTTGGTTTTTATTGAATTTATTGGGATGACATTGATTAATAAAATTATATAGATTTCAGGTGTACAATTCTATAACACATAATTTCTACATTCTATTATGTGTTCACCACTCTAAGTCAAGTCTCCTTCCATCACCATTTATCTCCCTTTAGCCTCTCCTACCTTTAGCTTCTCTAACCCCTTTGCTTTCAGCTTTTTAATATTGAGTCTGGTTTGGTTAAAGGTTTTAATAGATAATGTGTTGCTCCTGTTCTTAATATTTATCATGATTTTTTACCATTGATGTTTATTGAATTTTATTTAATGTTTTTTCTTTATCTAACGAATTTAATTTAATGTGTTGCCTATGTTTATTTATGTGGTGAATTAGTAGATTTTCCAAAGTTGAATTACCCTTGCTTTCCTTATATAATCCCCTCTTAGTTAATGTGTTCTCTTTTTTTTGTACAGTTACAATTTTTTTTTTTAAGCAAGCCAGCCCTAGCTGGTTTGGCTCAGTGCCTAGAGCATCAGCTTATGAACTGAAAGGTCCCAGGTTGGATTCCACTCAAGGCCACATGCCCAGGTTGTGGGCTCAATCCCCAGCAGGGGTAGAGGGGAGATTGCAGAAGGCATCTGACCAATAATTCTCTCTCATCTTTGATGGTTCTATCTCTCTCTCCCTCTTCCTTCCTCTCTGAAATCAATAAAAATATCCTATCAAATAAAAGAGTAATATGCAAATTAATCATCACTCTGCAACAAAAATGGCAGCACCCATAGACACAAGATGGCGGTGCCCAGTCTTTTCAGGCCTGCCTAAGTCCCCTAGTCCCAGGAAGGGCTGCTGATGAGAGCCAGCAGCTTGCAGCACAGGCTATGGGCCTAGGAGGTGGCCACACCCCCAATCCTCTCCCATCAGTGGCCTAGGCTGTCGTCCTGGGAGGCACCCACACCCCTACCCCTGGCATGATCAGCTCCCAGCCATAGCTGGAGAGTGTAGGCCTGGGAGGCAGCCACGCCCCCCAGAGCAATCCTCTCCCAGCAGCAGCCTGGTGTGTCAGCCTACGCCCCCATGGAGTGATCGCCCTCCACACACACACCTATAGCCTTGGAGTTTCCCTTGCCCTCAGTCAAGTGATTGGATATGGGGGTTGAGGTATCTGGGCAATGCTGCCCAACAAACCTCTCCCATTGGGTAGATACTTGAGACCAGGTTAGGGAGGTAAAAGGGTTTTGTTTCAAATCTTTACAAAACGCAAAGGAAATGTCTTAGGATTTCACATAAGAAGTAACTTACAACCAATTTCTGAAGGCAAACGGCAACATTACAGTTACATTACTGGAGAGGTCCGCAGGTTGGCTCTGCAGGGGCGGTGGTGGGTGCTCCCCACCCTGGTTCCTCAGCACCTTGGGCAGGGCTTGAGCCCACACAGGAAGGCCTTTTCCCCTACAGTTTCCACCAAGGCAGGGAGGTTTTGCAGACATGAATAAGAAGTGCCCACGTACAAATCTTGAAGATGCCAGGGCCAGCATAAATGATAAACAAACCAGGAAAAGAGCAAAACCAGAAACACCACTGATTCCAATATAGATCATCTTTTTCTTCAGATGACAGTGTGTTTCTCTCTTCTTCATCTTCTGGAAGCAAGACAGATTCAAATACTGACAATTCTACCAATGGAAAAGTTAAGAGAAAGAGAGGACAGAAAAGGAATAAAAAGACAGAAGAAAGAAAGGACAAAAGATGAAACATCAAGAAAAAGAAAGAGAAGGAAGAAACAACCACCTATCACCTTTCTAAGGTCTCATGAAATCCCTATTTAAGAAGTTTATTTTATGACACTTTTAGTTTGGGTTTACATTTTTACTAGTTTGTCAAAACCACAGCTGGTACACTGTCCAATATGTTAAAGAAAAATAAAGGGGAAATATGCAGGGGACGACATTTGGGGGTGACCAGGCTGTCAAGGAGGGCAGTTGGGGATGATCGGGCCTGCAGGGGAACAGTTAGGCATCGATCAAGCTGGCAGGGGAGTGGTTAGGGGGTGAATAGTCTGGCAGGCAGAAGCAGTTAGGGGCAATCAGGCAGGCAGGCAAGCAGTTAGGAGACAGCAGTCTCGGATTGTGAAAGGGATGTCTGACTGCCTGTTTAGGCCCGATTCCTGTGGGCAGTCAGACATCCCCTGAGAGGTCCCAGATTGGAGAGGGTGCAGGTTGAGCTGAGTGACACCCCCTCCCCCAGTGCACAAATTTCATGCACAAGGCCTCTAGTATATATATACATGGAAAAAAAAAAAAACATAAAGCAGGCCAGTGTCCAGAGCTTCTGTTCCATGTTGCAGCCGATATAGTTCAGCATCCCAGATAATTGAAGTCCACCATCCCATGTGTGGACTCCCATATGACCATAAGTCATGTGGACACAGGGAAGCATATCCCCTGCCACAGGAGAGCCAGGAACCCAGTGCCCAGTTGCAATTTAATTTCCTTAAATTTTGCTTAGAATTTTGTGTTGATGATCCTCAGTGTATTTGGGCTATTTTTTTTTAATTTGATAAATCTTTATTGTTCAGATTATTACAATTTTTCCTCTTTTTTACACCATAGCTCTCCTCTCTCTGCTTTCCACCCCACCCTCTGCCCTTACCTACCCCCTATTGTCCTCATCCATAGGTGTACTATTTTTGTCCAGTCTCTTCCCGCACCCCAATATCCCTTACCCCCTGAGAATTGGCAGTCCACTCCCTTTCTATGCCCCTGGTTCTATTATATTCACCAGTTTATTCTGTTCATCAGATTTTTTATTCACTTGATTTTTAGATTCTCTTGTTGATGGATATGTATTTGTTGTTCATAATTTTTATCTTTACCTTTTTCTTCTTCTTTCTCTTCTTAAACAGTACCTTTCAGCATGTCATACAATACTGGTTTGGTGGTGATGAACTCCTTTAATTTTTTCTTATCTGTGCAGCTCTTTGTTTGACCTTCAATTCTGAATGATAGCTTTGCTGGGTAGAATAATCTTGGTTGTAGGGTCTTGCTATTCATCACTTTGAATATTTCTTGCCACTCTTATCAGCCCTGGATAGTTTCTGTTGAGAAATCAGCTGACAGTCATATGGGTGCTTCCTAGTAGGTAACTAACTGTTTTTTTCTTGCTGCTTTTAATATTCTCTCTTTGTCTTTTACTCTTGGCATTTTAATTATAATGTGTCTTGATGTAGTCCTCTTTGGATTCCTTTTGTTTGGGGTTCTGTGTGCTCCCTGGACTTGTAAGTCTATTTCTTTCACCAGATAGAGGAAGTTTTTGGTCATTATTTCTTCAAATAGGCTTTCAGTATCTTGCTCTCTCTCTGGCACCCCCATAATTCTGATGTTGTCCCAGAGGCTCCTTACACTATCTTCAAATTTTTGGATTCTTTTTGATTTTTGCTTTTCCAGTTGAGTGTTTTCTGCCTCTTTGTATTTCAAATTTTTTACTTGATTCTTGCCTTCCTCTAGTCTGCTGTTAGGTCTCTGTATAATATTTTTTATTTCAGTCAGTGTATGTTTACTTTCTAGTTGGTCCTTTTTCGTCTCTTCTTGGGTCTCGCTAAATTTATCAAGCTTTTCTAGGAAATTCTTGAAAAACCTTATAACCATGGTTTTGAACTCTATATCCAGTCATTTGTTTTCCTCCATTTCTTTTGTCTGTGATCTGTTTCTCTGTCTGCATTTTTGCTGCTTCCCTGAGTTGGTAGAGTACCTTTGTGTGCTAGTTGTCCTATATGGCCCAGTAGCTCCACCTCCCCAGTTCCCTGAGGGACATTCTTGTGCACCCCTTTATGGACTGTGTGTACAGCCTTGTTGTAGTTAAGTCTTGATTGTTGTTGGTATCACTGGGGAGAATTGATCTTCAGGCCAATTGGCTGTGAGGATCAGCTGTGTCTACGATGTGCGAACATCTGTGCTGGAGTCAGCCTTATGAGACAAAACTTGCTAAATTGAAAAAGCCTTTGTGCTCAGCTTGGATGGGGCAGAGTCTCAGGGCTGAACAGACAGCCTTGGCTTCCTGTCAGCCCTGCCTTATGAGGCCCCTGGGTTTCAGTGTCCTTTGTTAATCACTGCAGTCCTCTCTGTGTGCACTTGCACATGCACCTCCAGACCTCTGCCTTTTGAGGCTCCCCTGAGTTTTCATGCACTCCAGGCATCTGTATGAGTCTGGGTCCCCAGGGTCTCGCCTGAAACTGGAGTTCAGTGCAGTCAGAACGGAGTTCAGTACAGTCAGGAGGTTCTGTCTTCTTCCTACTAGAGAAAGCCAGTGGCACAATCAGCAGTCAGTCCTCTCTGTGTGCACTCATGAATGTGCCTCCAGACCTCTACCTTTCATGGCTCCCCTGAGTTTCCATGCACTCCTCCCTTTTCCCAACAGTCCAGACTCTCCCTGTATGAGTCTCACCTAGACCTGGGGTTCAGTGCAGTCAGGAGTTTCCATCTCCCTCCTGCTAGAGGAAGCCAGCCAGGCCCTCCACTGCCCATCCTCTCCACGCACATGTCTCCATACCTCAGCTTTTTGCAGCTCCTCTGAGTCCCCATGAGCCCCTCTCTTTCCTTCTAGTTGTAGAATTTCCACTTAGCTAGCTTTCCTGTGGTTCTGGATGATGTCTGTTCTGTCTTTTAGCTGTAGTTTTGATATTGTTGTGCAAGGCAGCATTTTAGGTGTTCACCTATGCCACCATCTTGGTGTCTCCCCATTTGAGCTATTTTCTTTTCAAATAATATTTTGTCTAATTTAATATCTGGGTTTTCCTAGCCTCACCAAAAAAAAAAATGAATTATGATGTAGTCCCTTTTTTCCTCATTTGGAAGAAATTATGGATGATTGGATGTATCTGGTCCTTGAATGTTTGGTAGAACTTGAGAGTAAACACATGTAGGCCAAGTGTTTTCTTAGTTGAGAAGACTTTTTAACTGCTGTGTCAGCATCTTTAATGGTTTTAGGATGTGATAGATTATAAAATGCCCACAATCCTTCATTCTTCTCTATATCCACTAGAGAAAAAGTATCTGTTCCTTCACTCTTTGAATCTTTGCCAGCCATGTGAATTTCTTAGCAAATAGACTGTAGCTTTTCCACTAGACCAGTTTCCACCAGGGACCGCAGGAGGTCTTTCACCCTCATGCTAACTCTCTCAGAACCTTCCACCACCAAGGAGCAAGTCCAGCCTTGCCTGCTGGAGAATGAGACCCTACAGAGGTCAGCTCAGTTGTCACAACAGAAGCCACACTATACCAGCCCATAGCCAGAGGTCCTAGAATGTGTGTGAGGAGAGTGTAACCTCCATCCTCAGAGACACACCCAACCTGCTGCTGACCAAATATAGATGAGTGAGCCTTGCCAAGATCAGAGATGTCCTCGCTGCCCTGTGGACTTCTGAGCAATAATAAATACTGTTGTTTTAGGTTATAGGGTGTAGGGTGGTTTGCTCTGCAACAATAGATATGGCTATTCATACTTTCTGTTTTTGAATCAGTTTGGGTAATTCATACTTTTCTAAAAATGTATACATTTTACCTAAATTTTAAAAATGTATTGGCATAAATGTGTCTATACTAGTCTCATATTATATTTTTACTAGAGGCTCAATGCATGAAATTCATGTAAGAGTAGGCCTTCTTTCCCCCAGCTGCTGGCACTGGCATCCCTCTGGCACCCAGGGCCCAGACTTCCCTCGCAGCCCCAGCTTCATCTGGTAGGTTGTCATGAAGGATGTCTGGAAGGTCGTTGGGTTGTCCAGTCTAATTAGAATATTACACTTTTATTATTATACTAGAGGTCCGGTGCACAAAATTCATGCATAGGGTGGTGGGGGGCTGTCCCTCAGCCCAACCTGCACACTCTCCAATCTGGGACCCCTTGAGGGATGTCCTAATGCCCAGTAGAATTGGGCCTAAACAGGCTGTTGGACATCACTCTCACAATCCAGGACTTCTGGCTCCCAACTGCTCACCTGCCTGCCTTCCTGATTGCCCCTAACTGCTTCTGCCTGTAAGCCTGATCACCCCCTAAACACTCTTCTGCCAGCCTGATCAATGCCTAACTGCTCCCCTGCCAGCACAATTTTCCCTAACTGCCTTCCTCTGCAAGCTTGATCCCCTACAACTGCCCTTCCCTGCTGGCCATCTTGTGGTGGCCATCTTGTGTCCACATGGGGGTGGCCATCTTTGACCACATTGGGGCTCCATCTTGTGTGTTGGAGTGATGGTCAATTTGCATATTACCTTTTTATTAGATTGGATATTTTTTTATTCACCTATCCTTTTTATCCTTTTAATTGTTTTGTTTGGGCTTTCTTTTTACTTGCTCAATCTCATAAAAGTTTGTTAATTTTATCACCTTAATAAACCAACCAATATGTGTCTGTGGGAATGATCTCTATTGTATATTGTGTTATTTTACAGTAATGTCTGCCTTTTCATTACTATGTCCCACATTCTACTTTCTTTGGCTTTTTATCTGTGTTCTTTTTAAACTTGAGCTGTTTTGTTTCAAATGAATCTTAGCCTTTTCTATTTTTAAATATAATAATTAAGGATATAGATTTCCCTTGATGAACACTTCAGTTGCATTTCACAATTTTCACCTTACTAGTATAGTGTTTTCATTATCTCTCAGTTTGAATTATAATTTTGTCTTTGAAATTATGTGTCATTGAGAAGTATGTTTTTAATATCTAAGTGAATGAGGGGCTAGTTGTACTTTTGTCATTAATAGCTAACTTTATTTTTTTAAGTTAGAGAGTTTGGATAGATAAATATCTATATAAGACCAGGAGACAAAATAGCAACAGTCTTAGAGAGTGTACTGCAGCCAATTTGTACTGACTCACAAGATTAATTTTTTTATATATTTTTTAAATATATTTTATTGATTTTTCACAGAGAGGAAGGGAGAGGGACAGAAAGTCAGAAACATCGATGAGAGAGAGACATAAATCAGCCGCCTCCTGCACACCCCACACTGGAAATGTGCCCGCAAACAAGGTACATGCCTCCAACCGGAACCAAACCCGGGACCTTTCAGTCCATAGGCCAACGCTCTATCCACTGAGCCAAACCGGTCTTGGCCAAGATTAAATTTTTTAATGATTCGGGGATTTTGCAAATTCATTGTTAAACTCTTGATAGATTGAAGTCAGCTCTGGTAGAAATATTTACACTACAGAAATCTGAAAACATTCCAAATCAGGGTTTTTTTCTTTTCCTACACAGGTAGCATAATAGCATACCATTGTCTGAATGATACCAATTGCTTGAAATTTGTTGATAGTTGCTTTATACCCCAGTACATGGCCAAATTTTATATGTTGCATATATGCACACACACAGAAGAGTTTATTCCAGCTGTTAGGAATTATATTGCATGTGTTCACTGGATTATTTTTGCTAATTATGTTTTTTAAATCTTCTATATTCTAACTACTTTTTAATTTCCTCTGTTAAATTTTTCAGTTATCTGTATTTATCAATTATTGACAAAGAAGTTTTTACTCACTATAGTGGGAGGGAAGGAGGATTCAGTTGTGTTTTTTTTTGTGGTCCTAAAACTCTTGCTTTAGATATTTTGAAGTTATATTTTTGAAACATAAGTTTAGAACTTTTCTATCTTTCTGATTAATTGAAATTTTTATCAAAATATAGTGACCCTCTTATTTTTACTTATTTGATTATGACTAATGATATATTTGGATTTATTTCTGCAATCTTATTTTAAACTTTCTATTGACTGCATCCCATTTCAAACTGGGCAAGACTTCCTAATTCCATATTTTTCTTTTAGCTGGTTTGGGAATTTTATAGGTACTCTTTTTTCTCCTACATTTAAAATGACTTCACTTCCTCATGATTGTAGTGTTTTGTTTTGTTTTTAATCTTTATTGTTGAGAATACTGTGGATATATCCCATTTTTCCCCATTGCTAGTGAATGTTAATTTCTAGATGTTCTTTGGGACCTGGCTTGAAATTGGTTATGTTTCTATACAGAGAATTTCAGATTTTCCTTCCTCCAGCCATATTAGGACCAACTAATATTACATTTTCGGTTGGGGGTTTTTTGTCAATAACATAGTTTATTTGCCCTTACCATGGGTTTATGATAAGAAATCCTCAAAGTATTCGTTATCTTTCATCTTCACCTAAAGCCAAGGTAGAAGCAGGCACTGTACCCCCAGAGTCCTCCTGTAGCCAGGATTTTTTTTTTCTTAGTACACTCCCTAAGACTGTTGCACTTTCATCTCCTGGTCTTGTATAGATACGCATCTATCCAAACCTTTGCTCAGTCTTATGCTATGCTCTACCTCTTGTCTCCTATACATGAACAATTAAAATTTAGGATTGAGGCTGCCAGAGGTAAAATTTACCCCAGAGCAAATGACAACTACAACATTAGCTCTCCCCTGATGATTCTTGCTTTCAGGTCATTTCTGCCTCTACAGAACATCCCTACTCTGCTGCTCATCAAGCCATGCGGTTTTTGTTTTGTTTTGTTTTGTCTTCATTGTTTTACTTAGCATTTTTTGTTGCACTTTACTGAATGGATTTCTGCAAACATCCAGTCTACCATAAGGCCAAAAACTGAAATCCGTGGCTATTCCCTTTCTTGGTCCCTTGTGTATTCCCTTTGAAACACATAACTTATCATTATTTGTTTACTTGTTTATTTTTTTGTCTTCTTCACTACTGTATATCATCTATGAGAGTGGCAACCTGTTATCTTCTTTACCATTGTAACTTCATCATGTAGCTAGCATTGCTACATTGTAAATGAGCTAGGATCTGAGCACATTTTATTAATTTTATATGTGAATGAATGAATGAAAGTTCAGCAAGCTGGGGAGCTAGTACGGAGTGATCAAAAGAAGGCAGGTCCTTGGAGAGGATATTTGCTCTACACCTGGTATTTGAGGCGTAGAAGGCTACACACTGATGCATTTAGCAGAAACTGTGGGAGAAACTACATCCAGATAATCTGCAGAATTTCCACATAAAAGAAACCTATGGCTCTACTCTCAGGTGTCAGGCCACTGCAGATTTCACAATGGAGTGAGGAGAACGGATTTTAGAGGCTGAAATTGTATAAAAAGATTTACTGCCCTTAAGCAATCTACAATCGCTAATTTGATGGCCATGTTGTAAAGTGTTTTCGGCTTCTTTTGTGAAAGGCTTAGTGTACTAATTCAGGGGAGGGTAGGCTAGAGGCCTCCAGGAAATCATGTGCAATGTGTGAACCAAGAATTCGCAATACCGTTCACCCTTCGACCTCTAGTCCCAGTTTCTGCTCTAATAGGTTTTATTTATCTTAAGATTAAAGAAAATCACCAATGGACATGTAGTTATTGCTTTATGTTGAAATACAAACATGTAAGCCAGCAGCATTCTTAGATAGTGTCATCTTTGAAAAATTATTTGCTCTTTTATGGGCTTTGTTTTTCAGTCATGGAAAACCTGATAATATTTCAGAGCCTATTATCCTTCCCTAAGATAAAAGAACCTGTTGGAAGTAAATATACACCAAGTAAAGACTAAAAGAGCAGAGATTTAATTTTATTTTCAATTAAAGTTTATATTAAATATTGCTTTTATCAATTTCAGGTGTACAGCATAGTGGTTAGACAATCATATACTTGGCAGTGTTCACCCTGATATTTCCAGTACCCACCTGGCACATAGTTCTTACAACACTGCTGACTATGTTCCCTATATTGCACTCTACATTCTCATGACTACGCTGTGACTACCTATTTGTAGTTTTTAATTCCTCACATTTGTCATTCAACCTCCAAGCTCCCTTTCCATCTGTTCTCTGTATCTATGAATCTGTTTCTATTTTATGTTTGTTTATTTTCTCTTTAGATTCCACAAATAAGTAAAACATATGATATTTATCTTTCTTTATCTGATTTATTTCATTTAGCATAATACCCTGTCACAAATGGTAGAAAAAACCCTACCATTTGTGACAGCAAAATCTTACCATTTTGCTGTCACAAATGGTAAGATTTCATTCTTTTTTATGGCCAAGTAGTATTTCATTGTATATATGTACCATTACTTTTTTTATCCACTCATCTACTGATGGGCACATGGGTTGTTTCTATAGCTTGGCTATTGCAAATAATGCTGCAATGAGCATAGAGATGCAAATATTCTTTTGAGTTAGTGTTGTGGGTTTCTTTTAATATATTCCCAGAAGTGGAATTGCTGGGTCATAAGGCAATTCCAGTTTTAATTTTTTGAGAAACCTCCATACTATTTTCCACAGTGGCTGCACCAATCTTCATTCCCACCAACAGTGTGCAAGTGTTCCCTTTTCTCCACATTCTCACCAACACTTGTTATTTGTTGATTAATGATAGCCATTTTGACAAGTAGGAGGTGATATCTCATTGTAGTTTTAACTTGCTTTTCTCTTATGATTAGTGACATTGAGTATCTTTTCATATGTCTATTGGCCATCCATATGTTCTTTTCTGAAAAGGGTCTATTAAGGTCCTCTGCCCATTTTTAATTCAATTGTTTGGGGGTTTTGCTATTGAGTTAGGTGAATTCGATGTAAATTTCGATATTAACTTGAATCTGGAAATAGACTCTGTCTGGTCATACTATTGCAATACAGAACATAAGTCATAACTGGATTTCACTGAGTTGCAATTTACCTTGAATCTAGCTAATTGTATTGTGTTAGAAAAAATTAAGGCTCAAAAGTACACGTATTCTCACATCTGCTCTAGACTCTGTGCCATCATTAAACAATTACAGAGCTCCTCCACAGGCCTCTGAATCCTTCTCAATAAGAGCAGCAGAAGAAACCTAAATGCCATTTGTGGTTCTCAGTGAACATTCCTCATTGTGCCAGCAGAGCAGATGCTTACTTAACTCACCTCCTTAGTGTAGATTCTGGATTTTATGTTGGTTAATTTACACTTAGCAGTCCAGGGTTCATCTCAGAAGTTTGATGGTGTTTTCTATGTTTCTTTATTATATAAATAATATATTTTATATTTATTCTGTCTCTATCCTACCATAGCTTATTTCTTTACAATAGTTCAAAACTACAGACACACACACACACACACACACACACACACACATATGTATAACTTACAAAGTAAGGGTATTCCTAACAGCAAAAAAAAAAAAAATGTATAATCATACAAGTGAAATAGCCTTGTTTTCCATAAAATGGACATAGTGGCTCTGGTGCCTCCTGAAAATGCTGGAGGAGAAAAGCTCTGTGCAGCAGCAGCGAAAATTGTGATAACAATCAGCAAGTGATTTTTCCACAATGAAGAGATTTTCCGTCAGATTTCATTTGACCTTGAACACTGTGTTAGTAATGAATAATTAATAGTTCCTAGTACAGTAATGCCCACTTAACTGACATTATCAGGGAATTAGATGCCCTAAATAAATGAATTTGAAAGATACTGAAACTTACTTCTTTTACACACAAAAATATATTTATTATAACCATTTCTGATGCATATTTTTCTAAAATGTGTGGCAGTATTTTGTGACTTATTGGCATTTATAAAACACTAGAGGCCCGTGCATGAAATTTGTACACGGGGGTGGGAGGTGTCCTTCACCTGGGACCCCTTGAGGGATGTCCGACTGCCCATTTAGGCCCGAGCTCACCTGCCTACTCACCTGCCTGCCTTCCTCATTGCCCCTAACTGCTTCTGCCTACCAGCCTGATCACCCCTAACCACTCCCCTGCCAGCCTGACTGATGTCTAACTGCTCCCCTGCCAGCCTGTTTGCCCCTAACTGCCCTCCCCTGTGGGCCTGGTCACCCCCAACTTCCCTCCTCTGCTGGCCTGGTCACCCCTAACTGCCCTCCCCTGCAGGCTTGATCACCCCCAACTGCCCTCCCTTGCAGGCCTGGTCCTTTCCAACTGCCCTCCCCTGCTAGCCATCTTGTGGTGGCCATCTTGTGTCCACACGGAGGCAGGATCTTTTGACCACATGGGAGCAGTCATCTTGTGTGTTGGAGTTATGGTCAATCTGCATATTACTCTTTTATTAGATAGGATAGAGGCCTGGTGCACGGGTGGGGGCTAGCTGGTTTGCCTTGAAGGGTGTCCTGAATCAGAATGGATGTTCCCTTGGGGTGTGGGGTGGCCTGGACGAGGGACCTGTGGTGGTTTGCAGGCTGGCCATGCCCCCTGGCAACCCAAGTGGAGGCCCTGGGATCTGGAATTTATTTATCTTCTACAATTGAAACTTTATAGCCTGGAGCAGAGCCAAGCCTTCTGCTTGCACAGCCATTGAAACTTTGTTGCCTTAAGCAGAGGCCCGGATGGCCAGGGTGTGCAGAAAGCTTGGCTTCCTCCATCGCCAGGGGCAACCCAGGCCTCCTTCCTGCTTCTCTATGGCCATAGCCATCTTGGTTGGGTTAATTTGCATACTCACTCTGATTGGCTGGTGAGAATGGCTTGGGTATAGTGGAGGTATGGTCAATTTGCATATTACTCTTTTATTAGATAGGGTAAACATTTAATTCATTGAATAAATACTTACTGAAGCCTATTATGTACCAAGCACTATGGCTGCTGTGGGCAATATAGCAATGAATGAAAGAAAGGCAGAGACCAATCCTTATTAAACCTGTTTAAGTAGAAAAGAGAGATAAGCAATAAAATCGCTAAGAGAAGCATAGATGGTTGTGAGCTACACTGAACTGAGTAGCAAACAATTGAATTCAAACTTGCTAAGTTCTCCAGACTGTTTGCCTCTCCACTAAATGTCCTCTGCTTGCCATGTCTTGAGTTCTTGTGATTGATTTTGGTCACTTATCTTCTCCTTTAAAGTCAGTCCAGTTTCTTACTCCTTCCTGAGTATATGGTGCTGCTCCCACTGTTTTTTTGTTACACAATAATGTGCATAAAGTGATTAAACTAAGGATGGCAAATACCTGGTGTATTAGTTATCTATTGCAGCATAACCAATTACTCCAAAGCTTACCAGCTTAAAAAAACACATATCTATTATTGTACAGTTTCTATGGGTCAAGAATCTAGCATGTTTCACTGGGTCCTCTCGCTTAGGGTCTCTGACAGGGCTGCATGCAATCAAGGGAATGGCGTCACATCTTAAGGAAGGACCTCATTCCTCAAGGATTATGACAGCCTCCACTTTTTGCAGGTTGGTGTCTGAAGGCCATCTCAGCCTCTCCAACAAAACCAGTAAGAGAGCATCTGCTAGCAAGATGGAAGCCACAATCTCCTGTAGCTTACTCACAGAAGTAACATTCTGTAACCTTTGCTGTATTCTAGTGATTTCAATCAAGTCATTGGGTCCTACTCACACTCGAGGAGAAGAATACCAGGATGGGGATCATTGGGGCCACCATAGAGGCTGCTTACCCTACATACCAAGCATATCATCATTTTTTATAGTAAGCATCACTAATCACTCCTAGTGCTCTCTCCCACTGAGTCCAGAAAGAACTCCAAATCCCACCTAGTGGAGGGATTCAGGAGGCCTGTTACCAATTAGTTGGTGGGATAAAGGTAATTTGTTTTCTCTTATTTAAACAGTAATTATTCCAAACAATTACAGGGGAAATATTTAGTCTGGAATATGGATAGAAACAGGTGGCTCTAGCTGGTAACAGAACCAAAACATGGCCATCATGCGCTGAGTCAATAGAAGGAAGCTCAGCCTATAGCAAAAGTCAATTGATAAAGCCCCAAAGACAACTATCTCATTGTAAGGACCAAGAACGGAGAAGTGCATGTTACAGCATGCAAGAGCCCATATGAGATCAGATACACACTAAAAGAATCCAGTCCTAGTGAGTAATTCACTCATGCTTTGTGTGAATACACTCTGAGGCTCCAAAACTATCCTGTTCCTCATAGGACTTTCCCCAGCCAGATCCAGCCTCTGCTGATGATTCTTGCCTACATCTGTTGTTATTCTGCTAGTTGCCACAAAGATTTTCAAGGGCAACTGTGGCATGAATGATTTTAAAGGAGTAGCTTCCAGATTGTCAGCTCCTCAGTAGATGCTTCTAAAACTGTTCTCAGAGCATGCTGGCTCTCCCTCCAAGACCTGCAGGGGCCACCTCCTGCAGGATACCTCAAAGGGAAGGACGCCCCTGGGGTTGTACCATGAACCCCAGCTGGTTCCTCTGCAGGGCTCCTTTCACAGTTGCCTTTTCCCCCTTTACCAAAGAAAGACCACCTCGCACCCATCTGAGTTTTACTGTGGTGCATTCTGCCAGGTGAAAAAGCCAGGATTGAGAACAAAGGAGGGATTCAGAACCAAGCAGTTAGTGTTGAGAAAGTGAATTGTCCTAATGATTGGGTTACAAATCCTTTTCAATTCTCTGCTTTCAACAAAGTTGAAGAATGATCTGATGGAGTTGGTAGATGATTAAAAATAATTTTCGATGATAGATCACCATATGATTTTTGGTAAATAACTTGAAAAAGTATAAAGACTTGAGTGATGTTGCTATAACAAAACTCATTCCATTCCCATTGAAAAAATGAACAAAGGTTTTCATTTCTTAAACACTACTGAAAGAAAAAGAGGGGGAATAGCATTTGGACAATAAGAAATGTTCAGGAGTAAGTGGGGGGATGTCTCATCCATCTCATCCAACACAATTTTACTTCTCATGTCTCATAATTATTTACAAAAATTGATCATGTATTTGTTGTTTAGAGCAATTAAGTACAGATAAAAATAATTGATAAAAAACACATAAAAATGTTTAACATTTAACATCAAATTCACTGAAAATATGAAAGATTTTAAAGTTTAACTTTGTGTAGAATCTTAATCCAAAAAAGGGTGTCAGAGTGATCAATAAAAAGCCTTTCAAACGTTAAACTATATTCCATTGTGGTAAATTCTGTGCAAAGAGTGGCATGGAAACAGAACAAGGAGCAATATTTAGCTTCCCTGGGATGAATTTAAAAGAGTGATGGCTGTTTACCTGAGATGCCCCAGGAACTACAGAAGCACCAAGCTCCCTGCTGCCAGCCTGCCGCCTGCAGCCATGCCCTTCTCCAACAGCCACAAGGCACTGAAGCTGTGCTTCCTGGTGGGCAGAGGACATGTACCCCGACCTCAGCGGCCACAACAACCAAATGCCAAGGTGCTGACCCTCGAGCTGTACACCTGTCAAGTGGCTTCATATTGGACAATGTCATCAGACTGGAGTGGACAACCTGGATCACCTCTTCATCATGGGCTCTGTGGCAGGCGACGAGGAGTTGTAGCAACTGTTCAAGGAGCTTTTTGACCTCCTCATCGAGGACTGGCGCTGCAGCCAAAAGCCAGGTGATGAGCACAAGACCCACCACAACCCCAACAACCTGCAAGGTGGTGGCGGTCTGAACCCCAACTACTTGCTGAGCTCTCAGATGCGCACAGGTCAACATCCACAGCTTCTGCCTGCCCCACCCTCACCCCTACCCCCGCTCCCTGCTCTACACTGCAACCTCAGGGAGCTCCACACCATTGAGAAACTTGTGGTGGAAGCTGGGAGTGCTGTCGAGCCAGGACACTGACCTGGCAAGTATTACTCTCTAAAGAGCATGACGGTCGCCAAGCAGCAGCAGCTCATCAATGACCACAAGCCCATGTCGCCACTGCTGCTGGCCCTATGCCCGTGGCATTTGGCACAATGACAATAAGACCTTCCTGGTGTGGATGGATGAGGAGGACCACCTGCAGGTCATCTCCATGTAGAAGAGAGACAACATGAAGGAGGTGTTCACCCAGTTCTGCAATGGCCTCGCCTAGATTGAAGCACTCTTCAAGTCTAAGAACTATGAGTTCCTGTGGAACCCTCACGGGGACTACATCCTCACCTGCCCTTCCAACCTGAGCACAGGGCTTCGGGCAAGTGTGCACACCAAGCTGCCCCACCAGGCAAGCATGAGAAGTTCACGGAGATGCTCAAGAGTCTGAGGCTTCAGAAGTGAGGCACAGGTGGTATGGACACTTCTGTGGTGGTCGGAGTCTTTGACATCTCCAATGCAGACCACCTGGGCTTCTTGGAGGTGGCTGGTGCAGATGGTGGTGGAGGGTGTAAAGCTGCCCATTGAGATGGAACACTGGCTGGACCAGGGCCAGGCCATGGATGACTTCATTCCTGCCCAGAAGTGAAGCCATCCAGCACCTGCCACCACCACCAGCCCTGCCACTTCCTAATGTATCACCTGGGTAGTGCCCACACGCACTCTAAGCTTGCAGCTGTGGCCGAGCCTTAGCCTCATTGTAGAGAATCCCACTGCCTCAGGTAGAGTTTATTTTTGTGATGACTAAGATGTTTCTGATGCTGAAATAAACTAGGATTTGGGCCTTCCCAAAAAGTAAGTAAAATAATCCTATCTAATAAAAAGAGTAATATGCAAATTGACCATCACTCCAACACATAAGATGGCTGCCCCCATGTGGTCAAAGATGGCTTCCCCCATGTGGACACAAGATGGCCACCACAAGATGGTCAGTAGGGGAGGGCACTTGGGAGGGATCAGG
Organism: Lasiurus cinereus; assembly: GCA_011751065.1. Lineage (NCBI taxonomy): Eukaryota > Metazoa > Chordata > Mammalia > Chiroptera > Vespertilionidae > Lasiurus > Lasiurus cinereus. The sequence continues at coordinate 5,932,731 of JAAGEH010000020.1, forward strand.
CTTGCAGGGGAGGGCAGTTGTGGGCAATCAGGCCAGCAGGGAAGGGCAATTGGGAGGGACCATGCCTGTAGGGGAGGGCAGTTAGGTGTGACCAGGCCAGCAGAGGAGGGAAGTTGGTGGAGACCGGGCCTTCAGGGAAGGACAGTTGGGGAGGGGGGACACAGGCCTGCAGGGGAGGGCAGTTAGGGGCAATCAGGTTGGCAAGGGAGCAGTTAGGCATAAGTCAGGCTGGCAGGGAAGTGGTTAGGAGCAATGAGGAAGGCAGGCATGTGAGCAGTTGGGAGCCAGCAGTCCTGGATTGTGAGAGGGATGTTTGATTGCCTGTTTGGGCCCAGTCTCCACCAGAATCGGGCCCAAATGGCAGTCAGACATCCCTCGAGGAGTCCCAGATTGGAGAGGGTGCAGGCTGGGCTGAGGGACACATACCCTCATGCACAAATTTTGTGTACCAGGCTTCTAGTAGTAGTAGTAGTAGTAGTAGTAGTAGTAATAACAACAATAGAGTGATATTTTGCAGCATCAACTTTTTCACATGTGCTAGGAATTGCACAATTATTTAATCCTATGATGAAATATTTTAGCCCTCAGTTTTAAAATGTAAGGGATAAGTGATTTTTCAAAATGCTTTAGAGGCCACATGAACAACAGTATTTGAAGAGCATTGCAAACAAGGGCACTTACTCTCTGAATGTATTACTCATAGTATTTCTCTGCGGCTTCACTTCCTGTTTTCTATTGCACATCTTTTTCTTGTCTGTCTCCACCTTGCTTTATGAGCACCCACACCCATCATATCTCCTACCCCAACCTCCAGCGAGGCTGCACCCCCAAGTCAAAGACCAGCCTGTCCATTGGCAGCAAAGGCATCCAGATCATTTTTATAGATTCTCAAATTAAAGATCAGCCTCCAGGTATTGTATTTATTATACCCATATTCCTAAGACATAGGGCATCTCTCTGAGTTAAGATCTCATATCCAAAGAGGAAAACTTTGCCCTTGTGACAAGTTCTCCTCCTTATGATTCTGATTGGATAAGGGCCACACTAGACTCTGGGTAAAGCACAGAGTCAGTAGGAAGAAGAAAGTCAATAGCAATGCTCATGTTGCAGAATCCCAGTTAAAATGCAAATTCCCAGGCCTCGCCAAAAAGATAACCTAATTGTGCATATGGGATAAGACCCAATACTCCAAGCACAGCACCATCCAGGTGTCTCTTTTGGGGTTTGTCCTTGGATTTTCCCTGGAGGATCACTGCCTTAGAGTGTGGTCTTTGATCCTAATTTAGGCTTCTCAAATTCTTTTGAATCCTCTAGGTACTCAATATTCCGAAGAGCTAGAATGGATTAGTAAATCAGGCAAGAGAAAGTGAGCTGTTAATGTATAACATTTTTTGTCATTTATTCCAGCGTGATTATTTACATCAAATGTCTGTATATTATATTTAAAACATTATTTTTAATTGAAAGTACAATCAAGCACATTACATAAATTATATCAATAATTATTTAAGTTTAATTGAAAATAGTACATGGATTAGGAAAAACAAATTTCTAGTGAAAAAACTACCTGATAAACATATTTTAATTGATCCTTTTAAATTAAATATAGAAGTATTATGTGATATTGGTGAAAGCCCTGATGAGGGTGTGGAAAAATAAGTACAAATAAAGTTAGGACCCTGGATCTGTACTTCTATATAGTTAATATAGCCACACCTATAAACAATATCTTAAATTCTTTACTCTTTTAGCCAATAATGCCACATTACTGAATCTACTTAAAGGAAATTCAGTTACTTAATTTATTTACTGTAGAATTGTACGTTGGTTGTAGAATGATAGTAGCTATGAAGAGAAACAATTAATATAAGGAATTGACGTAAAATCATTGGAACAGTATAGTCCAGTTCTTTACAATCTTGTCAAAACACATTTAATGTTAAGATATAATGTTTAGGGTAAAATGCTAAATGGGTCCCAAATGTATTAAAGAGAAAGAAATAAATGGAAGAAAGAAAGGGAGGGAGAGAATATAAAAAAACATACAGATGAGAAAAAAATAACCATGATAGTTATTTCTTATTTACATTTTTTTTCATTTTTAAATTCTTTGAAATGCATGTACCAATTTCATAATCCAAAAGAGTATTGCTGCAAAAATCATATTAAATAACTATTCCAACTTCTGAATTGCTAGCTTTGAGGAAACACAGATTTCATAGTCCACTGGCAGCAAATTTACACAGAACAAGTTCAATCCCTGTTCCCTCACTCTGTGGACAGCACCTTGATTTAGAGTTAGGTCTAGACTGATCTCTCTCTCTCTCTCTCTCTCTCTCTCTCTCTCTCTCTCTCACACACACACACACACACACACACACACATACACAATCAGAGAAAGACATTCTAGCATGTCCCTCGAGAGACTACTTCCTTTCCCTTATCCTGAATAATTTAAATGCAGCTGAAGGAAGCTATTCTTTTCCATGAGTTGATATTAATGGGTGGGGAGAACTATGCCATATCATTTATCAGTATTATCATGATTAAAAGTCCTTTCTTAAATTATTAATTCAACAAATAGTTTGAAGTGCCTGTTAGACTCTCAGGTAGTCACTCTGATGAAGACAAAGATGTGTTCATTCATTCATCTGTTTAGCCAGTCAGTCATGTTTCCTTTGTTATGTACCCTGAGACAGACTGTTCAAGATGCTGCAAGCACAGTGTAAAATTAGACAGCTCCCTACCCTCAAGGAGCTCCTGGCCTACTAAGAAAGAGAGACAGTTCACAATATATAAAAATGATTCAGTGTGCAGTGTGTGCCACACAGGGACTCCACAGCAGGATTAGCCGAGCTACTTCGTGGGATTACAGTAAGCAGCCAGACATGGGGTGTGAGGAGGAGGAGACACTAGCCAGGGAAGAGCTGAGCTCCAGGCAGAGAGGGACAGCAACTCCAACCTGAGACAGGCAGGGGCGCGGGAATAGGAAGGGGTGCACGGATGACACTCAGCACACCCTGAAGATGGGGAGTTAGCCTTTTTGCAGGATAAAGAGTTTGGCTGGATCCAACACTGAGTTTGTGTCCTAATGAGAATAGTCAGTAGTTATAATTTTGACATAAATCAGAGGTCAACAGCTTTTTCTCCAAGGGCAGGAAGTAAATATGTTGGCCTTGTTAAGGCCATTAAGGTCTCCGTTGGGACTACTCAACTCTGCCTTTTTCAAGGGATAATTGACCAAAGCGCTACTAATATGTAAATGAGCGGGCATCTTCACATACAGAAACAGGCATGGGTCTGCTGTAAAGGAACAGAAATAAAAACTCTGGGGATTGCTGTACATAGCAGAGGAGAAGATGGCCTCCTGAGATGAAATCTGAGCTGAAGACAAGGAGACTCAAACCTGAGATAATGGGAGGAGAGGAAATGCAAGAGGAAACTTTTTTTTTTAATATATTTTATTGATTTTTTACAGAGAGGAAGGGAGAGAGATAGAAAGTTAGAAACATCCATGAGAGAGAGACATCAATCAGCCGCCTCCTGCATGCCCCACTGTGGAGAGGTGCCCACAAGCAAGGTACATGCCCCCAACCGGCATCGAACCTGGGACCTTTCTATCCACTGAGCCAAACCAGTCTTGGCCAGGAGGAAACTTTGAGGCCAAGGCCAGAGGCAGGGAAGGCCAGAGCACTGAGAGGGTGATCTAACTGGGGAGTGATAAGGACCTTGGGTTTTTATTCTCGGGTATTTGGGGGGCCTTTGAAGTAGCGGTCATTGTGCTAGACAGTGGGGGACAGGGATGCAGGGTGAGTAAGGGAGAATCCTGTTTTCCAGTACCTCATGGAGGAGAGGGGTTGACAGATGCACACAGTCAGGACACAACCAATGCAGCCTGCAAGTCAGGAAAGGCTTCCCAGCAAGAGCGAGGCAAGAAGTTAACTTTCTTTTCTTCATTGTAATTGTTTTATTTACTGTGTGAGTAGCAAATATGGCCATATATTGGAAAATTACAAAGGTAAGAAGGGATTTACAATTCTTTCTCCCTCGGGCCCACAATATCCCTCCGAGATCCGCAAATGCCACTGTTCCTTCTGGATCCCTCCGGAGATAGTCTACCCAGACCCACACACGAAACATGTCTGGGTTCTGTGTTTATCCTCCTATTCACAGGTGATCTGAGCTCAATCTTTAAGTATGAATTTTCAGAGATGTGGGTGTGGAGAATGAAAGGAAGAGAAAGGCAGTGGCGGCCATGAGAAAGCACTGCCATATGCTGTCACGTCTTCCCACTGCTCCGGTGGCACAATGCGCCCTTGCGGCAGGCACCTGGGAGTATATATCCCTGCACAAGTCCCCTCCCAGCTGACCAAAGGAACACCTTTCAAAGGGAGGACGAATTCTTAACCCGTCCCTCCCTTTCCAAGCAGAGCAGACTGATGGTTTGCAGAAGGACTTGCCTCCCCTCCCAGTTCGGGTTCTATAAACCACAGTGCAGCAGAGGACGGGAGGGGGAGTTTGCGGGGGAGAAGCAAGAGGATCTCAGAGCAAGGCCTTGGGAAGGCCAGAGGACCAGAGCTCAGAATCCAGGCTGTGCATGGCCATTCCACACCAAGTAGGAATGGCAACCACTATGGTTGTGTGTGTACTGCAGGCCACGCCTGAGGTGAGAGCCTGACCTTCATTACTGTGTTTCAGTTCATGAACTGGGCCAGATGAGTGCTATTGTCCCATTTGTCAGAGGAGGAGCCTGAGGCCAGAGAGGGGAAGTAGCCAGGAGGCAGCGGTACCAGGATCCAGCACTCAGCCTAGTTGCCTGCACTCTCTCACTGGGAACCAGTGCTAGTGAATTTCTCTTTACAGTCATATTTTGTCCCGAATTGCAGGCAGGTCTCACCAGCTAAGGGCAGTTTGGGGAGGAGAGAGGCAGGCATCACCTAGAAGAAATCAACTTAAAAGGGAAATCAAAATGCCAATGTAACTAATGGAGATGGAAATTTATTAGAACTGTATTTTTTAAAAATAAAAAGGAAAAGTTTATTTCAATAATGTTAGGTCAGGAGTGACAGACTTTTTCTGTAAAGGGCCAAGTAGTAAATATTTTTGGCTTTGTGGACAATCAAATGGCCTCCCCTAAGGTGCCCAAGCAGTGTGCCCACCACCATCTCCCCCACATGCCCGAGCAGCACGGACAGTGAGCAAGAGTGGGTACAGCTGTGTTCCGAGAGAGACTTGTTTGCAAGGCAGGTGGCTGCCCAGATTTGGCTTCAAGCTATAGTTTGCTAACCCTTGATTTGGATCATAATTGTAATGTATGCTCATTCTTAGAAAAAGCAAGAATCGTGATTTTTAACTTAATGTTTTTGACAAAATGTGTGCTAATCTTACCTAATAATAGACAAACATGTAAATTGACCATAACTCCACTATGCTCATAGCCAATCAGAGTGAGTATGCAAATTATGCAAATTAATCCGATAAAGATGGCAGTTAATTTGCATACATAGGCACCCAGTGCTTGGGTCCCAGGAAAATCCTGCCATCCAGGTCACTCTGAGGTAGGCCCCTCATGGGCCCTGAGCAGCCTGGAAAGGGCCTGAGCCAGGGGGCTCCTGGGCAGGGCCAAGCCTGTGATCAGAACTGAAAAGGCAGGTTCAGAGCCAGCAATTGGAGGGAGCTGGGGGTCCCCTGCCCAGGCCTAAAGCTTCGGCCAAAGGCTTTAGGCCTGGGCAGGGATGGAGCAGGCAATCAGAGGCTATTGGCAATTGGTGTGAACTACAGAGGAAACAGCTTTCCTGACCGCTCATTGGCTAAGCTCCCTGTATGCCAATGGAAATATTCTTAGTAACTTGGGTAATAAGAATCCAAAGAGGTGATCTAGGGCTTTTCCACCACACTTCTGGGGAAAAAAATGAAGGTCTGCTGCTGGAGGGCTAAGAAATGCCATATCCTGTCCTAGCCAGTTTGGCTCAGTGGACAATTCTTTGGCCTACTGACCGCAGGGTCTGGGTTCAATTCTGATCACAAGCATGTAGCTAGGTTTCAGGCTCCTCCCTGGCTGGGACCCAAGTCAGGGTCATGCAGGAGGCAACCAATCAAAGTGTTCCTATCATTTTGATGTTTCTCTTTGTCTTTCCCTTTCTCTTCCACATTCTCTAAAAGTCAATGGAAACATAGCCTCAGGTGAGGATAAAAAAAATAAAGAAATGTCTTTCATATTCTATGAAAGACACATCTAGAAAATGCCTAAAGAAAGTTGTCATTTGTTCACGGTGAAGGGACTGGAATCCGTGTTGATGAAAACACCTTGGTAACAGTGGTGACTGGCAGTGGCTGCAGCAGCGGGGTGATGGGGCTGGTGCCTTCCCCTGATCAGCCTGGTTGCCTCCCACAAAAGGAGGCCAGACTGTGGCTTAGGCCTGCTCCCACATCCCCTGAGGGCTCCCAATATGTGGCAGGGGGCAGTTTGGGCTGAAGGACCACCCCAACCCCCAGGGCACGAATTTCGTACACTAGGCCCCTAGTGTAATGCAATATCATCTCTTGCTGTCCCATGTCAGCAGTTTCATAAAAGATAAAAATAAAAATAAATCTAAAAACAGTTAATTGTGCAAAATATTTGAGGGCTTCATGACATTCCCCTGAGTCTTGTGCAATCTTTTATTAACCAAATACTTACCTTTTGAAACTGTTATAACATTGTCTTCTGGATTGTTTCTTCTTTGGTATAAATTTATGTCCTAACTGGTTTGGCTCAGTTGATAGAGAGTCAGCCTGCAGACTGAAGGGTCCTAGGTTCGATTCCAGTCAAGGGCATGTACCTTGGTTGTGGGCACATACCCAGTAGGGAGTGTGCAGGAGGCAGCTCATAGGTGTTTCTCACTCACCAATGTTTCTAACTTTCTATCCCTCTCCCTTCTTCTCTAAAAAATCAGTAAAAAATATTTATAAAAATAAATAAATTTATCTAACAGTGAGGGCCTTGTTCACCTGTGGCTTCTCTAACAACTTTTTAAAATATAAATGCAAAGTTAGAAGGAGAGAAGTGCAGGGCAGGGGGCTTGGGAGTGTGGCGGGGAGGACTAGGAGAGTGGGAGGGAGGGTAATTTTTTTATTGATTTTTATTTTTTTTATATCTATCATTTATTGAGCATCTACTAGGTGAAAAGCCACTTTATGTGTACAAATATCCTCCTCTATCCAAACTCTAACTCTCAAGTTTGGTAACCAAATAAACTGAGATACATTTTTCAATAAAATCCTCACTACCTAAAATTCAGGGGCTCAATAGCTTTAGAAAACACTACATCCCTTACTATACAAAGTCAATATTTTAAATCTCATAATCTAATTAATTAAGTTTTGACTTAAGTAGGGATACTTTTTGTTATTTACTGTTTCTTCTCAAAACTGAGAAAAAAGTATTTTTCTATCCCCATCTTTTAGATGAGGATTCTGAGCATAATTTGCCCAATGCTAACAGGTCCCTGCCAGTCAATGGTGAAATGAAGTTCAAAGTCAGGTTTCTTGGCTCCAAAGGCTGTGACCTTTCTTCCACGTGCCTCTCAAATAAGGAATTCACCACAAATATGAAATGCCCATCTGTGTATCTACCATGGGTTGTAGATACAGATCCCTAATTTTGAGTCACTCTTGAATCAATAATGCTCATTTTACAGCACAGAAAGTAGTGCTGCCATTTCTTTTTAAATCCTGTTAAAAGATACACTTACAGTGCAATTCCTCTATCATTGCAGTGGTTCCTACTGATCACGGAACAGCAAGCACCGGAGAATGTGCTCGAATGCAGTTCCCCGGGAGCCCCTGACAGACAGCCAGGAACAGCAGAGGCTGCCAGCCTGAATTTGACCACTTTTTCAGATGATTCTATGTGCTCTCCACATTGAAAACCTGCCTAATTGATGACAAGGCCATTGGTCTCTCCAGTGAGTCTTCAGTAAAAACCAGAACATACGGGTGCCAAAATACTGGTGTCTGACTGCCATAAGCTCTGACTAGTGCTCTTGTCATCCTTCATTCATTCATCTAACGAATACGTTCTGAGCCCCTCCATGGGCCAGGGACTAAGCCAGGCACTGGGGACATGTAAGGAAAAAGACAATACAGCCTAGGCCCATTTGGGTTTACAAGCCATTGTGGGTGACAGAACAGAGCACAGTACAGCCAGTCAAAGCCATGAGAGTTCGACATGGGCTGCTGGAGGCAGGCTGCCCTCATGTCCGGCAGGACTTCCAGGACTAGCAACTGCAAGGGGAAAGGCTGGCTGAGGAGGTGAGGGCCAGGGAGGCAGTTTTGTCTCACCTTCAGATGGAATAAGAAGGGAAACATTCAACCTGCTGCTGCCAACTTGTTGGAACACTTCTCTCCAATGACATTGGAAATACATGGCAGGCCAGCGCACCTGTCCTCCTTGGTAGGGGAGCAGAACACTGGTAAAGCAAGCATACAGGCCTCTCTAGACTACTGCTGGACTTGTGTTGCCATTCATATGACTTCCTGTGCTTATTTCCAGATCGTCGATAGAGCAGGAGACATTGTGGAGGCCACTTGGGCCGGCAGCTGCTGCCACAGCCCCCTCTTTCTTGATTAAAAAAAAAACTCTAGGCATAGCTTAGTGGTTGACCTCAGGAGACCACAGTTTGATTCCCCATCAGGGCACATACCCAGTTGCAGGCTTCATTCCCAGTGAGGGGTTGGGAGAGAAGGGGTGCAGGAGGCAACTGATTGATGTTTCTCTCATCGATGTTTCTACTCTTTATCCCTCTCCCTTCTTCTCTGCAAAAATCAAAGAGAAAAAACTCCTGGGGAATTTGAGAGGAAAACATCTTTGGGGAAAGAATAGTCGCTTCTCAATAGCAATCAGTTTAGAGTCGACAAGCTCCCTAAGAAACAAAGTTCCCCTGCTCCCAGCAGATATGCCTGCCTGTGTACCACTGTGTGCTGACACAGAGCCAGGTGCTAGCCAGCCGACACATATAAGTCAGTACCTGACTTCAAGGACTTTAGAGGACAGCACTGAACTCATTTCAGCTGCTGAGGGGTTCACTGGGCCACCTGGGAGCCTGGCACCCACAGTGATGCTGCACTGGAAGGGCAGGTAGCACTCCTCCTGAAACAAAGCTGCTGGGACCCTCGTGACTGTCAATTTCAAGGGGAAGTTGTTGGAAAATGTTGATACAGTTTCCTATGTCAAAGCCTGACCCAGAAGGACACATGTAGCCTGTGACACCAACATCAAAGAAAACAGCACACCAACTATTTTTAAAATTAAGGTTAAATATTGTATGGTTTAAATACAGGTCACATACTATATATATATGATTCCACTGACATTACACTTTAAAATGACATTACTAAGATGGGAACAAAATAGTGCTCACAAGGGTGGGGTAAGGTGGGTAGGAATGGCCAGGAGGTAGACTGAGTCTCACTGTAAAGGGAGACACAGATATCTTGTGGTGACAAACAGTCCTATGCATGACCATGGTGGTTACATGGATCTAAACATTTGATATAATTGTGATACAATTGTAGAGCTACACACACACCACCCACACACACACCATATACACCACACCATCCACATATACACATACTCATATATTCCACACTCACATATACAACACATACCATATACACCATACTTACATATACACACATCACATACCATATACAAATAGCACACACACATATACACCACATTCACATATACACACACCATATATACATAGCACTCACACATATACACCACACACCATATATACCATACACACGCATATACCACAAACATATATCACACACATACACACACACCAGACTCACCTATACACACCACACTCACATATATACATACCACACATACACCACACAAATATACACACACCACACTCACATATACACTACACCACACACACACATATACCACAAACATATACACCACACACCATGTACACACACCACATACACACCACAAACATGTACAACACACATACATAATACACATATATACAACACACATATATATACACACACCACACACATACATACCACCACACACAAATGTAAAGTACGTGGAAAACTGATGAAATCCAAATAAGATCCATGGGTTTTATCAATACCAAGGTCCTGGTTTTGAAATCGTCTGTTACTATTTGAAGAAACTTAGTGAAGGGGATATGGGATTCTCTGAATTATTTTTGCAACTTTCTATGAGTCTATTATTATTTCACAATAAATAGGTTTTGTAAAGTCATTTAGAAATTATACTGATTTGATGAACAATTTACACTGCAATATACCACTCATTGAGCAGATTTATTGAACATTTCTGTAGAGACTTAAAGGGATCTAGGATCTGACCTATGACCCCCTCAAAATTCACATGTTGAACCCCCAGCCTCCAATGTGATGGTATTTGGAGGTGGGGCCTTCAGGAGGTAACCAGGTTTAGATGAGGCCAGGGTGGAGCCCTGGTCATGGGATTAGTGCCCTTGTAAGAAGAGACCAGAGAGCTTGCTCCCATTTTCTCTACTGCCTGAGGGCACAGCGAGAAGGCAGCTGTCTGCAAACCAGGAACAGGGTCCTCACAAGAGCCCAGCTACATGGCACCTGAGTTCAGACATCCAGCCTCCAGAACTGGGAAAACACATGTGTGGCCTACGTCACCCTGGGTGCTATTTTGTTCTGGCAGCACCACTGACTAAGACAAGGGAGAGGTTTATTCATTCATTCGTCCATTTGTTCATTCATTCAGAGTCCACAGTAGTGATTGCATGTGTTGGCTCTCTGTTCTGGTTCTGGGGACCATGAAACAAGGTGGCCCAGCATGGCGGTGGGAACCAGGAGAGCTTCCCTGGGCAGAGTGGCCTCTGAGGGAGACAGTCACTGGCCAGGAGCAATGGACAAGGAAGAGCATGTTGGCAGGATGGCCCAGGCCCTGAGGTGGGACAGGGCACAGCAGCAGCATGGATGGAGAGGGGAGAGGGCAGCGGGCACCGGTAGAGGAGGCGAGACTGCAGCAGCTGCTGCGAGGGGAGTAGCTTGGGCAGATCTGCACACATCCATTGCCTGGGGCCATTTTCACTGCACTCGCCTTCACTTGCAGAGATGCCCTTCTTTGGGTGATAACTGAACAGCCCACCATGTGAGCCATGCTGCGGACTGCACCTTTTCAGTGGGTAGTCCTTGCAGGATCTGAGCGAATGTTAGGTTCTCATTTTTTTATTTTACAAACACCTCGCTAGCTTTAGGGATAAGAACTCTTGCTGGAAGGGGAAAGGCCAATCTAAAGGTCATGCTTCTTCTCCAGGAAGGGAGGGGAATGGGTTTCAGGAGAGCTCTGCCAAGGGCTTCAAAAGGAGACATATGTCCTACTATTTGTAATACTTTAGACAATAAAAAATAAATCACACACACAAAAAACACACACACAAAAAACAAAAAAAACCTGCCGGCATCCTTGTGCACAATTCCAGGCCATCACACTAAGCTTTCGGCTAGGGTGCAGCCACTTCAGTCCTTTGCTACTTCACACCCTGCCCCCTCCAGCCCTTCTCCTCACACCTCCTCCCCTGCCCACCTCCCACACTCACCCCTCATTAAAAGCCCAGGGAACAAAGGAGGGCTGAGAGAGGGAGGGCAGCTCACAGTTTGCAGGGCAAGTGGGCTCCTTTGCCTTTGGAAGCCTGGCTCAGTGCTCAGACCTGGAACTGGTGACCCACAGTCTGCAGTGCACAGACACCCCCTGCATCCAGGCAGCTCTGTGCACAGAGGCTGAATCTCCCTCAGCCAGACACAGGCATTTTGAGCAGAGATTTCCTGCAGGGTCCACAGACTAGATCTCACAGTTTCTCCTGGGCACTCGAACCCACCTGCTGCCCAGGAGACTAGCTGCCCTGTTTCCTTCAGAACTTTCCAAAGATCAGTGAGCTTTCTCTAAAACATTCTCCCTTTTCTTCTTTATCTTCTGACCTCCACAACACCCCTGTTATCCTTTGTACTTGACAACCATATGATGTGTTATCTATTGGAGATTTTTTAACTTTCCCCCAAATTGCTTTCTATAACCATAGCCACAAATTCTTCAGAATTTGTTACAGTGCAATCAATTTCATTGTTAATCCAAGCACGGTTTAAAAAAAAAAACAATAGGGAGAATCCAAGATGGCGGCATAGGTAAACACCTACACTGCTGCCTCGCACAACAATTTCAAAACTACAACTAAAAGACAGAACGGACATCATCCAGAACCACAGGAAAGCTGGCTGAGTGGAAATTCTACAACTAGAAGGAAAGAGAGGGGCTCACAGAGACCTAGAGGAGCTGCAAAAAGCCGAGGTACGGAGACGCGCGAGGAGAGAGCAGGTGCCGGAGTACCTGGCTGGCTTTCTCTGGCGGGAGGGAAATGAGACTCTCAAAGGCATTGAACCCCTTATCTTATGACACTAAACCCCAGATCCAGCCAAAACTCATACGGGGGGAGTTTGGACTGTGAAAAGGGAGAAGTGCAAGGAAATTTAGGGGAGTCGCAAAAGATCAAAAGCCTGGTGGAGCACAAAGCACTGCGCGCAGGACAGACTGCTGATTGTGCCGCTGGCTTTCGAGAGTGGGCGGGAGACAAACACTCCCAACCATGCTACTTCTGAGTCCACTGGGCCCCTGTTTCGGGTGAAACCCTGGGGACCTAGACTCGCGTGGTCCTGGTGCTCAGGGAAGCTGGAAAGGCAGCAGTTAGAGGCACTGCGGGTGGGCGCACAAGAACTGCTCCAGCCATTACCCAGTCACGTGAGACTCAGGGGCCGTGGAGGGCGGGGCCGACTGGAAGGCAAGGCAGTCCCTTAAGCCCTGAGACTCCACCCATCCCAAGCTCAACAGAGGATTCTGCGGCTTTGCATGGCTGGTATCATAAAGCTGAATTCAACACAGAAGTTTCCCCAGCATAGTGAAAATGCCAAGACAAGGGAAGGGATTACAAACAAAAGAAATGGAGGAAAAAAAAAACGACTGGATATAGAGTTCAAAACCACGCTTATAAGGTTTTTCAAGAATATGCTAGAAAAGTTGGATAAATTTAGTGAGACCCAAGAGGAGATGAAAAAGGTCCAACTAAAGATGGAAAAGGACCAACTAGAAATTAAACATACACTGTCTGAAATAAAAACTATTATACAGAGTCCTAACAGCAGACTAGAGAAAGGCAAGAATCAAGTCAAAAATTTGAAATATAAAGAAGCAGAAAACATTCAACTGGAAAAGCAAGAAGAGAAAAGAATCCAAAAATGGGAAGATAATGTAAGGAGCCTCTGGGACAGCTTCAAGCGTACCAACATCAGAATTGTGGGGGTGCCAGAAGAAGAGAGAGAGCAAGATACTGAAAACCTATTTAAAGAAATAATGACTGAAAACTTCCCACATCTGATAAAAGAAATAGACTTACAAGTCCAGGAAGCACACAGAACCCCAAATAAAAGGAATCCAAAGAGGACCACACCAAGACACATCATAATTAAAATACCAAGAGCAAAAGACAAAGAGAGAATATTAAAAGCAGCAAGAGAAAAACAGTTCATTACCTACAAGGGAGCACCCATACGACTGTCAGCTGATTTCTCAACAGAAACGATGCAGGCCAGACGGGAGTGGCAAGAAATATTCAACGTGATGAATAGCAAGAACCTACAACCAAGAATAATCTATCCAGCAAAGCTATCATTCAGAATTGAAGGGCAGATAAAGAGCTTCACAGAGAAGAGAAAGCTAAAGGAGTTCATCAACTCCAAACCAGTATTATATGAAATGCTGAGAGGTACTCTTTTAGAAGAGGAAGAAGAAAAAGGTAAAAGCCAAAAAATTATGAACAACAAATACATATCTATCAACAAGTGAATCTAAAATTAAGTGAATTAAAAATTTGATCAACAGAATAAACTGGTGAATATAATAGAATCAGGAGCACAGAAAGGGAGTAGACTGATAATTCTCAGGAGGACAAAAATCATAAAGCATCAAACAGTCTGTGACATTACAGCAGAAAGATTAAAGTTAGGTGAGGTAGATAAGAGATCAATCAAAGGACTTGTATGCATGCATATAAGCATAACCAATGATTACAGACACTGGGGGGTTGGGGTATGCGTGGGAGGGAGGGGGGCAATGGGGAGATATGTATAAAAATTAATAAAAATTAATAAAAAAGAAGCAATATTCATTTTCTCTCTTTAATTTAATTTTAAAATTAAAATTATATATATATATATGATTCCACTGACATTACACTTTAAAATGACATTACTTTTTTTTTTAAGTGTAAAATCAAAGTGGTATCTGTCCCTTTAAATCAGATAATCCCAAATGTGATCTGGAGTTTGTATTGGCGTGATCTTGAAAAGACTATTATTCCTTGACCTCGCTGGAGAAAAAAAATGTCCTGGCTATTCGTTAGAGAAGGCAGTTTTGATGTAAACTGACATTTCTCAGATGCCCTTCTTGGGAATATTCAATTGAAACCCAAATTTTCTGGCAGCTGAAGCCCCAGCCCTATTGCCAGGCCCTGGGCACAGATAAAAGAATGTGGATGAGCAGCAGGCAGATGGGATTACAACAAGAAGCCTTTTTTCTGAGCCCAGCGAGATGAGCTGGGGAAGGGGCTGAAGAGGAAGGAGGTGCAGCACTTCACAGTGAGGGGATCAACAAAAAGGCACTTTTCCCGCTTTTCACTGAGGGCGCCTTCTCCAGTGCTCCAGCCCATGTGGAGAACCACTCATGGAGGGGCCTTTCTTCTCAAGCCTTTCATCCCATGCTGAAGGCGAGGCCAGTGCTTCCTGGGGAAGGGGCCTCCCCAGCCACCCAGCAGCTGCCACCCAGCCTTTCACTGCCTCTTCCTAGGAGCTCCAAAAGCACTTCTGCCATGGTTTCTCCTTCTTCCATCCCAAGACCAGGAATTTAAAAATTTGAAAAGATCATCTCAAATAGTAGGGACAAGTAAAGAGCTGTCCCCTTTCTCTTTCTTCCTGCTTTTGTTCTTTGGGAGAGGATATATTTTAAATCACTCTTAATTTGTTTGCTCTTCTTATGTTGTCCAGAGAATCTAAGAATTGTACATATCTATTTTTTAATAAGAAAAATCAGAAAGAATCCCATAACTTTCCCTTGCTATTAGGTTTGCAGAATTTCAAATACTGAGATATGGCTTTCTTTACATTTGGCCTTGACTAACAAGCCCAGGGCGAGTAATGGCAACATAGCGAGGAGTGCTCAGACTCTTCCCCTGCAGCCAGCCCTCTAGGTCCAAATCCTAGTTCTGCTATCTCCTAGCTGTGCGACCTGGGGCAAGTTACTTAACCTCTCTGTACATCAGTTTTTTCCATCAATAAAGTTAGATAAAGAATCACACATATTTCATAGAATTGTTATGAAAATTAATAGGAGTGTGGTACTCCCTAGATACTCAAGTAATATAAATAAACTTACCTTTAATATATAACTAGACATTTATTATATCTATATACACTGAGTGCCCAGATTATTATGATTTCTGAATGCATAATAATCTGGCCACTCAGTGTATATCCTATATAATAAAAGGCTAATATGCAAATTGTCCCCTCAACCAGGAGTTCGACCAGCAGACAGGCTAGTCACCGCCCATGTCCCCTTTCCCTGGTCAGGCTGGCTGGACCCCACCCATGCACGAATTCATGCACCAGGTCTCTAATGTGTGTGTGTGTGTGTGTGTGTGTGCGTGTGTGTATAGTATATAGTATACATACACACGCGCACACATACACACACACACACACACACACACACACACCACACACACACACACACACACTGAGTGGCCAGATTATTATGCATTCAGAGATCATAATAATCTGGCCACTCAGTGTATGTAAAAGCCTAAGTGACCTTTATGACTGGACGACCGGACAACCAGATAACTGGATGACCAGCCGGTAGCTATGACATACACTGACTACCAGTGGGCAGACATTCAATGCAGGATCTGCCCCCTGGTTGTCAGTGTGTTCCCACAGCCAACTTCCCACTACTGGCCAACCTCCTGTGGTCCTTTCCCCTAGCTGGCCCCAATTGGGACTGGGTAAGAAGGTCCTAATCAGCCCAGAGGGATCCTACCTGTGCACAAATCGTGCACTATGTCTCTAGTATTAATATATGTGTATTGACTGACATATTTCTTCTGGGCAAAGCCTGATCATCCCTCATTTTCTTAACAAACAGAAAACTGGGTGGCCTTGCTTTCAAGGACAGTTCACATCTTTATTTAATTGGCTGCCTCACCTTAGACCAGTGGTTCTCAACCTTCCTAAGGCCTCGACCCTTTTATACAGTTCCTCATGTGGTAGTGACCTCCAACCATGAAATTTTGCTACTGTTATGCATCGTGATGTAAATATCTGCATTTTCCGATGGTCTTAGGCAACCCTTGTGAAAAGGTCGTTCGAACCCCAAAGGGGTCGCGACCCACAGGTTGAGAACCACTGCCTTAGACCCTTTGACAAGAATAGGCCTAGACTGCATGGCTCAGGGACCAAAACCCAAGGCAATGGGTTTTGGGAATTGGTCACTTAAATAAATATGAGTTTCTGGATTATTTTTATTTTTCTTTCAAAGAAATTTCCAGAGTGAAAACAGGACATGTTGGCTGAAAGGAAAGTCCCAAAGCCCTTGCCTACACTTCTGTCATTGCACTGAGAGTGGTTGGGTGAGAGAGCTCAGCCATTGCACCCCTTCCCTTAGGATCCCAAAGTCATTCAAGGTTGGAAACTCATGGCTCCCAAGAAGCTTATGGTCCTCTCACTTGTCCTGAGGGAGAATGGATTTTCCAAAGCCCTGCCCCTGGGTTTGCCAATGTCCCACGTGTATGCTTGTTGTTCTGAGTTTTGAAAGCTTACTGGGTTTGTTTTGAAAACCAGGGAAAAAATAACATTATGCTATTTTAAATGCCTGAAAATATTTCAAATATGATCCAAGACAGAAAAAGTGCCATATTTCCCAAACCACAAACCCACTCCTTGTAAAAATCCAATTGGCACCTGAGAGTGGGATGGAGTACTGAAGCCCAGTCTTGGGAGTCTTCTTTGAGTGACCATGAAACTTCCTCCACTACTCAAATCTGTGTTTCACAGCTGTAGTTCATAAAACTGTTGAAAAACCATACTCCCAAAGGACAGTTTCCAGCTGCATTACAGCTTGATTTGGAGGAACAGAGCTTGGTAGAGAATGAAAAGGAATGCAAACTATTTCTGATATCTCTTTTTTGAGATGTTAGAGATGGAAAAGCATGGATCAGTGTAAAAGTGGCTCCCACCTTTTCCTACTCCTTCCCTATGATGCCCAGAGCACAAGAACTGTTTCTGGTTCCTTTTAGGGTATACCATGCCAAGCATGGGGTCTGACACTGAGCACTTAACAGACATTTGTTGAATGAATGATCTATTTAAAGAATGGGGCTTTCAAGAGAAACAAAATTGGCATACCTAGCTTGATTTTTACTATATTTAAGTAAGTGGACTGGTTTATGTTAACTGTATAGTTTAAAATTTAAACACAATATTTGTGCTGACATAAATAGTTGGAAAAGGTAAAATGTCATAACATTGGGTGTTTGTTATTAAAGTTGGAGCTTGCTTTGGGGTTATGACAACTTGATTTAAAACAAGGAATGAATTGTTCCTTTCTCGGCTTACTTTAAATTTCTGTGTTTTGCAACATCAAATCTATCTTTGTGATATAAACAGATGGTGATAAAGGGTGGGCTCCTTGTTGAGTCATTGCATCTGAGCATTGATGGGTCTGGGTGATTGAAGGTAGGGCAGAGAAAGCTGACCCAGACCTAGGAGAGTGTAACTCTGTTAGCAAACCCTCCCAACCTACAGTGTCCCAGAGAAAAACAGCCACTCCTCTCAAAGTTCCAGCGGTACGAGCCTTGAACTTAGTAGGCAGTTACAGGGAGAGAGGGGTGACTGTTCCACCCTGACTTTTTAATTAAACATTCAAGTGAATGTGTACAGGAGTTGTGTGACCTTTACCCAAACATGAGAGAATATTTTTTTCTTCCAGCCTCAGGACCCTGGGACCAACACACACACACACACACACACACACTCATGTAACCTGATCTGTCTAGTATCAGCCTCTTAACATCATTAAGCAATAAGATGCAAGTTGTACTACACTCCAGAGGTCTTGGGAGACAAAAGTAGACCACACTGTGCTTATGGGTACATTCTACCTCATCTTGGGCCTCTAGTTCACAAGCTGTTTCTGACTGTGTTTCTGCCTATTGGCCAATCAATGTCTCTGAGATATGCTAAAAAAATAAGTAAGTTCTATTGAAGGAACAGAATAGAGAGCCCAGAAATAAACCCACACATATATGGTCAATTAACCTATGACAAAGGAGGCAAGAATATACAATGGAGAAAAGACAGTCCCTTCAATATATGGTGCTAGAAAAACTGGACGAATAACATGCAAAAGAAAATGCAACTGGATCGCTTTCTTACACCATATACAAGAATAAACTCAAAATGGACTAAAGACTTAAATATAAAACCTGAAACCATAAAACTTCTTGAAGAAAACTGAACAGTAAACTTTTTGAAATCAGTCTAAGAAATATATTTTTATATATCTTTCTAGGCAAGGAAAACAAAAGCAAAAATAAACAAATGGGATGATATCAAACTAAAAATTTTACATAGTGAAGGAAATCAACAAAATGAAAAGGTAACCACTGAATAGGAAAAGATATTCGCAAATGATATATCCAATGAAGGGTTGATATACAAAGAACTCATACTACTCAACATCAAAAAATAAACTATTTAATTTAAAAATGGACAGAATATGTGCATAACCCATGGACATAGAGAATACGCCTGGGTGGAGGGTAGGGGCAGGCTAGAATGGAGAGGAAGGGAACATATGAAATACTTTCAACAGAGGCCTGGTACAAGAATTTGTGCACCAGTGGGGTCCTTCAGCCTGACCTGTGGGATCAGGCTGAAACTGGATCTCCAACATCCCCTGAGGGATCCCAGATTGCAAGAAGGCACAGGCCAAGCTGAAGGACCCCACTGGTGCACGATTGGGCCAGGGAGTGAGATGGGAGTTTGGCTAGTGGGCAGGGACCACGGGAGTGCTCCAGGGTGTGTCCAACACATCTCACTCTGTCCCAATCAGCTGGACCCCAGCAGCAAGCTAACCTACTGGTCAGAGCATCTGCCCCCTGGTGGTCAGTGCATATCTTAGTGAGCAGTTGAGTGACCTTAGCATATAATTAGCATATTACACTTTGATTGTAATGGCCAACCAGACACTTAGCATATTAGGCTTTTATTATATAGGATGCCTGAAATTCATATAATATTGTACATCAATTATAATCAAGTAAAGGAAGATTGGAAAAATAAATAAAATATTAGTGGTCAGCATGCCTAACTTTAGAAGGAATCCTAGTTTTTTCTCAGTGGGCAGTGTTCTTCTTGGTTATTTGCCTGGGAAAATTCTTCCTTCTAAGGAAAGATAAGCTGATGAAATATCATTGATGTTCTTTGAGCTGAAACAGCAAGTCATACATACAGGGTAACACATTCAAGGCACAAAGGAATAGGAAATAAACACATGAAATGACCTGTAATCACTTTAAACCTTGCCCTATGTTTCAGGAAACCACATGTGCTTGTGCTTGTGTAACACCAACTGGAGGAGGAGAAAGCCCAACTCTCAGAGCCACATTTTAGAATGGAAAGTTTAAGCTAGATTTCAGCTTTATCCATCATTTCATTGGCTAAGGAGCGGGGCAGGAGCTCTTGACCCTGGAGCAGCAGGAACCACAAGGCAGGATGCTACAGGTCTACTAGTAGGCATCCCTCCTGAGAAGACAGGTTTTCCAAGGACAGAAACCTCACCAGCAGAGAGCTGAGAAACCAGTATGGCTAATATCTGATTTTTATTTAATATTATATTACATAAAAAATAAAGTGGCTTACTAACAAAACAAAAAACAATTCTATTGAATAAAAACAATTACCCAAAAGTTTAAAGAGAAGAGACTTTCTGAGGAGTCTGACCAAGTTCAGATCCCAGCCCATCACTGGCTGCCTGTATGGATTTAAGGAAGGTACTTGCTCTTTTGAGCCTCTCTCTACTGCCTCAGACATAAAAATAGATATGATGAGTACTTCCCTGTGGAGTTCTTGTGAGGCTCGAATGATATGATATATGTAAAGCGCTTAGCAAATTGCATGGCTCACAAGAAGTGTTCAAGGAAGGTTTAAAACAAGCAAGAAACGGGATACATTGAACTAAAAGTCAGGGTATACTCCAGGGCCACCGCGTGGAATTTTCTGCAGAAGAAGCTTGGCAAAGGGAGGCACTCATTCTGCTTGCACCCAGGAGGAAGGGTTAATGATGTTCTGTCAACAACCAAACCACAGGAAAAACACCCAGTGCAGCCTTCCTGGGCTTCCTCCTCAGCTCAGCTGGCTCCCAATTAACACCTCATTAGGCTGCACACCTGGAATGTGACGTCACCTCTACCAGTCCCTCTTTAAACCTGTTCTGGACTTCTCTCAGGTGGGCACAGCTGAGGAGGAGGGTCCTCACTGCATGGAGGGATGAAGCTAAGGAGAGGACCGGATTCTTGAACCCAGCATGTGCAGTGCAGTGTGCTTCGCCTTTGTGTTGACGTGGACCCTTTGGCAATGTGCTGACTCCTGAAAACCACTTCTCAGAAGGAGGTTTTGAAATGCATGAAACAAAATACTTAAGATTATAAAAGAAAGAACATATATTAAAACTATTTAAAATTTAAATTTTGTGATATAATAGGTAAGCTTATTTAGTAACACATTAAGTAGCATGGTCTAGGGCTGGTCTAATAACCACCACAATTTTGAAGAAGTGATGAGGGAACAAGCTATTTCAAGACAATTGTCAGAAATATAATGTAATCTCAAAACACCTGTAATTTCTACTGCTGTCAAAGGAGCTGGCACTGCCAGGTGCGGTTGGTGTGCTGCCCAGTCATATTGGGAGGACATGCTGAGCTGCAGATGGAGGCTGTTGAAAATTAAGGCACATTTTTTTTCCCATATCAGTGGGTCCAGGTGAGGGAACCCTGGCCTAGATACTGCCAGGACCCCCTCTTCTCCCCGCGCCTGCCAAGCCCTGCAACCAGGCCATTTGCACGTTAGACACAGTGGGCACAAGGCCTCAGACCAATGGATACTTTTAAGGGCTCATAAAAATGTTTTAATTTCTTTTAAAATCAATAGAAAAAAAGAATGTAATAATAATGAATGGATAATAACTGCAGGTACATCATATTTGTACAAACCCATTCTTAAATATAATTTTGGTGGGGTTTTTTTTGTTTGTTTTTTAGGAGGAAGGGGCCCACCAAGGCAAAGGTGCCTAAAGCACATGGAGGCCATGACGCATTCCTGCCGGGGACTGCCAGTCCTCCTGGCACCCTGTCTCTGAAACAAAGTATAAAACAAGCAGTGTCGGGAGATAGATACCTGTCAGGAGATACTCATTCCCTGGGTTTGGCAGCCCCCGCCTCCGCCTCCACCTGAAGAATGGCCTGCTGGGACTCTGTCTTCTCCTCCTCTCTCCCTTACCCCAGCCTCCCCCTATTCCCCCCAGCTATGTGGGTCTCCAAAGAGGGCTCTTTCAGGGAGGGTTTAACTGACTCAGTTTGCCCAGAACTTTCCCCACCAGCAGTGAAAGTCCAGGAAAGCCCCGGTCCTGGGCAGACAGGCATAGTGTATCCCCAACCCCCAGGTCCCAGTCCAGGAACCTGCTGTGCAACCCACTGTGGTCTCATGCACAAAGTGACCTTTCTTCATCTTAAAATAATTTGGTGGCTTTATTACAGAAGGGGTATTTTTGTTGTTGTTGTTTGTCTTTGTTTTTGTTTTAATTAAAAGGACCACAACCCAACAGCAAGATAAGCCCTGTTTTGTGTTTTTTTTCCTTAACTAAAAACTATGCATGTACTGCCCTAGCCAGTTTGGTTCAGTGGATAGAGTGTTGGCCTGGGAATGAAGGGTCCCGGGTTTGATTCCAGTCAAGGGCACATGCCCAGGTTGTGGGCTTGATCCTTAATAGGGAGCTTGCAGGAGGCAGCCAATCAAGGATTCTCTTCATCATTGATGTTTCTATCTCTCTCCCCCTTTGCTTTCCTCTCTGAAGTTAATAAATATATATATACATTTTTAAACTATGCATGTACTGGTAATTTTTTTATATGATACACATATAAATACAGAAAGTGGGACAAAGCTCCTCAACTTCTCCTCAGAGCCAACATTACGCTTTCTTGTAGACCCCTTCCCAGAGTGATGTGATCTCACATTAAGTAGCCTAATCCCTAAGCCTACATTTCTAACCACTTAGCCCAGCTCCAAGGTGCATTGGTTGGGTGGCTTTGGATAACTTCTCAGAACTCCACTTTCTCACGGGTAAGCCAGGGATGATGACTGGACCTCACCAGAGAGCGATGGTCCATGTGAAATGCTTAGGACAGTACTGAGGGCCCATTAATGTTGCTAATTGCCAGCAGTAATAGCTCTACAATAACGTCATCCCTGTTGTTTTTGCCTGTCTCTTTCCCTTCACTCCAGGCTCCTGTGGCCGAGGAGAATAAAACAGTCCACCCAGGCTGTGTGCCGCCAGCCTGGAAGGTGGATACAGGCGGGGTCATAGCTGTGTATGCGCCTCCCTTCCCCATTGCACCTAGGGAGCCCGCATTGCCCAGCACGTCCTTAGAGAGGCTCCTGCACCCTCCAATCGGGTGGGCACTGGCCATATGTGGCTATTCAATTTCATTTGCATTTTATTTCCTCGGCTACTTGAGCCACATTCAAGTTCTCTGGAGCGCCCTATGACTAGGGACCACCACATTGGACAGTTGGGGTTCGAAGCGTTCCCATCACCACAAAGCTGAGCGGGGTAGTGCTCCAGGCCCCCCTGCCCTGCCCTCAGAGGGGGTGCTACTGGGCCACGTGAGGCCTGGTCCCCTCCTGGGTTGTTCGCCCCTGACATGCAGGGTTCTAGCCCAGCCCATGAATGAACTCGGTGTGTCCTGTGAATGGAAGAGGAAATAATACTCTGGTGGCCACACTTCAGTGCTTCCCCAGGCGCTTGGCATCTTCGTCTGGCTACTGCCTCACTTCTCAGCAGAGAGCTCACCTGCTACCTCCCTGAGAGGTTTTGGGCAGACAAGGCTCTGTGGCCCACTTTGAAGTTTTGGTTAAATCCCTTTGCACATGGCCGGTGTCTGTGAGGGATCTCTCCTGCGCCCTCTTCCACCTGAGGCTCTGGTGGAAAACTGAGGGCTCCAGCCCCCACTCCCAGCTGCCTAGGGCGGCTCTTCATCATCCTCGCCTCCTTCTTCACCTGGAAGTTCCCCTCCGAGTGCATCTTTCCTTCTTCCCCACCTTTCTCCTTCCTTCCTAAATTCACGCTCTGTCATCTGCTGGGCTAAACATTGTGAATGAAACTTAAAGAGGTCTGGACTCTGCACTCAAAGAGTTTTCAGTCTAGGAGGCAAAAAGGAAAAACAGTGCTGATTATGATAATAACCGCTTCCAGTGGTTGAGAGATTACTATGCACCAAGGTCTGCTAAATACTTACATTCATGCAGACAGCAACTTATTTCATCTTCGCAATCACTCCATAAGGTAGGTGCTAGCATTATCTCCACTGTACAGAAGAGGAAACTGAGGCCCGGAGATCCTTAGACAATGCGCCTGAAGTTGCAAAATGTATCAACCTTAGAGCCAGAATCCAGAATCTGGACACAGCCCTCCCGGCTGGCCGCCTGTGCTTCCAGCAGTACCCCTGCTGCCCATTCTCACGGCAGGGACATGTAGCACTGTCTGAGAGTAGTGTTGGTTGTCATATCTGGGAGGAGAAAGGAGCTACTGGCATCTAGCAGGTAGAGAACACCCACCAAGGGCAGGACAGAACACCCACAGGTTCGGCAGCCCCACGCCCAGAGACCCTGACGTGGACAGATCATCGAATATAAAAATCTGATGAAAAGTTGTATGTGTACACCTTTCAACAAAGAATTCAGAAATGGATACTCTATTTTTATTGTTTTCATGAGTCCCAATTTTACTAAACAAGAGAAGGATAAAATTTTCAAGCATTTTGCTCAAATTTATGTAACCTGAACCTCCAAACCTCAGAACCCAAATACTGTTGCTTAAAGGCCAGCCTTTGAGAAGAAAATGGCTCGGCTGCTGGTCACCCTGGCCCTTCCCACCAGCCTGCCCCTCTGGAAGCTGCCAAGCCAGGCTTCCTCACCCTACCTCCTGATCCGCGATCCTGGGCCTGATGAGTGCCCTTCCGGGCCACAGGATAAGAAATAATTAGCCCCTCTGGACTTGTGCCAATTACATTCTCCCAGGCTGCTTGCTAGTGCGGGAGGCAGGCTGGTTGCCATGCATTTCCTGCCCATCTTGCTCAGGCTCCTGCGTCATCACAGAGCTTTTCTCAGGGTGGCCACAGCTGTATTCCCAGCCAGTCAGCCAAACGTTCCTGGCCCCCAGCAGGCTGGCGGGCCATTTATGAGGAAAGTGGGCAGGATGGCTTCCGGGGGCCTTGCCCCAGCACTGAGAGAGCTCTCTATGCAGCTGCTGGCTCCTTGCCAGGGAGTGGCAGCTGAGGCCACAGGATCCACCTGTCAGCACAGCGAGGAGAACGGAGGAGGGGAGGGGAAGGGAGGAAGGAGTGGGGGTGTCCTAGAGACTAACAGACCAGCATTTCTCAGAGCATAGTTCACAGACACTGGTCCTGGGGAAGCTTAAACGACCCGAAGCATAAAACCTGCCATGGCCAAGGGTTTGGGAGGCTTGGGCTTGAAGAGAGGGGCTTCCCCTGCGTCAGGGCTTCGCAGAGCTCTGAGTAGGTGACATGTGTTCCGGATGTCTGAGAGGAGAAACACAGTATGTGATCCTTTCTCAAGTTATGTGACCATATGTCTTGGTTCAGATTTTCCCCAAAACAGAGACAAAGACTTGGATTCAGGTAAGGTGCCTGTGGGAGCTGATCCCAGAAGTCAGAAATGGAGTGAGCAGGGAGACCAGGAAGAAGAAAGACAATCAAAGAGCATGAATGAGCTGCATTACAAATGTGAGCAATTGGAACTCAATATTGTGAAGGATCTGAGTCACCCTCCCACATGCACCTCAAAGTCATCCCAGGAAAGACTGAAGCTGCCAGGGCTCTCTTTCCCAGGGGCTGAGGGCAGCCTGGGGGTAGAGTGAGGGCGGAGGGTGGCAGGTGCCTGCACTTCCCGGTCAGTCGCATCTGTGAGCTGGCAGAGAGCCCCCCAGCTTTGGAGAAAGCTCTGAGGCAGCAAAGCAGGAGACATGAGCGAAGCACTTGACAAGGACTGTGCAAGGCGGGTGGCGTCCCCCGGCCCACAGAGCTGAGTGGGCCACAGGGTGTGGCCGGCAGAGGGTCTGCTCACCACAGCCGTATTTTCCTCTAGAACAGCAGTTCTCAACTTGTGGGTCGAGACCCCTTTGGGGGTGGAACAACACTTTCATAGGAGTCACCTATAAGACCATTGGAAAACACAGATACGATTCATAACAGTTGCAAAATTACAGTTATGAAGTAGCAACAAAAATAATTTTATGGTTGGGGGTCACCACAACATGAGGAACTATATTAAAGAGTCGTGGCATTAGAAAGGTTGAGAACCACTGCTCTAGAACATCTCAGAACTCAGGAGGAAAGCTTTCTCTGAGCTGAATCTTTGGTTTTATGAATGAGGACAGGGATTCAGAGGGAATGTGACCTGCCCAGAGTCCCAAGGAGGCTCCTATATTTCCGATGTCCCCTCTGTGCAATGGGACTCCTCACCATACCTCCCCCTGCACAGTGAGGGGCGCCATGTGTGCTCAGAGCAGTGCCTGGCACATGCAATGGTTCAATAAAGCACACCTCTTACTCTTTGCCCGCAAATGTGAGGGCTTGCACACAGGTGAAGTTCACACCACACTGTGCAAAGAGCTAGTTCTACCGTTCGAGAGCTTACACTTTTAAAATGACCAAGGTCAGGGTCCACTCCCTTGCCAAACTCTCGCCAAAGTGATGTGAGCACCCCCTTGGGGTGGGTGGCGAGGGTAAGTGGTGAGTAGAATAGAGATGCCCCTTCCTCCGCGGACCGCACAGCCTAATGGAGAAGAGAGAAATAAAACTGATACTGCAGCAACTAGCCACTTGCTTCATGTGGGATGAGAGGTTCCAAAGAGAGTGGCCTGTGATCTAAATCTACCTGTGGACTCCGGGCAGCAAGCCTTTCTCTTTGCTCCCCCTGCAGACCTCAATGCCAGTCCAGCTGCACCCCAAGGCTAACAATCCTAAGTCAGTTTGGTAAGAAAAGGAATCAGGCTTATTACCTGATGCTATTGCCAACTCACTGTCCCTGTAATATGCCCAGAGGAAAGTTACTTTCTTTTTCTCCTTTTGTGGACAATATTGGCAGGAAAAATAACAGAAGAGCTGAGGGGAAAAAAATCTTGACTCTGGCATAAAAATATTTAACATTATCATTATAATAGCTACCATTAGATAACCTTCATAGGTTTCTTTATATGTTAGCCTTTTAACATTCAACAAGTATCTATCAAACATTTACCATCTGTCTGACTCTATTCTAGACACAGGACATCACTCTAAACAAAAGAGATAAAGATCCCTACCCTTGCCAAAACTGGTTTGGCTCAGTGGATAGAGCGTTGGCCTGCGGACTGAAGGGTCCCAGTTTTGATTCCGGTCAAGGGCATGTACCTTGGTTGCGGGCATATCCCCAGTTGGGGCTATGCAGGAGGCAGCTGATTGATGTTTCTCTCTCATCGATGTTTCTAACTCTCTATTCCTCTCCCTTCCTTTATGTAAAAAAAAAAAAAAAATTCAATAAAATATATTTTTTTTAAAATCCCTACCGTTTTGAGACTCCTCTCTAGGTGGTGGGAAGTGGGGAGAGACACCCAGCAAGTAAGTAAGTGAATGGATGTCAGGGCATCGGTAGCTTTTGCCACATCACCACCCACTTCGGATCTAACTGCGTGGGACAAGGACCGTTTCTTAGGTCAGCATGGACGCAGGTGGTTCCTCTGGTCTCAACTGGGCTTGCTCACAGCTTTGGTTGCTGTGGAGTCAGTCACCCAGGGTCCCCTGTAGCAGCAGGCCATCTGGCCCAGGGGTGTCTCACATCCCTCCAGCAGATGAGCCTAGGCATGCTCTCAGGACTGGGCAGACACGCAAGGTGAGCAGTCCAGTCCTGCCAAGAGGCAGATGAAAATGCATATTCTGATTGCATCATAGTGACCTATATCTCATTGACCAAAGGAAGTCCATGATGCAGCCCAGGCAGACTCAGTGAACACCACACATTATAAATAACTATTCCAGAGGGAGAAACTGAAGCTCAGAGCGGTTCAGTGACCTCAAGATCTCATAACCAGTAACAGGACTCTTGCTAGTACCAGCCATAGAAAACCCAAACCAATATAGAAAAAAAAAAAGGCTCACAAAATTAAAAAGCTCATCAATAGACACATCAATAGAAAGACGTGTTGACAGAAAGCATGGCTTTCACAGACTCTTGGAGTCTTGGAGTCAGGCCTCAACCCTGTCATCAGACCCTCTTTCCTCTGTCTGTTCCGGAGCCAGCTTCCTCTGCCTGGGCTCCACTCCGGGCAGCCTCCCCTGCATGACAGGATGGCCACCTGCAGTTGCTTCCGATGCTAAGTCCAGGAGGACACAGTGAGCCTCTTTTCTGGCAGCTTCCACCAAAGTTTAGAGATTCTCTCCAGTTGGACCAGTTTTGATCCTACGAATCTCTGAACATTTACAGTGACCAGAAAGTGAATGTGAAACCTGTCTGTGTCCATCCTGGCACAGAATGTCTACTGCTAAATAGGCACTTAGTAGATGCTTGAGCATGTAAAATAAATGAGTCCAGAAGCAGAGCCCAGTGAGGGCTTGGAAACTTGACATGCAAGAGTAGTACAGTCTACACGAGCCTGTCTTCTTACCAAGTAATGTCTCAAACCCCTCATGTCTTTATGATGTATGATAAGACTTTAATAGCCTCCCCTCCGACCCTACCACATACCTCCCGTTTTTATGAATATTGAGCAACTTTACAAGCATTGTTGATTTAACTCTGGCTGATGGAGCACTCATGGCACAGAGAGAGCAATCACTTTATCTGGAGTCACACAGCAGGCCAGTCCTAGAATGAGGAACTAGACAAGTCTGCTTTCCAAAGGCCACCAGGCCATTGTAAAAACTCAGTTTGTTCTTCTGTGGAGAAAATTGCAGTGAGCTGTCCAGGAGCTCTTTCAGAAGAGCAGGGTGAATCCAGAAAGGTAAACAGTGTCTGTGAAGGTTTTGCATGACCGCCTAATGAAAGGTCTCCAGCCAGGGGAGTGGACGTCTGCACCTGCTTTTCCCTGTGTCGTTGCTAACGGTTTTGTAGGATGTAGCCTTTGAACAACTGCTTTGCATTGCATTTCAAGATACGCAATAAAGTTTGAGATCTCAGAGGGAAATACATTACTGGGATTCACACAGTTCAATGAGCATGCGCTGAACCCCGCTGGGGAGCGCTGTGCTGGTCCATGGGATGGGGCAGAGCAGTGACTCAAACCCGAGCGAGCAGTCTGACTCCAGAGCCTATCCTCCCTCCCACCTACAGATCACCGCTTCCTTTTCATTCGGGCCTGGAGATAACAGTCACCCAGTGCTCTCTGCATCCCTATTCCAAGGGGGGTCCCTCCTCCGGGCCAGCACTGCCATGCTCTCTGGTAGTTCCGTACACCAGCCCACTTCCCCTGAGAAGTAACTCTGAAGTTAGTATTATTAGTCTCATTTTTCAGTTAAAGAAACGGAGGTTCAGACCAGTTACATAATGACTGAATGACTAAACCTTGATTAGGTGATCAGCAGGAAGGGTCGGATCTAAAATCCAATCTGGTGTCCAGCTGACCCCAGAGCCTCTACTCAGCCACTGTGCAAGCAGCTTTTCCACATCAGGAGAGATAAGCACATCTGGAGTCCCGAGCAGGGGGTGGATATACCCATGGGTGCAGCCACAAGTGGAGCACAACTCAGCAACCAACCGGGAGGACGAATGAATGACAGAGCACCATGCACTGCCATTGAAATATGCCAAGTGAGCAAGGACCAGGTTCCAAGGCTCTGCTACTACAAGGCACAATCAGATCAGTGGCTGACAGAGGCAGGGGATGAGGTGGGGTAGATGGGGTAGGGCAGGGTAAGGTTAACTACTAAGTAGCAAGCAAGAGGATTTTGAGCAGTGATAAAGCTGATACACATCTTGACTATGTCAAGTGGTTACATGACTATAGGCATTTGTCAAAACTTGCACACTTGTACCCTAAGAAAAATACATTTTACTGTTTGTAATTTATACCTTAATTTTTTAAAGGAAAAGAAGAAAGAAGAGGTGAGGGGTGGAATATCATTCAAAAAGATCAGCCAGTGTTGAATCTTCAGGGAGCCCTGACTTTCCTCCTAGAAAGTGTGTCAGATAGAAACATGTTGATTTATTCAGCAAAATGTTTACTGAGTACCTATTATGTGTCAAATGCTATATTAGACATAGAGAATACTATGGAGCAGAATAGAGGCCCTCATGAACCTCTCTCAGAGGATGTTCTGGTTTAAGTAAAAACAAGTTTTCATTAAATAAGGTAAGTTCAGCTAGTAGCAATAAAATAAAATAAGAAATAAAACAGGTAACAAGAGACTGGGAATGTACTCTAGATCAGAGAGTGCACCTGTGAGCACCTGTAGGGTGCAGGGCATGGAATATCCACACCAAAAGTATCGATGGACAATAATGGGTCCAAGGATTTTAACTAAAAAAAAAAAAAAAAAAAAAAAAGTCCCAGATGAGAACATCCTGTCACCTCTCACTGATGCTGGGTGAATTATCTGCAGGAGAGTTCTGACCCCAGAGAAATGTTCTACCTGCTGCCCAACATACAGGTCACCATATGTTACAGGACAGGTTCGGGGCAGGACACCACCTTACTCATTCCAGGACTCGGAGCAATGCTTCCTGGACTTTCTTAGGCTGCTACAATTTCCATCTATAGCCTGCACAGAATTAAAACACAACAATTCCTTACCCACCTGCCTGTTGGCTTAACTTTATCATTTATGAACAAAGCACTGTGTCCCTCCCTGGACTGTTTCCTGCACCTGTGCCTGGGGAAACTATGAGACTTTAAATGCTTTGGGATTGGGTGGCTTCTTCCTGCATCTCAGCACCTTACATCCTGGGAACTTGATCCCAGAGTCCCTCCCATATTTATAAGTATGTTCCTTGTCTGACCAGAACACATCCTCACTCCATGTCCTGTGCTCACCTGGAGAATGCTGTAAGTTCAAAGTGACGACATAGAGTCAAGCAGCTGTCAGAGTGGGACTGATTTGGGTATCTTTACAAATATACATGTTATTTCCAACACCTCCATTCTCACCCGTCCCCCGATTCTAACCTAGTATGGGTTGACTCCATGGCCATCTGTAGCTTTCAAGCCAAATAATCTGGTGATTGGTTCTGAGACTGTCCAGGAGTAAAATGTTGTGATACCCAAACTCACGTGAAGGTTGCAAAATCTGACATAAGTTGTTCCAGAACATTCAGTGCTCAGAAAAGAAAAGCTTTCTCCTTTGTCTCTGTGAGCTGTTTACTTAGGGCTTTGCCCTGCCCCCTCCCCCTTTTCACACGCGGAAAGCACGACTTCCTCCTGCTCATTGGAATTTGTCTGCGAGCACGTCTTTTGCTTCTTTAAGATGTTATGTCAAGTACCTTAGCGGGGAACCCATGGAGCAGTGGAGAACTGTTGGAAGCCTCTGGCTGAAAGGCCAGGAAGTCTCTCACTGCCACAGGCTATCCTGCCCCAGCAAGTTCAAACACCAGGAGCACCAGGTCTCCCCTGGGAACTGGCTGCCCTGCTGCCTTTCCTTACCCACAGGCTCTCCCACCCTGGTTAGGAGGAAAGAGCCAACACTTGAAATGTGTGTATGTTTGTTGGTCATGTGAACTCACTTCAAGTCAGTGACACAAGGTGATTTTCAAGGCAGTGAGAGCCCAACTGATTCTGAAGAAATCATCAGGGATGTATGTAAAGGCTAGGCCCCAAATATGTTCAAGATGGTGTTGTTTATGATAGCAAAAAAGAAAAGAAAAAGGGGGATAAGGAGCCATCTAAATGTCCAAAAATAGAGTATTGGTTGGATAAATTAAGGCACAGCCATTTAATGTTAATGATGTGCAGTCATTAAAACATGGTGCCGTGGAAAGCTTCATGAGGGCATGAAATTATTTTCCTCTCCTGTGTGTACCTGAACACTGGAAGAAAACAAGCAATGTTAGGTAGAGGAATAAATAAATCCTGAGAAATAATTTTTAATTTACAAAAGCTGTATGTATAATATGATCTCATTTTTACTTTGAAAACACAGGGTATCCCAAAGAAATATATATGCACTTTGAATTATTATAAAGTTGGTACTTTTTATTTATGTATGTATTTATGTATGTATATATTTATTTATTTAATACCAGAGGCCCAGTGCATGAAATTCATGCACAAGGAGGATGTCCCTCAGCCCAGGCTGCACCCTCTCCAATCTGGGATCCCTCTTACAATCCAGGACTGTTGGCTCCCAACTGCTCACCTGCCTGCCTTCCTCATTGCCCCTAACTGCTTCTGTCTACCAGCCTGATCACCCCCTAACCACTCCCCTGCCAGCCTGATCGACACCTAACTGCTCCCCTGCCAGCCCAATTGCCCCTAATTATGCTCCCCTGTGGGCCTAGTCACTCCTAACTGCCCTCCCCTGCAGGCCTAATTGCTCCCCCCCGCCCCCACCCAACTGCCTTTCCTTGCAGGCCTGGTCCCTTCCAATTGCCCTCCCCTGCTGGCCATCTTGTGGCAGCCATCTTGTATCCACAGGCTATCCTGCCCCAGCAGGTTCAGACACCAGAAGCACCAGGTCTCTGCTGGGAGTCATCTTTGGCCACATGGGGGCAGCCATCTTGTGTGTTGGAGTGATAGTCAATTTGCATATTACTTCTTTATTATATAGAATATTTCTAGTAAGAAATTATCCATGTTTTTCTATATATATTTTATTGTTTTTTTACAGAGAGGAAAAGAGAGGGATAGAGAGTTAGAAACTTTGATGAGAGAGAAACATCTATCAGCTGCTTCCTGCACATCTCCTACTGGGGATGTCCCCACAACCAAGGTACATGCCCTTGACCAGAATCGAACCTGGGACTCTTGAGTCCGCAGGCCAACACTCTATCCACTGAGCCAAACTGGTTAGGGCTAGAATATTTTTTATTGTTTATAATATTGCAGATATCTGAGTAGCATGGTGAAATCTTGTGCTGTACCATTGTGTTGCACCTAGGACATGAATCACCCCTTCGTCCAGAGTATCCACAGTATATACATACCTATCCTTCAGTCACTTAGTAGTCATCTCAGGGATCAAATGGGATATCAGAGAGAGAGAGAGACCACATCACAGAACTTTTATTACCATCCATTGTTATAATTGTTTTATTTTATTAGTGGTTGTTGTTCATCTCTCACTGTGTCTAATTTATAAATTAGACTTTATTATAGATATGTACTGGAAAAAACAGTCTATATAGGGTTCAGTAGTACCTCAGGGTCCAGACATCCATTGCAAGGAGGAAGGGTCTTAGAATGTGTCCCCCTGCTGGTAAGGGCGACTATGTTATACACAGGGGACTCTTGGGGACCATCTCAGGGTTCTGCTTACCACATTTAGTCCTGTGGTTCAACAGTGGCTGCTGAGGCTGTTTACAAATCTAACACAGCTCTCTGAAAGGCCTCACCTTTGACAGGCCTCCTTCCCGCGGAGCTGAGGGCCCATGCAGGCCTCAGGGAGCTCTCTGGGCTTCCTGGTGCCCAGATTTGTGCTGCACCGTGGCTGCTGTCTCCATCAGCACTGTGAGCTTCCCTCTGGTTCTTTCCTCCTTGTTCCTCCCTATTCACAGGTAATTCCCCCTGTGAAGAGGGAGAATCTGTGCTCTTGGGAAAGGAAGCAGGGCACCATTGCCAAAAGTGACCAGGACTGATTCTACTTCAGCTGGCCTCTGCCATTTTGTGGGATCCAAGACTTTTTTCTGCCTTCACGGCCACAGCTTGCAATACTCCACCTAGTCTCCTCCCAACTATGTTCTCTGGTTCCCTGAAAACCCCTGTGTTCTCATAAGCTGCCAAGAAACTGCACTCAAATGGGTAATCACAGCATGAAAATTATCTTGGTACTTGGTTCCCAAACAAAAAAGATTTTGCTTTGAGTCATTCACAGACACATACCCTAAAACAGCCTTATTCTTCCTAGGAGGAAAATGACATCTTCAGAGAAAGGCAGCATCCGGTCTGGAAACTTCCATCTTGCCATAGATTTCTCTGCATCTGATCTCTGCAAAACATTCCACTAACTTTTCAAAAGTAACAAGAAGAATGTGAAGGGCGGGATGGGAGATTTGTGGTATCAAGAATGGTTATTAGTTTAAAAGTTCATAGATAAAATCCTTCAGAAAGTCAAATGAAGTAATAGTTTTGTCCCAACCAGACTCTTTGGCATGTGTTATTTGGTTCTTGATGATTTCATGAATGTTGGTAGTGGTGTAGTTCTGAGAACCTCAGTTGAATAGTACAACTCAAATATTTCTACAAGTAGCAGTTTGTTGGTCATCTTGATAGAAAATGGAAACCAATACAATTTTTAAATGAGTGTCTGTGATTATATTTAGTTAGATTAAAGATCAAAGAAATATTAGCTGTGTTCTTTTTTAAATATATTTTATTGATTTTTTTACAGAAGGAAGGGCAAGGGATAGAGAGAAACATCAATGAGAGAGAAACATTGATCAACTGCCTCCTGCACACCCCCTACTGAGGATGTGCCCACAACCAAGATACATGCTCTTGACTGGAATTGAACCTGGGACCCTTCAGTCTGCAGGCCAACCCTTTATCAATCCACTGAGCCAAACTAGTTAGGGTTTAGCTGTGTTCTTGAAAAGAAAATATGACAATCAGTACTTGCTCCTTTGGTGAGACCTGGCCTTGGAGGTCAAAAGATCATAATCAAGTCCAAATTCATCAAAGCCAACTCTCCCAAGTTCCTCCTGATGAAAAAGAGCTTGGCCTAGAAGAGCCAAAGTGGACCAGTGGAGGTATGAATGTCTCAATTCTCACCAGTCGTTGGTTGAGGATGCTCCAGGGACATCAACTCTTTGGGGCATCCATCTGCCTGTCTCCCTTGGCAAAGAGGACACCGGACTCCAGAGAAAGCTCTGAGGCAAAGAAAGGCAAGTCCTGGCCCAGGAAGGTCAGGCCAGTGTGCTCTGAGACGGGAAAGACATGTTTATGTGAGCATATGATATGTTGTGAGATTTCCTGATATACTTCATTTCTCCTGGGAAGAGTTGTAACAAGTTCTGCTCTGATTTCCTCTTAGAACTCGTAAAAAAAATTTTTTTCAGAGACAGCCCAACTGGTGTGACTCAGTGGTTGAGCCAGCAGGTCACAGTTCAATTCCTGAGCAGGGCACTTGTCTAGGTTGTGGGCTCAATCCCTACTGGGCATGGGCAGGAGACAGGCAATCAATGATTCTCTCTCATCATTGATGTTTCTATCTCTTTCTCCCTCTCCCTTCTTATCTGAAATCAATAAAAAATATATTTTAAAAATTTTGCAGATACAAAAAGAAAAAAAAACAAACATGTACCTTGACATACAGAAGATGATCAGAATGTAAGTTATGATGTTAAATAACAGCTAAAAATCAGTGTCCTGAACACTTGACCCCCGTGGTATCCCCTCTTCCTACCTCAGGCCAGCCCTCTGTGCTCTCTGTGACCTGCCCCCCTTCTTGGCCTTCTTCCAAGAGACTTGGGACTGCCATGCTCTCTCCCTGCCCAGATCCTTCTACAATCCAAACCACCCACCCAGAGCACATGCACCTGGCCTTCAATTAGGCCCACCAGTCAGTAAGCTCCATGAGGGCAAGGAGCAGCTCTGCCTTTTGTTCCTTACCCTATCCCCAGGGTCTGGCACAGTGCCTGGCATACAGAGATTAATGAACATAGGATGATTAAGTGAATGTTAAAAAAATAAATTCCAAGTGTCAGCCATGCAAACTAAATCTGCTGTAGATATTTGAGAGGACTCAGACATGCATCCTTGTTCTTGTTTTTTATTTTGCAATCCATTCATACATACAAAATTCAAGGGTATGCAGTGATTTACCTTATGATTTAAAATATGCTTCATACCTGCCTTTCCTCTAAGGTAATTGTTTCTCGAGTGATTACCTATATGGAATCCACTTCTAGGGCCTCCCTCCAGAGTGCAGTATGCACAGTAACAAACACATGCATTAGTTCTTTTTCCGACAATTGGTAGCATAGCATGAATACTCTTGCTTTTCATTTAGCAATAAAACTGGAGATAAGACCATATCAGGACACGAAAATCTTCCTTATTCTTTTCCCCCCAGCACTTTATGAGCATTTTAAAATAAAACACAGTTTAAATAGTTTTAATCTGAACACTTACCAGCTAGGTTTTACTACAGACATTGTACTTTGTTGGCTTTATTAAAAGATACCCACCCTTCTATCCATCCATCAAACTTATCACTTTTGGCGCATTTCAAGATAAACTGAAGACATGAATACACATTCATCTGAACACTTCAGCAAGTGTATAATTAGCTGGACTTCAATATTGTTTAAAGTTTTTCTTTTTATATATATATCCCTAATATGCAAATAGACTGAATGGTGGAACAACCAAACAACCGGTCACTATGATATGCACTGACCACCAAGGGGCGTGTGAGGAATATGGCAGGCGTTGGCAGTGGTGGGATGATGGGGCAGATGAGCAGGAGCACCAGACCAAGGTGGGGCACCAGTCGCTGTCATTGGGGCGAGCCTATGTTGGTTACTGAAAATTCTTTGCTCCCATGCACCACGGTCCTGCCAGGCGCTTACCCACTTCTGGTGTCAGCCCCACTCACACCCACAGCCAGCACTGGAGCAGCTGCTCACACCTGCTGCTGACCTGGCACCAGTTCCAATCACTCAGCACCATCAGTGGGTGCAAGTGGCGACTGCCTAGCCCAATCACCCCTGAGGGCTTCTCAACCTCCCCCTGCTCCTGAGAGGTGATCGGGGCAGTAGCCACCATTTGCACTCTCTGACAGCACTGGTTCTGGCCCCAATTGCTCTGTGCCATCAGCAGGTACGAGCAGGGATGGCACCGTCAGTGCATGGGAGCAGCAGAGGCAGGGGTGGGGCTGCCGGCAGACAGGGGACTGGGAACCGCAGTGGGAGGGGCCAGTTCGGGGCACAGAGCATGGGCCAAGACCAGACCCTGTGCCCACCACAGCCTCCCAGGCCCACAGTTCCTTTCAAGATGCAAAAATTCGTGCACTGGGCCCATAGTCTATTTACATAAAAGCCCAGAGACCCTTATGACAAAACAACCAGAATGACAGGTTGCTATGACACACACTAACCACCATGCAGCAAACGCTCAATGCAGAAGCTGTCCCCTGGTGATCAGTGTGCTCCCACAGCAGGAGCACTGCTCTGCCTGAAGCCAGGCTCACAGCTGGCGAGTGCAACAGCAATGGTGGGAGCCTCTCCCGTCTCCACAGCAGTGCTAAGGAGCTGTGAGCCAAGCGTTAAGGAACAAGGGGACCCGGATTGCAAAAGGGCACAGGCGGGGCTAAGGGACCCTCACCCCCGCACAAATTTCATGCATTGGGCCTCTATAACATATAACAGAATACATACATCTTAAATACATATTCTGAGTTTCAACAAATGCACAAATCATAGGTATACATTCACTGATTTTTGACAAATGAATACATTGTGTAACACAAACTTCTGTCAAGATACAGAATATTAACATCACCCTAAGAACTCCCCTCTGCCTTTTGCCAGTCAGTCTGCCTCCTGCACCCTCAGATACAACTACTGGTCTTTTCCTGCTGTAGAGTAGCCTTGCCTGTTCTAAAGTTTCCTATAAATGGAATCATATCACATGTACTGTTGGTTTTGAGATCCACTCATTTTGGTGCAAATACCAGTGTGGGATTTTTTTCCCCTTTTGATACTGAGTATTCCCACAATGTGGCATATTTCCCATGGTATTCCCACAGTTTATGTACTCTCCTCATTCTTCTTAATAGCTACATATCATGCCATTATCGTTGTACATTTAGACTGTTTCCACCTTCTCCTGTCACAAAGAGCTTCACTCCTCCACGTGGCATTTCACATGCTTACAAATACATAGTCTGAACTCCTTGAAGTGAAATCACTGTTTTTTGGCCCTCAAATCTTTCAGCAAAAATTGGTGCATCACTGAGACCCTCATCAGCATGTTTAAATGGCAGGTGATATGCATAGCCCATGAACATGGGCAATATAGGGTAGTGAAGACCTGGCGGGGTAGGTAGATGATGGGAAGACGGGAGTACAGTAATGGGAGACATCTGTAATGCTATCAACAATAACAAAAAACAAAACTTTAAATAAATAAATAATGAAACAAAAATAACACAGTCATAAATAAATATATAAATAAATAGCAGATGAAACAATAAAAAAATAAATATATACATATATTTATCAGTTAAGAAGTCAAAAATAAATATATACATACATACATAAATGGCAGGCAACTTCAAGGCCTCTCATGAACATGGACTGTGAGTTGCCAGCCTGTGGTTTCCAAGCTATCAGCAAGGGCATGGGGTCAAATGTTTGCTTCCTGCTCTGCACAGAACAGGTTGCGGCCACATTTGTAGGCATTACACTACTCTGGTGCCAGCCGCATTCTGTGCACATTCCTGCACTTTCCCGCTCCCTCTTGTGTGCTTGCCAGGCTCTATCTGCCTTTATTGCAGATCGTACTGGTCTTGCTCTCATGTTTACTAGTGATCCTTTGTCAGGAACTCTGTCCGAGACAGGCAGGCTCTGGGTTTCATTAGATAAGCTCACCCTCCACCCTTTTTTCACACCCATTATCCCAGCCTGGAACGCGGTGATGTGTTTTCCTTACTTTCCCCCTTTCTCTTTTATTTCCCACTGATAAATGGCAAAAGCAGCTGTGGGCTTTGCTTTGAAGGCTCTACCGGAAGGGCATGATGAATCGGTGATGGATTAGAGCAAATGAATCACACCACGCAGAGGGGATCCAGAGAGCGCGAAGCCTCTCCCAGCTTCGCGTTTTTCAAACTCGCCTTAAAAGCCAGCACTTCTTTTCATCTGGTTCCAGTTTCAGTGGTGGTTCTGCATATGTTTAAAGGAAGGAGAGGAGAGAATCTGGTGGATGTAAACAAGGAATTCCATTCTTCAGTGGACTCTAAGGGTGCATTGTCATTCGCAGGGAGTGTAAATAGTTAAGAAACCACTTCAAGGCTCCTGAGAAACAACTTGGGTAGCTCCGGTAAGAAGAACAGTTGGCAAACCAAGTGACAGAATTCAGACTGTAAATCTTTAACATGAGAACTGAGGAGCAGAATACAGCTGCTGCCGCTGGTAGGAAGGAAATTATATGCTGGAGCTGATGATCATAAAGTGCTCGCTTACTATGAAATGGCGAACATTAGCAGGTTGAAATCTGGTCCACTTTTGAACCCAAGAAAAATCAGAGCAGTTATTTCATCGCCTGTAGTGTGTTCTAGTCTCAAAGGGACAACAGAAATCAGTGTGGCTCTGGAGTTTCGGTTAAGATTGGAACAGAAATTCCAAGCCTGCCTTTGAAATCCAAGAGATACTTCATGGGGAAGAAAGGTTAGATGGTTCCTCCCTGGATGGGAAGTCATTCACAGGAACATCCCTTTTTGCACAGCTGAGACTCTGGGAAACATAGAATTGATGCAATTACTCCAACCAGGAGGACTGGGATGGAAAGAAGGAGAAATCTAGGCTTAGCTAGTTGGCTAATTGCTAGGTTTGACAATTTACCCAACTCTCTTTGACATAATTGTAATGAAATAGTTGCATATTACTTTCTAAATTCATTTTTTCAAGAAAAGTCAATAGAAATATTAAGAGATACAAAAGACTATTGAATAATAGAGAGGGGTTAGATTTGATTTACCAAAAACTGTTTGGCCACTGGCATTCTAATCTGATTAGTACAGTTTCTTATACTAAGTAACTGAAAGGGCCCTGGGAGCTCACTGATGCTAAGAATGCTTGCCTACAGGCTGAGCACCTGCTATATGTGATGAGCACTTGCTAAATCCTTTCCATGATTATCTGGTTTAATCTTCACCTCATCCTCCTGGAGACTGTGGCATTTCTTTTGGAAAATGATGTGGATAAAGTGGGTAATTTTTTAGAGCAGTTCTGGCTGCTTGGCTCAAGGTGGGTCTAAGAACATGAAGCCACGGTTAGAAGGACCATCAGCCTATGTCTGTACTGCTTGGTTGGGTTGACTTACCTGGGAGCCAGGCTCTGGTGGGGGTTTGCAGGGATTCATGTCGCTCATTGCTCATGTCCTCACTGCATTCCCACACCTCCAATTGCCCAATCCTATGCTGATTCCTGGTCACAATGAGTTGAAGAAGAATAAAAGCAGGAAAGGGGGAAAATTACAGCACTCCTTTGTTGCATTTGACTGCAATTTTATAAATCTATTTACAAGGCTGGCATGGTTCCCCATCTGTTCGGGAAAGTCGTATTAAATATAAATGAAGGTTAAATGATTAATACAATTTCCCCTCATTGTCATGATTTTAGACTTTAATGAGGTGTCTGGATACTAATAAAACTAACTCAGAATCCTAAAAAATGCACATTTTTTAATAAGTTGACTCCACCTACATCTTCATTTAAAATATATTTTTTTATTGATTTCAGAAAGGACGGGGGGCAGAGAGAGATAGGAACATCAATGATGAGAGAGAATCACTGATTGGCTGCCTCCTGCACAACCCTCCTGGGGATCAAGCCCACAACCTGGGCATGTGCCCTGACTGAGAATTGAACCGTGACCTTCTGGTTCATAGGTTAACGCTCAACCACTGAGCAATACCACCAGCCTGTCCCTATATCTTCAACAGAGACAACAAGCAGTGACAAACACATTCACAGCAGCTTTAGTCACAATAACTAAAAGGTAAAAACAACTGTTAGCACTTACATAGTTTCTTTATGGGAAGGATTTCCTAAATTATACTGATTAGCTGTTCTTATTACTTTTTATCTATACAGTGATGATGATTGGCAGACATCTCACTGTTGATACAGCACTGAGAAGTCATAAACTGAATCAAAGGTTAGCACATTGCTCCTTCTGTTGAATTATTGAAGAAGATTGTATAAGTGCCCCATGTAAGAGGGTAAAGACCCTGTGAGTTCATTTATCTTCCATGTAGTAGAGAGTACTTACTAGAATTCACCATAAGCTTTATTATCCCGCCCAGTATTCTCACCAGGACATAATTTTTATCCTTCTCAAGTGGCATCCTTCCTTTTGTCAACCAGAGGCCACTCCTTCATTCCTGAGTCATGAAACTTGTCTTCTGAACATCATGGTTCATGATGGGTTTGGTTGTCATGCACAGTAAATTCTGTTGCATGATCCAAATTAATTACATGGTGTCCATATCTGATTACATATGTGGAACTGAGCTCTTAAAAACTTGATCCATCCTCTAGAAGACTGAACATTATTTTATGTAATGTTTGTCTTTGTTCAAACCAACTTGTGGCTATAACCTACAAGTAGCTCTTTTAGTTGCAAGGGCACATCATTGTGGAGGTCAAGGTTGCCAGTTCCATTTCTAATAACACATTCCTGGGTTGAGCTAATAACTGGGGTGCCTATATTTATAATGAGCCATTATAATACCCACCAAAGTCACAGCAACACTGAGGTAACCACCCAGTACAAGAATTAGAGAGAACATAGACATTTGATGGATTTCAGTGTTGTGTCTCTGAAGTTACTCCAGCTGAGTGTATGTACACATTGAAATAGATAATGATGAAGACAATTATCTGGATAAAATGCCAAGAGCTGAGATGAGAATTAGAATCAAATCCAAAGTCCCTTTGCCTCACTCTCTCTTCTCATTGGCTGGTGGTCTCCCTTTTCCATTTCTTTTTTTTTTTAATGTGGTAAAGTATCCATAATATAAAGTTTAGCCATTTTTAAGTGTATACTTTAATGTGCAGTCATACTGAGTATATTCACAACATGAGCCACCATCACCACTGTCTATAATTCCAGAATGCTTCATCATCCTATACAGAAAGTCTACACCTATTTAACAATAATTTCTCGTTATCCCCATCCCCTGCCCAAGCTCCTTTTTGTCTCCCTGAATTTGCCTATTCTAAATGCCTCATGTAAGTGGGATCATACAATATTAGTCCTTTTGTGCCTAATTATTTAACTTAGCATGTTTTCAAAGTTTATTCATGTTTCGCATGTGTCAGCACTTCCTTTTTCATTTTGTGACTGAATAATATTTCAGTGTTTAGGTATGCCACCTTAGTTTATCTATTCATCCATTGATGGACATTTGAGTTGTGTCTGCCTATTAGCTATCCTATATAATAAAAGCCTAATATGCAAATCGACCGAACACCAGAACTGGTGGAACGACAGGTCTCTATGATGCACACTGGCCACCAAGGGGAAGACACACAATGCAGGAGCTGCCTGCAGGCCTCAGGACAGCCAAAGAGGGTACCAACAGAGGGAGGCAACTGGCGGTGATTAGGGGGCAGGGCTAGAGAGTGGGAAGTTTCAGGCCAGCCAAGGCAGATGCCAGTGGAGGCCCTCCTGGTCACTCCACCAGTTGCCCCTCAGATAGGCCCTGATTGTCGACCAGGCCAAGGGACCCTAACCATGCATGAATTTCATGCACTAGGCCTCTAGTTGTGAATAAAGTTCCTGTGACTGTGCTTATCACTGCCATTGGTTCCTTTTATGTAGACCTGCAGCAGGATTGCTGGATCATAAGGTGATTCTACCTTTAACTTCCTGAAGAACTGCCACGCTATTTTCTATGGTGGCCGTGCCATTTTACATTCCCACCAGCAACACACCAGGGTTCCAGTTTTTCCATATCTTCACCAACACTGATTATTGCCATCCTGTGGGGTATGTTCATTTATTTTTAAATGGTCCTTGACTTATATGCCCAGCGGTCTCGATAACCAACTGAATGTTCTGTTCAACAAGGCTGAATTAGTTGCAAAGACAAATGCAAATTTTCATTCACACAAAAAGTGGGAAACTCTATTATCCAGATTTAGATGTTGCTCCTCTGCACACTAGTGTTGACAACCCCTCCTCTAACCCACAGCTAGAGGATATCATCTTTGGGCTTCATCTGACCTTCAAAAAGACCAAGTAACTAGAAGAAATCTCATTTATGTCTAAAGTTGTAAGACTACAACCAGGATATTAAGTTATTAAAACCAATAGACCATAAAAATTATAAGATTATTCCATGAAGAAAACCTGTTTTAAAATGTTCCTCCCTGTTAATCTGGTTACAGCACCTCTTTCTTTCCAGAGCAAAAAGATGGATTTTTTTTCTCTCCAACTAAAATGACAATTCTGGCACAAGCCATTTAAAAAATTTGAGAAGTTGCACATTATTTTTATGAAGCAATTATTTGAACGCTCCAGAAAAAGCCACAGCACTCATGGGAATGTCACCTGGCCAGTCCCAAGTATCCAGATGTATGACATTAAATAGACAAAACACAGAAATTAAAGACACAATTTCTATCTTGGCCTAAAAGGACTAAAGAAATGTTTCATTTCCCAAAAGCTTTTTAAATAGCCAGGAATAAGAGCTCTTGTGGAATGCTTTGCACGTTTT
This sequence comes from Lasiurus cinereus, assembly GCA_011751065.1. NCBI lineage: Eukaryota > Metazoa > Chordata > Mammalia > Chiroptera > Vespertilionidae > Lasiurus > Lasiurus cinereus. Next base: position 5,975,774 of record JAAGEH010000020.1, read on the forward strand.
ACATTGCAGACGTTGTTTCAGCAACCTGGGACTTTCAGACTTCACATGTGCAGCCCACACTTTCACTACCAGGCCAGGCTTGCCAAGTCCCCAACCGAAAGCCATCAGAATGCCCAGCCATGGCCTAAGGCAGTAGGGCTGAAAAGACTGTGAAGATTTGCCTCTCTGAAAGCTGGGGTTACTCAACTGCATGTAGGAGGAAAGAAGCAAGAATCTTCCAAAGACAGAGCCCAGAATCATTCAGAAAGGAGCCTCGCTCAGAATAATTGCAGAGTGGAAATATTTTTCACTGAAAACAAGGACAGACAAATCGCATCAACAGTTTACCAAGACTTCTCCAAACCCCATAATTTGAGGGGATGGCTGTTCTGAGATACAGAGGTTAATGGAGAAATGGTGGCTCTACATACCAGAGCTTTGACAAAGCCCCTAAGTGCTTCCTATCCTCACACCAGCATCACCAAGACCTGGGTTATGCCCCTAGAATAGGAAAATTAGCAGTCACTACTTTTGGGCAAACCCTTCCCATGTTACTTTCATGAAACCTCATAACTCAAAAAGTAGATCCATTTTACATATTAAGATAACTTACAGCTCATTCATTTGTTCACTATCTAAATACTTACTGGACACTTCTTATGTCAGAGATTCTGGAATTCAATGGTTAAAAATCAGGTGGGGAAAGAATTACTAAGTGAAAGAAGCCAGCCTGAAAAGGCTACATACTTTATGGATTACACCAAATGATCTTCTGAAAAAGGCAAACCCATGGAGACAGTAAGAAGACCAGTAGTTGCCAGGTGTTCAAGGGATGGAGGGATGAGGAGGTAGAGCCACAGGGAGACTTTTAGGGTAATGAAATTATTCTGGATGATACTGTAATAGAATGTGCAGGTCCAAGAGTGAACCCTCATGTAACTATGAACTTGAGTTTAAAAATATATCAACATTAGTTCATCCTATATAATAAAAGAATAATTGCAAATTAACCATCACTCCATCACAAAGATGATGATGCCCATAGTCACAAGATGGCAGCGCCCAGTCCTCCAGTCCCACAGGGATGGCCACTGAGAGTGAGCAGTGTGAGTGGCCTGGAGGAATGCTTGTTTAGTTGCCATGGTGATAAGGCAAGCATTCTGCACCCAGCCACGGATGGGCCTCTGAGTCCTGGAGAGCCTCTGGGCAGCAGATGCAGAGGGGCCAGGCTCCGCCTACAGCTATTGGCATATGGATTCATGCACAGGGCTACTAGTCAATTATAACAAATTAAGGGCCTAGTGAACAAATTTGTGCACTTACAAGGGAACTGTGGGCCATGAGGCTGTGGTGGGCACAAGGGCGGGTCTCAGCCCATCCTCCATGCCTCCAGTACCCTTTCTGCCTGCAATCCCACTCCCACCACCAATGCTCCCACATGTTAACAGTGCCAGCCCTGCTCGCACCTACTGACAGCACAGAGCTATTGAGGCTGGCTCCAGTAGCAGGTGTGAGCAGAGCCAGAATCATCAGTGGGTGCAAGCAGCAGTTGTTGCCCTGATCACCCCTCAGATGCAGGGGGAGCCCTGAGGGGCGATCAGGGCTGGCAGCTGCCACTCGCACCCACTGATGGCACTGGTAATGGGTGCTAGCAGTGAGTGCTCGCAGCGGGTGCAAGTGCAGGTGGGACCGTGGCATGTGGGAGCAAAGAATTTTCAGTAACCACCAGAGGCTCACCCTGATGACAGTGACTGGCACCCTGCCTTGGTTTGGTGGTCCTGCTCACCTGTTCTACCATCCTGCCGCAGCCAATACCCACCATGTTCCACATGCCCTCGCTCCCCCACCTGGTGGTCAGTGCATGACATAGCAACCAGTTGTTCAGCTGTTCATTCTATTTGCATATTAGAGTTTTATCTATATAGATGTACCACTTTAGTACAAGATGTTAATACTAGGGGATTTGGAGAGGAGTAGGCATAATGGTGTATATGGCAGGTGGAAAGTGCCACTCAATTTTTCTGTAAACATAAAGCTGCTACAAAATATAATCCACTAATTAAAAAATGAGTAAATAAATGGGAAAGGAAGACCACAGCCATCATGAAACTTACAGAGTGTGAAACAGAGAGAAAATAGGAGAAAAAGACAGAACAAGAGCTGGTGCTCCATTTAATGAGGGAACAAACAAGGCACATGGCCTCTCTGAGGAGGCTGACATCAAAACAGAGACCTGGAGGAACTACTGTGCAAAATGGAAGGGAAGGGAACAGCATATGCAAAGGCCCTGAGAAGGAAGGGAAGTCTGGGAATGAAAAGATCGCAAAGCTGACAAAGTGGACTCAGGATTTGGCTCTCCTTCTGATACCTGCCTTTCGTTAAATCAGACACTGTCTTGAATATTGAATCCAGTCTTTCTCAGATTTCCCCTGTACTCTGTTCCCTGCGGTGTGGCTGGACAGTGTATACATTACTTAAAATGGGAATAAAATTCTTCCACTGCTGATGGCAATGTGTTCGACCCCACCCTGCAGTCAACAGAGAGAATCCTGGGGCTTTGCTTCATTGGCAGCTTTAAAATCTGGGGCGGGGGTAGAGGGACATTTTATAAAAGGTCATCCATTCTTCATTTTCCAAAAACATTCAACCCATACTGCTCAACTCTTATTAGATACATCTCTGCATTGTGTGAGAGTTTCCTATAGCCTTTATAAATATTTACGACACATGACTGGCCATGTAATATATACTGTACTTGGCTAATATTAGTCACAGCTTAAAGTCTTTCCCTGCACAGAGCACAGTGATTGTGGATATGCGGATGGCATGCCGGCCGGGAGCAAAGACACTCGCGCAATTGTTCTGTGGGTCTGTGAACAGGATTCGCATGTACTCAACCCAACTGCAGAGGCTTCTTTTCTGAAAAAGAAGGGGGACAAACCAATTCGTTTCAGTCCATATGAAAAAGCATTTCTAAACCAAACACAAGTCATGTAAAGAAGAAAGAGGTAAGTGTGTTACTTTAAATGGAAAAAACAGCTGCTTGGGTCAGATAGAAACCAGATGGGAGAGACAGAATCAGAAGAGCGAAGCTGAACCGCATTCAGAAAAGACATCAGAGGCTCGAGTGTTGGGGCATGGCGACTCCCAGACTCCCCTTCCTGCGCTGCTGGGCCATGTGGTGTGCAGGAGCATGGACGGAAAGAGGTGGGCGCACCAAGTCATCCAGGGAACTGGTCCAAAGACAAGCCGTCAGGCCCACGTGGCCATGTCTTCATTGGGGAGGGGCAGAGCGTGGCATGCTCTCTAAAGGGATGGACAGCAGACACCCCAGAAGGACATGTCTGTGTCCTTGTCTAGCCCGGATGCTGGGAGGCAAACCAGAAGGGAGTCAGGCCTCTAAGCCTGTTTGCAGGAGCTCCTCTGCACAGCCACCTGCCTTTACCAGCTTTCCGGGCATGTGCAGTGGGACCACGGTGTTGCCCAGTTCCCAGCCGCAGGGCTTCCCCCTGCTAGGCTGTGGCTTTCACACACTGGCCAGTGTCTTGTTGGAGTTGCCACATGCTGACCGCACAGGAGAGTGGCTCTGGGCTGTGCTGCCCACAGACTTGCCAGGCTGGTTGGGCAGCTGGCCAGGGAGCACCCCACGGAGCTGGAGGCCACCTGCCTCTGCTGAGTGTGCAGACCACGGAGATCAGCAGTTCAAATAGTCCAAATAACTTCATGTGGCTGTGGCCAAGTGTGGCTCTCTCACCCACTAGTGTCATCTTAGCTGCTAAGGAGTGGACATGCTGGCTTAGAAAGAACAGTCTGCAAGGAGGACGCAGCCCCTCACTGGCCACAGAAGGAAACACTGGTGTCAGGCTTCTCAGCCCAAATCCTTGAACAGCAAAGGTGTCACAAGTGAAAAAGAAAGGGTCTGCCCTAGCCAGTCTGGCTCAGTGGGTAGAGTGTCAGCCTTCAGACCAAAGGGTCCTAAGTTTGATTCCAGTCAAGGGCATGTACTTTGGTTGCAGGCTCCTCCTTGGCCTGGGCTCTGGTTGAAACATGTGCAGGAGGCAACCAATTGATGTGTTTCTCTCACATTGATGTTTCTCTCTGTCTTTCCCTCTCTCTTCCACTCTCTCTAAAAATCAGTGGAAAAATATCCTCAGGTGAGAATTAACAAAAAGAAAAATAAAGGGTCTTATAATGAGTAGCACAGGCTGCTTTCACAAAGCTCTATAACCTTGAGCCAATCACTAGACATTCCTGAGCCTCAATTTCCACATCTGTCAAATGGTGATCTTAATAATATCTGTCTCACAGAGTACTTGAGAAAATCAAGTGGGATGATTTATATAAAAAGCTTATTATAAACAGGATCTTTACAGCTAAAAGTAGGAAAACCTCAACCTAAACTAGTTTAAACAGAAAAAAAAAAAAGTACTTACCAGCTTCTATAAACTGAGAAGTCTTGGAATGCATCTGGCTTCAGGCATGGCTGGATCCAGTTACTCAAATAGTTTCTTCCAGATGTTTGCTTCTTCTTGTATTCTCTTCCTCAATCTCTTAATCTCTTTTCCAATCTGCTTCTCTCTCCTCCTTCTCTCCCTACATACGTTCTTCCCATTCTTGTCATTCTGTCTTCTTTTGGGTTCAGCTTTCAGATGTGTTGGCTTCACACTCAGGTAAGCCCTCTCTAATGTCGGGAGAAAGATGGCCTCTTGCAGTTAGTTCTAGGCCAAATAGTCTTTACAGATGGAGTGAGACTTCCATAGATCCAATTTCATGGAGGGACTCTGACTGGAAATGGAACCCACCCCTGGCTTATACCAATACCTACAAAATAGGCTTGGATAACCGTAACTGACCAGGGGTGGCCAGCACCCTCCCCTGTACATGCAGGCTGGGAGGGTGGGGAGACCAAGGCTGGTGACTGATGGTCCCACCCAGAATCATGCCGGGTGGATAAAGGATAATTCTCCACAGACACAATATACCTTCACAAAAATGGTACAGATCTCCATAGCCAATTCCACATTCTATTGGTCTCTCATCTCTTTTCGTATCAAAAACCTGCTCACCCTGGATCTCAAGTTTTCTTTCATGTGGCAGTTACCTTAGAAAGGAATTGGATGTAAACTGACCTCTAAACATGGGATATGGAAAGAGCTTCTACTGAGGACCAGACACCTATCTGCCTTCAACTGCAGGTGACTTTGATCTGATTAGGTTAACCACCCTGTGGTCAAGATTCTTCAGAGATCACACACATGAGGGTTGCCCTCAAGATCCCTTTCAACTCAGAAGCCCAGGTGTCTGTGACAGACTCATGGGGACTCACATTTTGGCAGAGACTTCCTAAAATGGCAATGCCTTGATACAATGAATGAAGCACCAACGTCGGAAACGTAATAAAAATATTTGCAAGGGGGAAATCTCTTTCCAAGCCTTTTTAACATCAGTCCACTTGGGAAAGCACCTAAGTGTGCTATTTTGAGTTTGTTATTCATGTCAGTCAAAAGTGAAGTGTGGCTGTCCTGCCTCAACACAATGGCAGAAAACACAGGCTGAACAGCACACTCAAGCCCACTGTCAGACCAGGCTTCTGGCTTGCCACTTCTCCTGCCCATGATGCTTGTGCTCCTGCAGGGTGACCTGGCCAGTCCTTTTGTGGCGTCCCACTAAGGCTTGTCCTGGGGCCACTTCCAAAGCTCCAGCCTCCAAAGTACCACTAGCCTCCAAGTTGCCACCAAAACCTCCTGTTTGATTTCCCATCCTGCCCAAGCCCTACACTCTGCTGAGTCCAGACATTCCACTCAATGAACAAATTGCTTCTGACTTAGGAGTGAGTGCAGAGTTACCCTCTAACATGTATATGTGTGCCTTTCAAGGGTTTCATGAAGATGATGCCCTGACATAAAAGAGTAGGTCCATGGGAGGGATTTTATGGCCTGTAACAGGTGAGGGAAGAGTTGGTTTAGAAGCTACACCCTGTGATCTCACTCTCAAAGAGCAATTTGTATTTAATATCTTTTTTTATTGATTTCAGAGAGGAAGGGAGAGGGAGAGATAGAAGCATTAATGATGAGAAAAAATCATTGATCTGCGGCCTCCTGTACTCCCCAATGGGGGGTCAAGCCCTGACCAGGAATCAAACTGTGACCTTTACGTTCATAGGTCGATGCTTAACTACTGAGATACACTGGCCAACCTGTATTGATTATCTTTATATTATGAGTATAAAAATTCACCCTGAACTTCTCCATATCCTAGGAAAAAGTAAAACATGGTAGACTGAATCACGTTTAAACACCAGTTAAAAGGAAAAACAGTAGACACCTGGGCTTCTGAGTTGAAAGGGATCTTGAGGGCAACCCTCATGTGTGTGATCTCTGAAGAACCTTGACCACAGGGAGGTTAACCTAATCAGATCAATTGGCAAAGGAATTCAGATGAGGGACATTAAAATCAGAATAAAGAGCAATGTCAAAGTCTATGACACAGATGTAGCTATGTTCTTCAGACCAACATTGGTTGGGCCTTTAGAGGAAGAGAGCCTCACAGGGCCAAGGATTCCCTCGTGTTTGCACGTGTAACCCTGTCTGCACAGCTATCACAGGCAGCCAGAGTTATTAGGTCTCCTGCCTGACTTGAAGAACGGAGACCTGAATTATCACCCAGTCTTGTATTTTCTCCATCCTCAATGCTATCAAATCAACATACTGGTCTTTTTCACCATTACCCCCAGCCTCAAGTCAGACACCATCACTTCTCCCCTGGACCTGATTCATCTCTGCCTCCAGCGCTCCAATCCAGTCTGTGCACAGAGCAGTTAGACATGACATTTTCAAAGCATGATCTGGCACTGCTACTGCAGGGCCTTCCCATGACCAGCCGGACACACAAGTCCAGCCTGGCCTCCCAGCCTTCACAATCTGGCTTCCTGGTCACCCTGCCAGACTCACTTCCCATTCCTCTCTTTTCCATTCCTCCCTCAGATGAGATACTAGTATTTTTAGTGCTTCCTAATGCCTCATAATCTTGCCTGGCAATTTTTCTCATCCTTCAGATCTCAGCCTAGTCTTCTCACCTAACACAAATCCTTCCTCAGCCTCTCCAGCCAACCCTTTCTCTGCTTCTGTTTTCTCACTTCTCAAACCACTTTTAGTGACCTAATTGCTCCACTAGACTCAAGAGCTCAGCTTTGGGAGCCATTCTGGCTGCTGCACTATCCAGTCATGTGGTCCTGAACAACTCATTTAATTCCCTGATACCTCAGTTTTCCCTTCTCTAAAATTGGACTCATACTCCAGCTATTTTGGGATTGGCTTGCAGTCTGACCAGTCCTGGGTTCAATTCTGATCAAGATCACATGCCTGGGTTGTGGGCTCAACACCCAGTAGAGAGTATGCAGGAGGCAGCTAATCAATGATTCTCTCTCATTATTGAAGTTTCTATCTCTATCTCCCTTTCCCTTTCTCTTTGAAATCAATAAAAAAATATTTTAAAAAATAAAATAAAATTGAACTCATAATAGTGCCTCCTTCATAAAGGTATTATAAGGACTTCTAGAATATGAGAAAATTCATTAAAAGCACTTATATTGTGTCAAGCACATAGTAAGTATGAATAACAATTATTACAGTCAAACCTCAGTTCCCAAACATCTTCCATTTTGAACAATTTGATTCCTGACCCAAGTTGTTCACAGAAAAAATGTCTTAGTTGTTAAACAAAACTTCGGTTCTCAACCTGACAACCCTTTCACGCTGATACCTGTATGACCAGTCACTCATCTCTCAGGCAACAAACAGAGGAGAGAATGCGGGAGTATGAGTCAGTTTACCACTAAACATCAAATTGTTAACATCTCAGGAAACTGTGCTGTGAATATATTTAGGTTTGTTTTTCTTGTACTTTTATTGCTGCTTATTATTATTAAATATGTATAGCAAGTCACCATGGGTCCTAAAAAGATTAATGATAGCAGCAGAGTAAAAAGAAAGCTGTGAGAACAATGATAGAGCTTTAAAAAGAAATAATTGCAAAGAATGGTAGAGGAGCTCAAGTGTCTAATCTGGCTACTGAATATGGCATGATGAAATCTGATGAGTAGCACAATTTTAAAACAAAGAGGCCATTAAGAGTGCTGATGTTGCTAAGGGTGTGAAATTGCTCACAAAACAATGATCACAGGCAATTGAGAAAGGTTAACACAGGGAATCATTTGGGAGTCTGGAATGGATTAATTCAATTTACATTATTTCTAGTGGGGAAAAATTCTGTTTCTAAATAAATCACTTCTTAAACAGCGTTCTGAATTGAATTAAGTTTGAGAACCGAAGGTTCACTGTATGTATTATTATCATGAATAGTAAGTACTATTTTTTTAGGATAGGAATTTTATATGTCCTATTCACTATTTTATTCCCATGCCTAGCCCAAAGTCTGGCACAGAATAGATGATCAATAAACATGTGTTGGATGAAAGAATGAATGAATATTGAATTGTCTGGTTTTATCACTGCTATCATTCAGGCTTCACTTTCTTTAGTATGCCTGGACCAAAAGTTCCAATTGGGCTAGCAGAGTGGTCAGCAAAGTGCTTGCGAGCCACATGAGACTCTTTGGCCCCTTGAGTGTGGCCCTTCCACAAAATACCAGTGTGGGCGCACATGTACAGTGCGATTGAAACTTCATGACCCATGCGCAGAAGTCAGTTTTCGGCCTGGGCAAGTCTATTTTGAAGAAGTGGCATTAGAAGAAGTGGGGGTGTCGGTAGGTCCGTCGGTCAGTCAGTCAATGGGAGACATAGCGCAGGCAGACCATGGGATATGCAGCGTGGTGGAGGTGCACACTATTCCTGCACAAATTGAATGAGCCAGTCAGTCATCAGTGTCATTGTGCAGAGGTTAGTGCTAGTCACATCCGCAAATCTCTCTCGGGTGACAAAAGTATCTACTCAAAACATAAAGTTACCTGTATTTTTCCAACCAGCTGCAAATCCTATAGGTATTTTTGTCATCAATTTAAGAATTGTAATTATTTTTGTGTTGGTGGCTATATTATTATAATATAAAATGAAATTTTCTTTTAGGTGCCCTGTTTGACATGGCTACAAAGAAGAAGCAAAGAAAAACGAAAGACGAAACCGTGAATTTAAAATTGAATGGATTGAGACTTTCCCGTTTATTCAAAACTTAAATGGCCTTCCAACCTGTCTTATTTGTCAGGAAAAATTGGTGGATAACAAGAAATCAAATTTGGAGAGACACTTTACAACTAAACACATTTCATTTAGTACTAAATATCCTGTCGGTGATGCCAGGAAGAAAGCAGTTGAAGAACTTCAAGAGTCAAGAAAAATAAAGTTCTGTATTTAATTACTGGATGCAATCTTCCAACAATGTTAATATTGCAAGTTTTGTGGTTAGTCAAGAGATTGCTGAGAGAGGAAAAACCATATACAGACAGTGAATACATAAAACGTTGTTTTATAAATGCATTTTTAAAGCTATTTTGGGATTTTAAGAACAAAGCAGATATTCTAAAAAAAATTAAAGAGTTCCATTGTCTGCTAAAACAGTGAAAGATAGAACAAAGTATCTTCTAATATAATCAACTAACAAGTGGAAGATCTTAAATTGGTTTCAGTTTTATCAATAGCAGTTGACGTATCTTGTGAAATAAATGATACAGTACAAGTTTCACTTTTTGTAAGATTTATTTCATCTACAAGTCCTAAAGAAGAATTTAGGATTATTGCCACTCAAAGGTCAAACACGTGGAGAGGATATAGCAAATGCTGTAATTGAGTGCATTGAAAAACATCATATTCCACTAGATAAAATTGTCTCAATTTCAACAGAAAAGTATGACCAACATAAGAGACAGGTTTGTTGCTATTTTGAAAGAAAAAATTAATCACAAGGTATTTACTTACCATTGCATTATTCATCAAGAAGCACTTTGTGTGCAGACATTTCCAGAAGAAATTTGCAAAGTTATGGAATTGGTGATTAACATTATCAACTCCATTGTAGCTATAGCTCTTAATCATCGCCAATTTAAAGAATTTTTAGTTGAAATGGAGAGTGAGTACGCAGATCTTCTGCTGCACAACAAGGTACATTGGTTATAAGAGAAAATGTTTTTGAAACGTTTCGCTTCCTTATTAACAGAAATTAAAGCATTTCTCCTTGAGAACTAACAAACGAATCAGTGGATCCAAAAATTTTATTTCATGGTAGATGTTACGTTTCATCTAAATCAGCTTAATCGTAAACTACAGGAGAAAAGGAAACACAATTTTTTTTGATGTTAGAAGAAGTTATTTCATTCAAAAACAAATTATCTCTTTTTTGCTCAAGATTTTGAAAGAGATACTTTGATTCACTTTCCAAACCTTGTTGAAACATCGCCAAGAAAATAATTCTGATACTGGTATTTGCTATTTCACAACAACACTTTTAAATATGAGGGAAGCTTTTCTCAATAGATTTTAGGAATTCAGAAACAGCAAAGCGAAGTTAGCCTTTATTAAAAAACCTCTTAATGCTACTGTAACAGAATTAAATTTTTCTCCCTTTAATATTGACATTGGCAACTTTGAAATGCAGTCTTGCTGGATTTAAAAAAACAAAGAATTATAGAGCTTGAAATTTGAACGTCTTTGTGCTGATATAGAAATTTTGGAGAAAAACAAATGTGAACTTAGTTCACAGCACAAGTAGTCTGGAGAAGGAAGATATGTTGATTTTTAGCACCAGAAATAGTATTCCTGACTCATATAATCAACTGAAAAAAACTAGCGTTTGCTGTTCTTTCCTTATTTGGGTCTACATATTTATGTGAACAATCATTTTCAAGCAAGAACCTTATCAAAAGTAAATAGAGAAGTTGTCTTATTGATGAGAACCTGGAATCGTGCCTAAAATTAAAAACAACATACAAACCTGACTTACCCAAACTTTCCAAGGAGATGCAAGGCAACATTGTTCACATTAGTGTTTGTCAGCCATTGTCATGATTTAATTTTATCAATATTGTAAGGAATTTAATTTTATCAATAAATAATATCGTTATTAAGTATGGTATCAAGTTTTATTCAACGTACCTATAGTTTAAGACTTAAAACTTTATTTTTTAAAATATATTTTTATTGATTTTTTTTACAGAGAGGAAGGGAGACAAATAGAGAGTTAGAAACATCAATGAGAGAGAAACATAGATCAGCTGCCTCCTGCACAACCCCCTGGGGACGTGCCCACAACCAAGATACATGCCCCTGAGTGGAATCAAACCCGGGACCTCTCAGTCCACAGGTTGACACTCTATCAACTGAGCCAAACCGGTTTCGGCAAGACTTAAAACTTTAAGTAACGTTTATTAAGTTAATTTTAGGGAACGTTGTGGAGTGAAAGAAGATGTAGTGTTGAGGATTGAGAAAGTTATGCTGAGATGGTTTGGACATACAGAAAGGATGGACGAAAGGAGACAGAAGAAACAAGACAAGTGTGGATAGGAGAGTGGGAAGGGGTCAACCTCAGCGAACGTTCCTCAATCAGATTGAGGACGTTTTTAGCAAAGACCAGCTGAGGAATACCTTAATTAAGTTAATAACAATGTACCTACCTATATAGTTTAAGTTTAAAAAATTTCTCTCTCAAAAGAAATTTCAATCGTTGCACTGTTGATATTTGGCTCTGCCGATCACTGGGCTAGCACCTCCTTCAGTTGATTTGCTCTGGTGTTTTTCCTATTTACTCTGTTAGGAGAAGGATCCCCTTTTACAAAGAAGGAAAGAGGGGGAGCCTGGTTCCAAAGGCCTGTTTGTTCTCATTATTAATTTTTATCTCCTCTTCCAAGTCGAGTTTGGATGATTCTGAATGTGCACTCAGCTGGAATGGCACCCTCATGCTCTCGTTTCATGACTTGCTACAATTAAAGTCAAAAGCAAAATTAAAAAATACAGCTTCATTACAGAGTAGAAGAATTGTTGATTCAGGAACTGGTCTGTAATCTCAAAACATTATCAAAAGAAAAAGAAAGAAAGAAAAAAGGACCAAGCTGCAGCCTTGGTTGTCAGCAGAGATTTGAAATTCCAGAATCAATACCTCAGCTAACTTCGCTGGTTTTTGAGACAATTACAAGAATTGGGGAATTGCCCAAAAGCTCAAAAAGGAAATTCAGGTTCTACTAAAACATTCCCACCCCCTCTTCTAAAGAAGTATTCCCATGATAAAGGCAGAATAACCGAATGGGGTGGGGGGTGGGCAGTCTGCAATGTCGGATCAGAAAGCTGTGGAATGTCAGCATCCAAAGGAAGCTCACAGGTCATCTGGAGGCCATTTTACAGATGAGATCACTGAGACCCAGAGAGGGAAGGAATTTACCCAGGCTCACCCAGGGGCATGAATCCTGAAGGATCTACATCTTAATTGGTTCGTTTGTGCAAGAAATATTTACTGAGAGTCTGGTGGGATGAGGCACTGTGCTAAGCATGGGTGAGGGGTTCGCAAACAAGCCAAACAGACATTGTCTCTGCCTTCTAGAGCCTCCCTCTCCTGGGGAGACAGGCAGGCAGTAAGCACACCCACGAATGATGTGTGGTCACTGGCCAGGACTCAGCAGATGCAGTGGCAGAAGCTGCTTCTATAGAGGATCAGGAAAGGTGACTTTTTTTTTTTTTCCAGAGAGGAAGGGAGAAGGAGAAAGAGATAGAAACATCAATGATGAGAATCATTGATCTGCTGCCTCCTGCATGTCCCCTGCTGGGGATTGAGCCCACAACCCAGGCATATGCCCTTGACCGGAATCGAAACCGGGGCCTTCAGTCCGCAGGCCCATACTCTCTCCACTGAGCCAAACCAGCTAGGGCAAGAAAGGTGACTTTGAGGACGGGACAGGCAAAGAGAACCAGTTCCAAAGGTCTGAGTCAGGGAAGAACTTGGCAAGTTGGAGAACTCAGAGGGAGGAGAGTGTGAGCACCGTGAGGTCCACTTCCTGAGAACTCCAACCAGATACTCTGGCCTTGGGTAGAGTGAGGACACTGGAACCCATCCCATCTCCCTAAGAGCCGCAGCCTGTTCATGTCACTTGTGAAGGTCATCTCCCTTTACAAAGGAGAAGAGCTGGACCAGATGCAGCAGGCAGGCTTAGCAATCAGCTTCCCAGGCAAGAGAAAACCATGCCGAGGAAAGAGTCAGGAGAGGACGTGCCAGGATAGCAAAGTGGTCAAGGGCACTCTCTCAGGGGCCCACACCTGGGCAGAGGCCAGGCTCAGCCACTGCAGTGCTGGGCAAGCTGTGTAACTTCTCCAAGCTATGGCTTGCAGCTCTGGAAAGGGAAACCTGGGGGCACTGGAAGGAACGGAGAGATCCTGCTGTACGCGGCAGCACCTCTCAGCCCGAACCCCAGCTGTGCTCGCAGTATGTCCCAGGTGCACAGCAACAGGCACTCCTCCTTTGTCTAGCCCCAAGCCACACCCCACCACCAGTAGTGGCCTCCAGAGACCCACCTGAACAAGAAGCCAAAACTTTGACCCCTGACCTTGTAGGCACATGACCCTGTAGGCTGCCTGCTCATCCCCATCCTCTGAACCCCACGGCAAAAGATGACTTGGCAGAATTAATACCATGAATGGCTGTTTGAAAACCAAGGAGGGGGTGTCTGGGCTTTACTAAATATCATAAGTAAATTATTAATTCACACCAGAAACAAAAGTATAGAAAACAAAAGGAAAGGTGAAGAGGTCTTTTTGTTTCTTTCTTTCACTCTTGCTTTAAAAGAACAAGTCTAAACATGACCTTATTATAAACACTGGTACTGCCACGGCCTGCACTTCTCGCAAGGGTCTGGATAGCCACACTCTCAGACCGTAAGCTGCACAGCAAGAGGCCCTGCGGCAGGGACATCCCAGAAAGGGCCCCAGAAGGCAGGGGAGGGACGCCCACCTCTCCACACAGCCACCGTCTGCAGGAGGTCCCAGTGACCTGACTCAGTACTGAACGACAATGGTGATGATGATGATGACAACCATTCTTACAACATATGGCTTATGGGCAGGCCCACCTGTCCACTAGAACAGCCCTTAGCCAGGTGTGGCGATTCAATCCCTAAAATGCAGCTAACAGAACCTGAGGTGTGTTATATTGGAGTGACCACTTCATCAGTTATACAAATGCTAATCACTATACTTGAAACTTATAAAATACTAGAGGCCCAGTGCACGAAATTTGTGCACAGAGTTAAGGGGGCTGTTCCTCAGCCCAGCCTGCACCCTCTCCAATCTGGGACCCTTCAAGGGATGTCTGACTGCTCAGTTAGGCCCAATCCCAGTAGGATCACAATCCAGGACTGCTGGCTCCCAACTGCTTGCCTGCCTGCCTTCTTGATTGCCCCTAACTCAGTGGTTCTCAACCTTCCTAATGCCGTGACCCTTTAAGACAGCTCCTCATGTGGTGGTGACCCTCAACCATAAAATTATTTCCGTTGCTACTTCATAACTGTAATTTTGCTACTGTTATGAACTGTAATGTAAATATCTGATATGCAGGATGTATTTTCATTGTTACAAATTGAACATAATTAAAGCATAGTGATTAATCACAAAAACAATATGTAATTATATATTGTGAAATATTTATTTCTAATTACAAATAAATGAAATTTTGTCTTGAATCGTGGTATAGCATGGGTAACAGTCTTAATATAACAACAGTAAACTACATTGCTACATTTTGCTACACCGAGGAGCAGTGTGTTGGTTCCTAAGACCATGGGAAATAGGTGTTTTCCAATAAGTTTTAGGCAACCCCTGTGAAAGGGTTGTTCAACCCCCAAAGGGGTTGCGACCCATAGGTTGAGAACCACTGCTCTAACTGCTTCTGCCTGCCAGCCTGATCACCCTCTAACCACTCTCCTGCCAGCCTGATTGATGCCTAACTGCTCCCCTGATAGCTCGATTGCCCCTAACTGCCCTCCCCTGCCAGCCTGGTCACTCCTCACTGCCCTCCCCTCCAGACTTAATCAACCCAAACTGTCCTCCCTTGCAGATCTGGTCCCTCCCCTGCTGTCCATTTTATGGCAGCCATTTTGTGTCCACATGAATACAGCCATCTTGTGGGTTGGCATGGTGGTCAATTTGCATACTATTCTTTGATTAGATAGGATAGAGGTCTGGTGCACAGTTGGGGCCAGCTGGTTTGCCCTGAAGGGTGTCCCAGATCAGGGTGGGGGTTCCCTTGGGGTATGGCGTGGCCTAGGTAAGAGGCCTGTGGTGGTTTGCAGGCCAGCTCTGCCCCCCAGCGACCCAAGCAGAGGCCCTGGTATCTGGGATTTATTTGTCTTCTATAATTGAAACTTTGTAGCCTTCAGCAGAGACTAGGGCAGGCTAGGCCCGGCTAAAGGCTTGGCTTCCTCCATTATCAGGCAAACCCAAGCCTCCCTTCTACTCCCTCTGTGGCCACAGCCATCTTGGTTGGGTTAATTTGCATACTTGCTCCTGACTGACTGGTGGACATGGCTTGTGGTTATAGTGAGAGTATGGTCAATTTGCATATTACTCTTATTAGATAGGATTGTTCTTTATCAAATGTAATTGAAAATTTTTTAAATAAATTTTTGAGATGTGCTATAAGTATAACTATATACACTAGATTTTAAATATATAATATGAAAAAATAATGTGAAGTAGCCCGTAAATAATTTTCATATGAATTACATGTTGAAATATTATTTTAGATATATTAGGTTGGATAAATATATTAAAATTAATTTTTTAAATGTGGTTACTAGAAATTTCAAATTACTTATGTGGTTCTCCAGGTAACTATTTAGGACCTCAGCTGCCATTGGGAGAGGCCATCCAGAGCAGCCCAGATCTCTCTAAGAGGCTGGACTCCCTACATGGGGTTGGTCGTCCTAGGCACCAGCTTTACCTGACAAAGGGTGAGGGGCTTTCAGTAAACTACTCAAAAGGACAAAAAGATGTTCTTTATTCCCTTTTTAAGACAAGCAAAGCCCATTTAGACTTTCATTTTAAGAGTCTTTTTCTGACCCTGTGGATCTGTTCCAGAGGCTTGGAGCTTGAGCCAACCTTCACTTTTCACTTCTGCTTTGTGGACAGTAAATCCGCCTTTAGTCTGGATCTGTAAAGGACAGCGTGCACTAGAGAGTGCCCCTAGACATGCCCAGAGAGTTCCCCACTGAAAAGTTCACCTAGTTCTTTAAAGCCTCTGACACCCATCCCTGGGGGCTGGTACCATTTGGGGGCTCAGTCCACCCTCTTAATGAATTTAAGTGTGGGTCAAAGTCAAAAGCTTTGAATCTCCTGCTCTCTGCAAAAGGTCTTTTTGTTACTGAGACAGCCTTCGTTTTTGGTGTTCTCTGCCTTATTTATTTATTTATTTATTTATTTATTTATTTATTTAACAAGGAAAAGTTCATTTAGAAAGTGGCAGAGATAGAAGTGAGTCATAGAAGAAATGGGATCAGGAAACAAGTTACAGAGGCAAAGGAAGGGCCCTTGGAGTTTAGGAGAAAGAGGCAAGGAAAATGCACCTGGCCGAGACCAGTTTGGCTCAGTGGATAGAGCGTCGGCCTGCAGACTGAGAGGTCCCCGGTTCGATTCCGGTTGGGGGCATGTACCTTGCTTGCGGGCACATCTCCACTGTGGGGTGTGCAGGAGGTGGCTGATCGGTGTCTCTCTCTCATCGATGTTTCTGACTTTCTATCCCTCTCCCTTCCTCTCTGTGAAAAATCAATAAAATATATTTAAAAAAAGAAAAAAATGCACCTGGAGGAAGTGGGTAGGAAAAGGTGTGGCTGTGCTCCAAACAGAGCACATTCTCTGCATTCTTTAGGTTAAACTCCTAGAAGTCTACTTTAAGAGCCTGGCTGCCAAGCTTTCAGAAGGTTCTGTGGATTGTTAGGTTTGATCAAATAATTGCATCGATACCCTTCAACCTGAGAACTGATCTTTAGACCACTTCATAACCAACGTTCCATTTTCTACAACTACATTCCACTTGCTAAAACTATTATCTTTTCTCTCCTGACTTTCCCAGGATCTAGACATGCCCAGAGAGTTCCCCACCGAAAAATACCACCTATAGTTCTTTAAAACCTCTTATTCCCCATCCCTGGGGTCTGGTGCCATTTTGGGACTCAACCCATCTGAATTTCCAGATGACCCACTTTTGGCCTCATGTATTCCTTCTTCAGTGACCCTAAAATTTGGTGCTAAAACGCAGGAGGGTTCTACCAGAAATGGAAGCCATCGCCCTGGATGTGGTCACTCTGAGTTTGCTACTCAGAGAGCAGTAAGCAGTGGCAGCTTCTCCTGAATTTACCCCCAAATCCTACTTGGGTGACTCAATCATTGGCTTTAATTATGCTTCCCTCTCTTATAGGCCCTCCTGAACTAGCCAAGGAGGACACCAGATCAAGGACTTCTCCTTCTCCAATGCTGACCCTCTATCCCATCCCCCCAATCTTCTCTAGGTGAGTGATGGTCCACAATTTCCCTTTTCTCAAGTTTTCTGCCCAATTACTCTCACCGACTTTGCAAATGTCCTCTCATCAAGAAAGTCCTTCGTTAGGCCAGGAGACTCCTCAGCCATTCAGCCTTGGCTTTTTCTGAACTGGGAATGTCCAGTTCAGAGGGTCACCTCTCATTTCTCATGGTAATTTGTTTAGCAGTAGGGACGCCTGCCCTAAACAGTCATCTTTGGATTGTGGTCTGTCACTCAGTCTTTCTCTCGTGTGGGCCACACTGCACTTCTTCTGCACACTCATGGGGGAGTTCAGGCCCAAGTGCCTCCACAATATAGACTAGATAATACATCTCAATGGTCTGAAAACAGCACTTCTGATTTTAACACATTGTGCAATTTAAATAATTGCTGTCACTGCAATGAAAAATGGTTAGAGATTCCCTACATCTAGGCCTTTTTCACCCTTCAGTCTCACTCTTCTATCAGTCCTGTTCTACCCATTAGATTCTTCTTCTTCACACAAAACATTATACCCCTAACATTTCTGGTTCTGATTATACTTTTTTTTAATATATTTTATTGATTTTTTTACAGAGAGGAAGGGAGAGGGATAGAGAGTTAGAAACATCAATGAGAGAGAGACATCGATCAGCCACCTCCTGCATGCCCCCTACTGAGGATGTGCCCGCAACCAAGATACATGCCCTTAACCGGAATTGAACTTGGGACCTTTTAGTCCGCAGGCTCATGCTCTATCCACTGAGCCAAACCAGTTTCGGCTGGTTCTGAATATACTTTTGAGACAGCCTTGGAGCTTGAGCCAACCTTCATCTTTCACTTCTGCTTTTGTGAAAGGTGACCGACCTTCATCCCCTTATGTGCCCTCTCTCTCACCTGCAAAACCCAACAACCTAACCAACAACCACCTTTTCCCAGGCCCCTGAGAGCCCAAATCTGGAGAATGTGAGCTCCAATACAATCTTTTCCTCACTCACTCTTGGGCCACCAAAGACCATCTTCCTCAACAGCCACTTCTATTCCCATGTCCATTGGAGGGAGGTAGCAGGAATGAAGGGCATAGTCTGAGTCTACATCCCATTCTCTAAGTCTGACCTTTCCCAGATTGATAAAAGACTAAGTTCTTATTCCACTGACCCAGCCACCTTTAAGTGTGGTTCAAAGTCAAGGAATTTCAGTACCTGACCCAGTCTTATGACCTGACCTGGCACAAAATCTATGTCATCCTGTTCTCTCTCACCCCAAAGGAGAAGGAGCACTAGAAGCTTAGGACCATGCCGATGATACCCTCCATAGACAGAACACGGTGGCCAATCTAATTGGCTCTAACATGATCCCCCAAAACTGACCTGAGAAGGGACTACCAGGTTAATTCTCTAGAGCACCAGTTCCATAGCCATATAATCACCTATCTCATTGCCAGACTCAAAAGGCTGCCCATATGGTAGTCAACTATGACATACTTAATAAAATATCTCATGGCCCTGATGAAAACCCAGTTCTCTTCCTCTCTTACCTCACAGAGGCCTTATAGAAACTTGCCACCTTAGACTCCACCTCCCCAGCGGGAACCCTTCTTCTTAACAGTCTTTTAATATCCAAATCTGCCCCCAACATATGCCATAAACTTCAAAAATAGACACAGGTTCACAAACCCCTCAAAAAGACCTCATTAACCTGGCCTTTAAGATCTTTAATAGAGACGAGGAAACCCAAATGCAAAATCAAAAGTGAGATCAGGCCAAGGATGAGGCCTAGAAGGAGGCCTTTTCAGGTCCTACCCACCGCTCTCATGAAACCCAAATGAAGGACTGGCCCTCCAACCAAAAGTAAGTCAGGAGCTAAGCCTCCTCTGGGCCCATGCTTCACATGCAACAAAGAAGGACATGGGCCACATCCTGCCCAAACCCGAGACCTACACCTGGGCCTCACTCAAGGTGCAGAAGGAAAGGCCACTGGAAATCAGACTGTAGTCTGGCCTCTCCAGGTTAGACCTCAGCCAGTCCAGGAAGGCTGCCCTTTGGATCTGGTTTGGAGCTTTCAGACCTCCTGGGACTGGCCACCAAAGACCGAAACTGCCCAGGCCCTGATAAGGCCCCACAGGACAGAGCTTCAGGTAATGATTTTGGTGGCAGGTAAGCTGATCCCCCTTTAATTGACATTGGGGCCAGTTATTCTGCCCTCCTCAAATTCGCTGGGACTCTTGTCCCCTTCTCAGCCTCTATTATGGAGGTTGACGGATTAGTCTCACAGCCATTAGCCACCTCACCTCTACACTGCATCTTACTAGACTCCTCCTCTACCACTTTTGTCATTCTACCTCGGTGCCAGACGAGGACTAGTGCATATCCCCTCATAACGTTCAGTTTTTCTAAACCGAAGTCACCTACCTCAATTTCACTCTCACTCCACAAAGTTCAGCCATTACCTTAGACTGTAACTGCCTTATCTCTTCCATGACTGTCCGCTCCTCTAGATAAGAAATACTCTCCTTTCTCAGGCTCAATGGGTACTTTCACTTCTGGGTTCCCAAGTTTAGTCTTCTCCCAAAGCCCCCCTATGACTCTGCTAAGGAACTCCTCACTGAGCTCTTAGATCCCAAAGCTTCATTCTCACCACCTTTTATGTTCTGAAATCCGCTCTCACCTCAGCCCTTTCTCACCCCCTCCCTCCCAAAGAACAACTTTCTTTACTGCAGAACTGCAAACAATTACTTAACGGTCCTGCTACTATCAGAGCTGAACTCATCACCTAAATCTTAGCAGTTTTAAATGCAAGGGACTGGAGGCCTGGGACTGCAGTCCTAGAACAGGCTGCGGGGCCTGCTCCCCACCCCCCACCCCATCCCCCTTTTCTCCAGCCTCGTATGCACATGTATAATTTTCCAAAGTCTTTGGTAACTTAAAAGTTTTGGATCATTGCTGGGTTAAATGACAAACATCTAAATATTTTAAAATAACATAAAATACTGAAACATTGATTGCCAGACAAGTTTTAAATTCACTTGCTCTTAGCTTTTATTATAGCAGATTTTTGGTACTTTGTTAAAGGTATATTTTCTTGAAAGAAAAATGTTCTTAAAGTGTGTTTATAAATGTCAATCTAAGATACTTGTTGTTTATTTTGTTGTTGTTGTTGTTATCATTGGAAATTCTGAATGAATATGAAAGTTTGTGAAAGTTGTACAAAAGTTTGTCCATTGAGTCAGGACCTGATCACCATGATGTCCAAAGGGACCTCTTCTCTCCTAGCAAACTAAAACAATCCTGTCCAGACTCTCTCTTATTTCTTCTTTTTTTAATTTCTTTATTGAATTAGGTGTTACATATGTGTCCTTATTCCCCTGTAGGGGGGTAATGTTGTCTATGTCCATTGGTTAGCTTATATGCATGCATACAAGTCCTTTGGTTGATCTCTTCCTCTTACCCACACCCTCCGCTACCTACCCTCTGAGGTTTAATGGTCTGATG
Source organism: Lasiurus cinereus (assembly GCA_011751065.1). NCBI lineage: Eukaryota > Metazoa > Chordata > Mammalia > Chiroptera > Vespertilionidae > Lasiurus > Lasiurus cinereus. The sequence continues at coordinate 5,996,724 of JAAGEH010000020.1, forward strand.
GATGTTTCTCTGTCTCTGGATCTATTTTTGTTCTTACGTCTTTAGATTGGAGCCTAGACTTTCTTTATTTCCACCCCTCATTCATAGTCCTTGATATTACCATTAAAAACCTCACAGGTCTTCCTGCTTGTTGTTTAAGAATTTCTCTTCCCTTTTCTCTCCTTCTTAAAAGTCATTCACTTTGAAGGAATGATCCCATAACATAAAGAGATAACAAAGCAGACCAGGAGGCCAAGGAAGTGGCTCAGAGGAAGCCCCTATCCTCCTCCCCATCTCTCCAGCTCTTAGCTATACCCCATATAACACCCAGACACATTCCAGAGGAATTTAGTCCCTACTAGCTCTTGGGGCCACTCAGGAATATCCATGGTTAATATTTCAGGGAAAATATATCCTTCCCCAGGGACAGACCTGCAATATCTTATGGCTATTCACAATTCCTACTTATAAGATACAGACCGCTTCTACAACTCCTAAAACCTCTCACCACATATCCTAGTGTAGACTCCCTACTGAAGATATCCCCAAAACCTGCTCTACTTGTTACTCAGTATCTCCCCAAGAAGAAGTTAGACCTCCTTCTTTCCCCACTTATCAGGCAAGGGGCCAAATTCCTGACAAGACTGGCAAATTGCCATGATCAGGGATTCTTCTTCCTCAGTGGGGAAAATGCATACATCTGCCTCCCAACCAGTTGGACAAATGTGTTCTCTCATCTATCTCTCACCCAATGTAGGTGTAGCCCCCAATAATCAGCCCCTACCTGTTCCTGTAACCCATCATATCATCCACAAAATGGCAGTACAGATAATCCTCTCCTTATAACCCTTGGCATCACAGGAGGGTTTGGAACTAGCATAGAACACTTAACCACTGCTCTATTGTATTTTAAAATCCTATTTCAGGACCTACAAGAAAGCCCAGATGCATTGCCAAAAGTTTAGTTCAAATTCAGGATCAGATAGACTCACTAGCAGCAGTGAGCCTTCAAAATCAGAGAGGACTAGACCTCATAACTGCAAAGAAAGGGGGTCTATGCTTCTTTCCAGAGGAAGAAGGCTATTTTTATGTCAATCAGTCTGGCCTTTCATGGGACTACTGGCTAAAGAATATGAATTGGTATACCTGGCTATTTCATAGGACCATTAACATTCCAAGTCCCCATCCTCATTTTTGACCCATGTATTTTGTGTCATGTTTCATCTTTCCTTCAGGACTGCTTTTGAGCTTTCACCACCAGTCTCTCAGGAAATCATGCAGCTGTGACCCCTCCATCCAACCAGAAGGAATCTATACAATGTTGCAGCTGACTGCAATCAAAGTCCATCCCTCTGTGAGCTCAACGTCCCTTCCCTCAGCAGGAAGTAACTACAGAAGATATGACCTTCATCAAACATAAAACAAAAAGGCTGGAATGTTAGGTCTGATCAAATAATTGAATTGATATCCCTCCCCTGTGAACTGACCTTTAGACCACTTCACAACTGACATCCCACTTGCTAAGACCATTATCCTCCCCCTTCAGACTTTCCCAGGATCCAGACACCTCTAGAGAGTCCCTGCCAAAAAGGCTCACCTAGAGTCCTTAAAAATTTCTGACTCAAATCCCTGGAGCTGGTGCCATTTGGAGGCTCAGCCCATCTAGGTTTCCAGATGACCTAATCCTATCTAATAAAAGAGTAATATGAAAATTAACTGAACCTCCACTATACTTACAAACCACACCCACTTCCCAATCAGGAGTGAATATGCAAATTAACCCAGCCAAGATGGCTGCAGCCACAGAGCCAACAGGAGGCTTGGCTCTGCTCAAGGCTACAAAGTTTCAATTATAGAAGATAAATAAATCCCAGATCCCAGGGCCTCCACTTGGGTCACCAGAGGCATGACTGGCCTACAAACCACCACAGGCCCCTCGCCCATGCCGCAAGGGTGACCCAGGACACCCTTCAGGGCAAACCAGCTGGCCCCCACCCATGCACCAGGCCTTTATCCCAGTGGTCGGCAAACTGTGGCTCAGGAGCTTTATGCAGCTTTCGAGCCGCAGTTTGCCATTCTGTTGACTAATGAGTTTGCTGACCACTGGGATAGGGGCTTAATCACAAGGAACAACAACAGCCTGTAATTACTGGAATCAAGAGTCTAGGTCAGCCGAGACCGGTTTGGCTCAGTGGATAGAGCGTCGGCTTGTGGACTGAAGGGTTCCAGGTTCGATTCCGGTTGGGGGCATGTACCTTGCTTGCAGGCACATCTCCACTGTGGAGTGTTCAAGAGGTGGCTGATTGATGTCTCTCTCTCATCAATATTTCTGACTTTCTATTTCTCTCCCTTCCTCTCTGTAAAAAAAATCAATAAAATACATTTTTTTAAAAAAAGAGTCTAGGTCAGTGGTAGGCAAACTCATTAGTCAATAGAGCAGCAAACCGTGACTCACAAGCTGCATGTGGCTCCTGAGCCACAGTTTGAGGACAAATTGACCATCACTTTAACACACAAGATAGCTACCCCCATGTGGTCAAAAATGACCACCACAAAATGGCCAGCAGGGCAGGGCAAATTGGGAGGAAACAGATCTGTAAAGGAGGGCAGTTGTGGGTGATCAGGCAGGCCAGCAGGGGATGGTAGTTAGGGGCAAACAAGCTGGCAGGGAGCAGTTAGGCATCAATCAGGCTGGCAGGAGTGTGGTTAGGGGGTGATTAGGCTGGCAGACAGAAGCAGTTAGGGGCAATCAGGAAGGCAAGCAGGCGAGCAGTTGGGAACCAGCAGTCCTCGATTGTGAGAGGAATGTCCCAGATTGGAGAGGTTGCAGGTTGGGCTGAGGGACACACACCCTCATGCACAAATTTCATGCAAAGGGCCTCTAGTAAATGTATAATTCCTTACTACTTTTGGCTGCATGCCTTTCTCCTTTGGCAATCCTAACAGGGGTATCTCTAAGTACAAGTTGTTTTTGCAATGATTAGAGACCCTACCCCTTCAGCCTTTCATCCAATAAAACTGGAGCTCAGGCAAAGTCTGTGTCTTAATCTCCATTGTATCACCAATTATGGTACATGGCACTTAGCACAGTAAATACTTGTTGAATATCCCAACTTGCCTTCTTGAAGTGTTGCTTTTGGCATCCTTCAGCTACCTCCTTACATTTGATAAATATTTATATAGGTGCACATTTGGTGCACATAGGTGCACACTTATTTGGTGTACATTTTTATAGTTTATCTGTTGCTGTTGGTAGAAGTGAAAATCCCTGAGGGCAGAGAACATCTGTTCTTTGCATCTGGAGCCAGCAGAGGAAAAGAAAGGAAATGTGGTGCCCTGCTGACCCGGGTTGCCAGGAAAAGCTATGCTGAGCTGAGGACAAAGGTTAGGCTGATCTGTCTTGCTCTCTGTAATTATATCTCAGCATGTTCCAGAAAGTAGGAGTGCTCAACAAGATACATTAAATAAAGCAGATAACACTTAGAAGCTAATGAGAACTTCTATGAATTTTAACTGAAAGATCAGTACATGCATAAAGATTCAGCTACAAGATTTTATCAAAATATGTCTTTTTATAAAAGGGAAAATTTAGAGGTAGCCTAAAATTCAACTTTCCTACATGTGTCCAATAAATTATGGGACGTCTATAAGACTGAAGATGTGCTTAATGTAATATGTAGGGGTAAGGGGAAGGACTGTTATAAAACACTAGAGCAGGTCCTCAAATAACATCATTTCATTCAAGGCAGTTTTGTTAAAATGTCGATTCCCAGTGGGGTCACTGTCTGTGTGGATGGTGCACACTCTTCCCACATCTGCATGGATTTTCTCCAGACTGCAGTTTTCTCTGCATCCTGAAGCTGTGCACCTGAGTGGGATGGGTGTGTCTGAATCATCCCATCAGAGTGGCCCTGTGTGGAAGGGCATTGGTCCCTCCTGTCCAGGGCTGGTTCTGTTGTAGGCAGCAGGAATGGCACCAGATGTCTAACCAGTGGGGTCAGACCAAACCTGAGTTCAGCAGCCTTGGTATTGGAGTTCTGGCTAGGAAAGAATTCAAAGTCCAGACCCAAACTGTAAGAGAACATTTCTTTGGTAAATAAATTACAGAGGTAGAAAAAGTAGTTCCTAGAAGAAACAGGCTTAGCAAGCATGTTCTAGACTCTAAAATCTAGAATCCAGAGGTAAAGGAAGGGCTCTTGGAGCATGGGAGTAAGGAAACTAATAGTAACATGTCTGGATATGGGAGGGGGAGATCAAGGTAAAGAGGGAGGGGAAAGGGAAGGGGGAAAGCTTTGGAGTGCTCGGAGGAAGAGCGCACTGGTTCCTCCTTCCTAAGGGTTTTAAAGGTGGCAATTTTAGGGAAGATCCCAGAGAAATATCTTTATAGAATATTCAGCAGTTTCTCAGGTGTGCCTATTCAGAGTTGTAGTCGCTATTGATTGATTGGTTGGCACCAGGGCTGGGGGTCATTATTCAATGCAGCTGGTCCTGACATCAGCTGTGGCTCATTTTATTGTTTATCTGGGCCTGGAGCAGAAATACAACTGAGGCCTAGATATTATGTCTAGAGAGAAAAGGAAAGGGGGTCCAAGCGATACACTAGGGGAAGAAAAGTCAGCCAGGGGCTGGGTCCCATTGGTGATTTTCTGCCTGGCTCCATTGTCCTCGCTCTGCATGTGTCTGTCTAACTGCCTACGAGAGCTCCTGAGACCATGAACTGGAATAAGGGGGTGGGAAAATAATTACTTTACTTGGTTTCATTCATCTTTCTTAAGTGTGTGTACAGCTCACATTTGTTTCAATGTTTAATATTAGAAATGTTTTGAGTTTTTATTTGAAAGTTTGTAGTGTTTTTGTGAGCAGAAATACACCATAGGAACTTACTCTTGTTTATACCCATTAGCCTATAGTAAAATTGGTTCTGCTACACATCATTTCACTTAAAGTTAGTTTCCAAGAACCTATCAACATTAAATCATCATTTTGAATAGATGTGCATACCATGGGTGGGGAGAGGGGTAAGCGGAAGATAATACACCAAAACATAAATGATGGTTCTAATGATGGTTCTTTCCAAGTATGATTGTGAGTGGTTTTTACTAATTTCATGTCTTTTTTTTATGTTTCCAACCTTTTCTAAAAATGAATTTATATTACTTTTGTAAAAAGCAGGGTAGGAATTTTTGTGTATGTTTTTTTATAAGTAGGTAGAACAAAAGACTGGAAAATAAGAGTAAGGAGCTAAGAATGAAGCTTATTCAAAAAAAATCAGGATTATAAGGATGAAAACAGGCAAGTTACAAAGTCGTCTCTGAGCTCTCCAGCAATTCACACAAAAAGGGAAGTAGGATTCACTAAATTGTCTGGGAAAAACACTATCTCCTGGCCCACAGAAACCTAGCCGTGGAGCCTGGAAGGATTTTGTAAAAAAGACCGTCAGCTGCCAGTCCTGTCTGGTGAGTTACTGGAGTTGGCCTGCAATAGGCAGTCTCTGAGTGAGTCTACCATGCTCCCTGTCTCTGTGCACAAGATGGCCTTAAGGGAGGTATTAATTCTATACTAAGTATCTCTACTTATTAGTGGAGATTAATGACTTTCTCTCTAAATAACAGCAATGAGCATTTATAGTTACTAACCCATCCGAGCCTCGGGCTGGCATCTCTGAATTGGTTCCCTCCCCAAATTGCCTGGGGCACCTTCCCTAGGCCCTGATCTTCTCATCCTTTGAGGTAGGCCAAGAGGTGAGGCAGGTGAAGAAGTGAGGCTGTGACTCACCTACATTCCCACCTCCACATCATCCAGGTGTGCAAAGGTAAAAATCCAGAAAGAGTTGATGTTAAAAATGATCTCCTCCGTGAAGCCAAACTTGTGATTTTTATCTTGACAGCCAGGGCCTCTTGGGATGGACCTGCAGAGAAAATGAGAACAAGGTTAGAAAAAACACAAATTAGAGGAACATAAAGAGATCCTTATCCAATCTCAAGCAGGGAGGGCCTCTGTAGGAGATGATGTCTGAACTGAGACTTGAAGGATGAACGTGGCTTTGCAGAAAAGAGTAAAGGGCATTCCCAGGAAGCAGTGGCATGCTGCATTCTGGGAAATTTCAATCATCTCATTGCCAGAGTATGAAGTTCAGAATGGGATAGAGGCAGAAATGAGTTGATCTTTTAGGTCCAAGTTTGTGTACATAAATGCCAAGACCAGGCAGTGATGTGAATTACTGCAGAGGCCCAGGGACAAGAGAGAGTGATGGGGATAGGAGTGTACTTGAATTACTGGAAAAGACCAGTCAATACTCCAGGCAGTTGTTACCATGGGACAACACAGGGCTAACACTGCCAGATCTTCCCATGTTCAAGAGGAGCCAAGTCCAGATCCCAATGTACTCTTTTTTCTATTTGTAAATGTTGGTGACTAATTCAAAGATAAAGCACAATGAAGGACCACCACCGGGGAGGGCCCCCACACAGTGGCAGTGAGCATGATGTCACCTGAGAGCTGGATTTGGCCTGTTGCCACCACGTTGCCACTTAGAGAGTAGGAAGCCACTGGCAGCTCAGAGGTAATATAGGTCTGCACTTTTTTGACTCCATGTGCAGATGTATGAAATATTGGTTAAAAAGGAGTAAGGCAGATAGCCTCAAACATCTGACGAAAAGGATTCTAAAAATGGTTATTATGAAATGTCCAATAGGCAATTCCTTCTTATCACCCCAGTGTTCTCACCATTAACAGTCAATATCAGACAGATATTGCATGTTAATGGCAGACCCAGCAACCACTCATGAAGGCAAAGAATCTGTGCTTTCGTGTGTGCAGAGCCACTGGGGTGAAGTACACAAGGGAAAGAACTGTCTTCCTCATCTTGCACCCTCAGCCTTCACCTATAATAGAATCATAAGGAACCATTTTAAATCATACTTTAGAGAGCAATCATCTTGAAAGAATTCACTAATTTGCTGAGCATTTTAATGAACTGAACAATTTGTAATGATTTGGCCACTAGAGGCTGAGCTTCAAGTCCTGGGTTGGCCATCCATTAACTGGGTGACTTTGATCAGGAAGCTTGATGTTTCAGATCCTCAGTTTCCTGCTTTGTAAAGTGGGTATATGCTGCCCACTGTGTCTACTGTGTAGGCTCAAAACCAAAATGCAGAAATGTTTGTAAGATAGAATTTTATAAACCCACAAATGCTCTATTAATTGGACTGGGATGCTTACCATAACTCTGCCAAACCTGAGTATCTTTATGGGCAATAGGTTTAGGTGCACAGAAAAACATACAGCATCTGATCCTTGCAGGCAGGCCTTCCAAACCTTGTCAGGACCTCACTTCCTTGTAAGAGTCCTGAAGGTCAGTCTCCAGGCTCCCCCTGTGCCAATGGGAGACTGAGGCAGGCACCCCCCCCCACATTCCAGGCTGTGTTCTCACAGTGTGCAGAGATCTATCCGTTGTCACACAAAACCCCTTTCAGTCAGACCTCCATCCACACAGCACCCCTCACCCTGCACACTCCTTCTTTCTTAGTATTAGCAGCCCCTTGGCAGTGCTATGAAAAGACTTTTGGATTCACAAATCACTTAAAAAATTCAGGGACCCCAGAGATTTCAGATCTCTGCTGATTTAGCGACTGTACCTTTCTTATGAGAGTCTCTCTTTCTCTTTTTCTTTCTCTCTCTCTCTCTCTAAGTAATAACAACTATGGAGCATAATTGAGCAAACTCACATTTTAGCTTCAAAAGTACTTTAGAGAGCAATCATTTTGAGAGAATTTACTACTAATTTTAGTCAAACAACTAATTTTCAGTTTTTACCAGTCCTCTCTATTTTTCTTTCTCTTTCTGTAAAACTTTAAAACAAATCCCCGGTGACATGTCACATACCATTTAACACTTCTATAGGCGTCTCTAAAACATAAGGACATCTTCCTACAGAACTGCAATACCATGACCACACATCATATAGCCATAGTAATTACTTAATGCCATTTACTAGCCAGCTGGTATTCAAATGTCCCCAGTTGTCTCAAAAGGGTCTTTTTATAGTTGGTTCCTCTGCCTGTTGCCTTCAACTGCTGCGTCCTTCCATGTCCTATTCTAGAACAGTCAGTCCCCTTCCCTTTATTTTTCCATGCAAGTCGGCTGTCCTGCTTCCTGGCTTTGAGCCTGGAGCTGTCAGACTTGTTCCTCTCCCTCCCCTGGTTGGCTTGGGGCCTTCACCAGCCTTCACCTTTTTTGGCGATAATATGTTCCCCGTGGGCTGTCTGTTTCACGTACTGCATCGCATCAGGAGTTAGCACATGTCTGTGTGTCCTAGGAAAGATTTGTGCCTCTGAATCATCACATGCATTATCTCACTTCATCCTCACAGCTACTCAGAGAGAGGTGTGCTGCTGATGAGTCCTGTCCCACAGTCCAGAAGACTGAGCTAGGCAGCTGCGCTCGCATCCAGAGGTGGCACTCCAAAGGGAAGCCCTGGAGGTTCCTTAAAAATAGACAAGATGGCAGTTTCTCTTGGCCACTCTCCAAGAACCAGTGTCTCAGGCAATTGGTCTTTCCTGGCCTCTCTGCTTCTTTATTTTTTACAGCCTTGCTTTCAACCAGAGAGCATGCATTTCACCCATCAAACACAGTGTGTGTGTGTGTGTGTGTGTGTGTGTGTGTGTGTGTGTGTGTGTGTGTGTGTACGCATCTACACACATGCATACGCACAGGGCCAGCACTGATTAATACATCCGTGAGTCACTTCACTCGCTAACATGCAGCTGCACCCACACAGCGACGGTCCCTGGCAGTCTGAGCAGAGCGGCGTGGAGTCGGCACCTTGCACAGGCCCCTCCGAGGTCAAGGGTGACTCTGCCTTCTCCTCCAGCTCTTGCGTTCCAAACCAGGGTCCTTTTCGTAGTCTCTGCAGCACCTCTTTCCCACATTGTCAGCTCTCGCTGTTGATTTTGCTGTTCGTTGTGGCCCGGCCATGCTGAAGAGTCATAGCTGTTCCTCCGTACATGGAGGGAGCTGGGAGTGAGTGCCCACGAGGAAGTGTGCGCTACACAAGCTTCCTGCAGACTTGCTCATGTTACGGGAAACCCCAGTTGCGCTCGGGCTGCCTATCACTGTGTCCAATAATGAAGACAGGGTTGAATCATGTGAGGCGTTTATTGAGAAGGCCAGCCAACCAAAAAGACAGGTCGCTTACAAGCATAAAATCCTGTCTTCCAGCAAGGTGCAGGGGACAGTATTATAAAGGGGAAGGGGCTCGGGTGAGGAATGCTGCTACATGCAAGCCTGGGGGTCCACAGACGTCAGCTATTGTAATGAGTCATCAGGCGATGAGTTGATGTTGATGATGAGATGATGTTTTGACCCCAGGTGGGTCGGCCTGACCATGCTTATCAGTTCTGCTTGCTGGATTCCCAGCTGTGTCACCTCCCTGATCACTTTGTACAGGCTTGAAAAGGAAACTTTAATAATAAAAATATAACTCCCTATTCATACATAAGAAACTTAACCCCCTATGCACATAAGCATATGAGTTCTAAGATTTAAAATAATATGATTACTTTTCAGTTTAATACAGGTGCTCTCTCTATTAGATTATTAATCCCCCTTGTCACTCATAGTGTTGCTGGCCATAAGTTCAATATAATGAACAACACTATATATGAAATTAGGTGTCTTTAAAAAGGGACCCACATTAAACAGGTTCTATTGATCAGTTAACCAAATGCTATGGCTAAAGGCTCACAGGAACCCAAGCCTGGGGGTCCACTAACTGTATTTGCTGTCACTGTACAGATCAGAACTCCCACCAGAAAGTGAGAACAGTCTGCGTGAATGTCCACATAGTAGAGAGATCCTCTTGATTTAGTTCTACAAAATCTGATTAACCTTGTTTTCCACTTAAATATTATGAATCTGATATTTGCAAGGTTGCAATGAGGTTCGACATGCTCTGAGCACATGATGAGGAATAGGAGCTTTCAAATATGTGGATCAGGTTTTGTTGTATCTGCTCCAATCAATTCAGGATAAACTTTCCCACTGAAATGTGTCCTGACACAGCCGACTCCTGAGGCACCGGCTATGGGATGGAGGTAGGTTCAAATCTCCCAATTTCACGTTATTCAGGGCTGAAGTATTTATAACCTTGTTTTGCTGAATCATTATAAAGTATCTGAGTAACAGAAAATTAATCAATTCCTGAAGCATATCTGCCTCCAGGGTTTGGGGAGGATTAACTAACAGATTTTTCTTTTATTAGTTAATTTTCAGCCTTCCTTTGAGTGTGTAGCCCTTAATGTAAGTAGTTGCATATTGATTATGGGTTTCCCCTTTTATAGTGAAGTCTGGGTTCCATTGAGAATTCCCAATATTGTTCATTCTTCCTGCTAAAGGATAATGAAAAAAATATATTTTTAAGCAATAAAGAAAAGTCTCCCTTGCCTAAGATACACAGTGTGGACTTTTTAATTAGTGTTTTCATAAGTGAGAGCCTTTAAAGCATAACATTCATCCCAGTGTTTCCATATTTAGAACAATTCTTCATATTATTTTTACTATTTGAATTTTTTCTTATTAAACATGTTTACAAAAATGTAGAAAATGACTTTGATGAAAACCATGATCTGAAGGGCTGCTCTTTGAAACCCAGAAAAGTCTTCCTGTGGCCCTTTTAATCAGGCAGTGTCTTCTAAATGCAAGTTTCAAATCCTGCCTTCTACGTGAGACTGATTGAAAGTTCAGAAATAGGCCATGAAAAATAGAAATGACCTTGGGCACCCAACCTGACGGAATTTACCACTGGTTTTCAAACAAGCAATTTGAAAAGTGTGGCCTTAACCGGTTTGGCTCAGTGGATAGAGCGTCGGCCTGCAGACTGAAGGGTCCCAGGTTCAATTCCAGTCAAGGGCATATACCTTGGTTGTGGGCACATCCTCAGTAGGGGGCGTGCAGGAGGCAGCTGATCGATATCTCTCTCTCATCGATGTTTCTAACTCTCTATCCTTCTCCCTTCCTCTCTGTAAAAAATCAATAAAAATATATTTTAAAAAAGAAAGAAAGAAAAGTGTGGAGTGGTTTTTGCTTGATGTGTATGTAATCATAAAATAATAAACTAGATTTTTTGACACACTTGATAAAATCAATCTTTTTTTTTTTAAGTGGCTTTGAAAAAACAAAGGGCGTGATAGAAGCTCTCTGAGTCCAGAGCTCAGCCCCTTCTTTTACCGGCTGTGCCACTTGGGCAGGACCCTGAACTTCCAAGTCTCCTCCTCTGTAACGTGAAGCCCTGCCACCTGCTTCACAGCATTGGTCTGTGTCCTGCAGTTTATTTGAGCTCAATGCAAGTTGGTGTTCTTAAAACTTGTACTCCCCAATAATCATAACTCAATGGCATTAGGAATGCAGTCATCAATTACACTTTAACCAGCATGGATTTTAAAATGCCCAATGCATATAATTGGGAAGCAGATACAGGAATTTTCACTCAAAGTCCTTGTTTCCAAAATATCCCTGGAAGTACAGATTTGTCCTTTTATTAAGGGGAGAGGGCAAGAAGAAAAGAAAGGCTTCACTCCAAAGAAAGGCAGGTGTGTGTAGATTTTCTAAATGAAGAAGTTTGCTTACCTTCACTCCTCATTGTTTTCCTGTGGCCACCAAGCTGCAGATGGGAAGTCGTTTTTTTTCTGAGCAGGTTTCTTCCCGAATCATGCCTCATGAAAGCTTAAATGTGAGAAGAGAGTAAGCCCCCTTCTCAACTTCCAACCACAGCTTTTTCTTTAACAATAAAAAGGCAACATGGGGAATGATTGTGAAATGCACAACCATCACACCTTCTCCTTTAAACAGAACCCTTTCCGGGCAGCAGTGTGCACAACCTCAGGGGATGAACCAGGATTTGTCTAAGCCAATGTTGATGGTTCCATTACTTTTCACCAGTCATTGGTCAGGGGCCGGGATTCTCAACCCAGGCAATTATACATGCGCACACACCTGCACACACAAATGCACACATGCACAGGCCATTAGCAATTTTGGGTTGTGGGTCGAGCTCAGGATATACTAAGCATCCTTCAAAGTCCAGGACAGCCCTCACAACAGAGATTTATCTGGCCTGCAGCTTCAACAAAACTGAGGTTGGCATTAGGAATTGATACACCACACAGTTCTAGACAATGAAGTATCACAGGAAAGAGGTAGGGAAAATTCTGGAAAATAATTTTCCTCCCTAAAAAGTAGAAATATTTTCTGCCCCTGCCTCCTTTCTATCTTTTTGGAATGCTGGGGTATGAAAGTGTGGTACTTGGAACTATTGCAACCTTCTTGGGATTGTGAAGGGCGATGGCACCAACACGCCAAGGACCTTGGAGCCATTGTACCAACCAAAAATTACTTGTCTCCAGACTTCTTGATATAGAAAAATGTTAATTGCTTTTACTTTTAAAGCTACTGTTAGTTGGTATATTTGTTACTTGTAGTCCAAAAGCATCTACTGTGGCATATAATTTTCCCATAAGAGGTTCACAATAGGTTAACTAGAAACCAGTAAAACTTTTCTGGGATTCGGATATTGCTCAATGAGCTGGGCTTAGTCACTAGCTAAGTGCCTTGCTTCTTGCACAAAGCCCCTCGTGGCAAGTGAAGTGAACTCATGCATCACCCCTGAAGAATGACAAATGATGCTAAACTATGAATCTTCAGAGTGACTCATGAAAATTGAAAACTGGGAAGGCTAGTTTAAATTCAAGCTCTGTCACATAGCAGACATGTGATCCCGAATGCAGTTACTTTTCTGCTTCTTCATCTGTAAAATGAGAATGATCATGGTCTCCTCAGAGGTTAAATGAGTTATCACAAGATAACATGCTTAGAATAGTGTCTAGCACATGCTAATCATTATATTCATATCATTGTTATCATTGTCATTATTATCAATGTCCTGTCTGAGATGTAAAGTGGGTGCTGAATGATTTTCATAACTGAATCTTACCTGATCACATGACCACGCTTAAAAGTTAAAATTGACATCCAAGTGGGCATTTTGTGTGAGCTACTGATAGGAAAACGGATTCACAATACTCTATTCAGCCTTATCAAATTCCACCTGTGTGCAGGGGCACATCCAGGTGGCTTGGGCAAACTCTTCCAAAGACAACAGTGGCATGATGCTAGCAGGTATGTCGCTGACTGGCAGAGGAGCACATTCCAAGAGACTTGCCTCCTTGTCTTCCAGTATTAATGGCTCTGCAGCATGTGGACCCAGATGGGTGGTTGAGTATAGTGCACAGTTCTTCTGTTTTACTATAAATTCCAAGTTTCTAAATATTCCATGAGTAGAGTAGCCTTCCTTAGAGCCTGGCTGTCTGCCTCTCTGTCCTTAAAACCCTGTCTGTCATCAGAACATCTACAAAATGGGGCTTTGGCATGAGGCATGCTGGGATTTTAATACAGCTCTGTGGCTAAGTTGCCATATGACTTCAGGCAAGTCACGTCACCTCATTAAATGGGCTGAATGAGGCCCCTGTTATAGAGTTACTGTACATACACTAACAGGAAAAAGTCTCTAGCAAGACTCGTGGCATAAGGCAGGTGCTTGATGAGTGGTTGGGGCTGGGAGTAATTCTGTTTGGTTCTCTCCAACCCCTGTTTACTTATTGAATAACAAAATCAGTATCCCAGCGTATTGAGGGCTTGGGACAGGTTAACCACACTGAACTATGCAGGACCTCAGCCAAATTTTATGTTTCTTTCTCATAAATATCTTAGTGCTGCTTTAACCCAAGAAGGCAGACAAAAAGCAAGGAGACCCAGGAGTCAGCCAAGAGTTCCTGTGAGTTGTGTATTCGGAGTGGCGCTCCTGTAGTCCGAGAGCATAAATCTGAACCTCTGCAGACCTGCTCTTTTTTGTAGACTGCAAGTCCCACAGCTTGACAACCACTTTAATTGGTTGCCAGGCCTCCCTGAGCAAAAGTAGGTCTATGCATCGTGAAGTTTCCTGTCTTGTGTAAACGTTCCAGAGCTTGGCACCAATATGTCTGCTCTCAGCCTCCCTGGAAGGAATCCACCCCTTTATCCATCTACCCCAGGCAACAGGTTATATGGCCTGGCCCCAGACTTGCAACAAAAGTGTCAGCAAGGGACAAGATCCTAATATTATTCCTTGTCATCCCTGCTGCATTCCTCCTTCTAGTGATTCTGCAGGATGGAGGTTACATAGATAATAATTTCTATATGAAAGTTCTTTTCATATAAATGTTTACTTTTAAGTGAAAAAATAATCAAAGTAGTGCAAATGAATTTTATTATTTATGGTGAGTTAATTTTAAGTACAAACAATTTCAAAAACTTTTTTTTGTAGTTAACATGATGGAGTGTTTAGTGTTTTCCAGGTGTAGCTGAGCAGGCATCATTCCATACCCTCAGTGGTAGATGATATTATTATTTTCACCTTTCAGATGAGAAAAGTGAGGCTCTGAGAGATTAAGTAACTTACTCAGTTATTGTATTGGAACTACCTTAACCTCTATGCTGTTCTGTTCTGTCGATACATTCATTTAGGTTGTTAATCTTTGAAACTAGGCTCCATTGCAACAGAATTTGGGATTCAGTAGGTTTGGCATTGGCCCAGGAATCCATATATTTACCCCAACATGTGTTTATGCAGATCTCCAAAGACTATCTCTGAAATCCTCACAGCTGGATGATCTCTATAGCCCTTTGCTAGTGAAAAAGGTAGCAACTAAAGTTATTTATTAATTACAATGTGTGCTAGACACTAAACTAGGCATCTCTATTCTTTTTTTTTTATTCTCTCTCCCAGTAGCATTATTTTCTTCTTTGCAGAGACAGGGAAACCAATATTGACTCTTACACACTAAGTCCTGGTTCTCACGTAGCTGAATCAGGATTCGAATCCAGAACTAGTTTTCTCCAAAGACTATACTGTCATTTTCTATGATGTAACCCCTTGAAAATGTAGCCAATAACACCTGCTTCTTTTACCTCTTACAGTGGTTATAAAGATCAATGGTAATCATGTACATTAAAGTAATTTATAGTGTGTATGGTGCCATATTTAATCAATCACTCAATATTTAGTCTGATCATGTCATTCCTTTACCTACATAAAACTTTTCACTAGCTCCTGTCTCACTCAGAATTAAAGCCAAAGTCCTCACAATGAGTGACCCACAGCCTACCACCTGTTGGATCTCATGTTTTACTACCTTTCTCTCACTCTCTTCTTACTAACTATACCAGGCTCCTCGACATTCTCAAAAGCACAAGGCATGCTCTTGCCTCAAGGCCTTTCCACTTGCTGATCCCTCTGCCTAGAAGACTTTCATTTTGTGTCTTTTCTCAAATTTTCAGCGAGGCCTCCCTTAACCTCCTCAGGTAAAACTGCAGGCCTTATCAACCCTCCAACCTGCCATTCCTTCTCTTTGGTTTATTTTTCTCCAAAGTACTTACCACTATTGAACATACTATATATGTGGTTTGTTGATCTCCCTCCACTTAGAACATGAGCTTCTTGAGGTGAGGGACTTCTGTCTGTTTTGTCTCAACTACTTAGAGTGGTAGATACTCAATAAATAGATTCAGAATAGATACTCAATAAATAGATGTAGAGTAAATATTCAATACATAGATGCAGTGTAGATACTCAATAAATAGATATTGAATGCATGAATGAATTTATTGAGCATTCTTATAAGTCAGGCAGGTGCCAGGTGTTAGGAGTCAAAGATGTAGCTCATAGATACAGTCTTGGCCTTCCTGTAGCTTATTAAAGAATTCATTCCTGGTTTTTCTTTAACATTTGATTTCTGGATTGTTAAATGCAAGAGCACAATATGTCAATAAATATAACCTAAATAAAACTCTTAGCTTCAGCTTTCTTACAATAACAAACACAAAATGTCTATAGCACTGATCTTTCCATGTCCTCCTCAGTCACAGAATCACCCCATTTTCCTTCCAGGAAAAGCCCAGACTCTTTCAGCCTTACCCAACTCTCCTTCCCCAGGGTAATCAGAATTCAGCTGAGAGTTAGCAGCAGTAAACACTTGACTTTTTCCTTTGGGACATGGTGTCTTAGTCACCCCATAAACATTTAATTTTATGTAGCCATATTTTATAAGCTGGCACATTATCAGAGCTGTCTCACTCTGTTGCCTCAAGTGCCACTGTTTGAACAGACCCATAATGCCTTTTAATTTTATGTCGCCCTTTGTTTCTAGTAAAATGTGGGAATATACAAGAGAATCTAGGAAAGACAGATGCTGGCTGGGTTAGCCAAGAGCACTTGCAGAATCGCTTGGAGGAAGAAATGTGTGCTTATTCCAGTGCAGTGTCTTTCTCAAAAAGGGATTCCTCCTCCTAGGGACCTCATTCACATCCCTCACCCAACCCATTCCTATGCTGGAAAATGACTCTGTCCATCTAGATTGGGTCTGGAGTAAGCATGTTCATTTTTCTTTCAGATATCTATACTAATAAAAGGGTAGTATGCTAAATAGACCGGACATCTTCCATATGTCCTTCCAAACAAAGATGCAACAGCTGCCTGAGGCTCAGGCAAGCCGCTGATGGCAGCTGCCGCTAACCAAGCCTAGCCTGAGGCTCAGGCAATGAGGGCCAGCCAAGGCTTGTGCTGCCAGCAGTGGTGGCAGCAGAGGCATAATGGGGGCATCGCCTTCCCCTGATTGCCAAGTTACCTCCCACAGAGAAAGACTAGAGGCAGCATCAGCAAGGGAGTGATATGGGTGGTACCTTTCCCTCATAGGCCCGTTGCCTCCCACAGAGGGAGGCTAGACTGAGGCTTAGGCCTGCTCCCCAGGGGGAACTGGTGTAAGCCATCAATAGGACACCCCCATAAGGATTCTGGACTGTGAGAAGGGGCAATCTATGAGGGAGCACCCCAATACATGAATTTTTGTGCAATGGGCCTCTAGTTAATGTATAAAATAGCACAAATAGAAATTTGAGAAACCAATATGGCGGCAGGAGTAAACACCTAAACTGCTGCCTCATACAATAATATCAAAACTACCACTAAAAGACAAAATGGACACCATCCAGAACCACAGGAAAGCTGGCTGAGTGGAAATTCTACAAATACAGTGGTACCTCGAGATACGAGTTTAATTAGTTCCATAACCTTGAGGCGTGGGAAACTATGAGACGCTGGAGTCGCGGTAAACTGGTGGGTCGTGTGCAGCCGGCCGATCCGCATGATTACTCCTATCTCAAATGTTGCTTGTATTTCAAAGCAAAAATCGCTCGCTCGATGGCTCGTATCTCAAAAATCTCGTATGTTAGGGCACTCGTATCTCGAGGTACCACCGTAGAAGGAAAAAGGGAAGCACATTGAGATTCAGAGGAGCTGCAAAAGGCTGAGGTATGGAGATGCATGCATACAGAGAGGATGGGTGGCTGAGTGCATGGGCAGCTGAGTGTGGGGCTGGCTTCCTCAAATGGGAGGGAGACAGAAGTTCTCCCTGGATGAACTCCAGTCCTGGGTGAGACTCTGGGAAAACAGACTCGTTCAGGGCGAATCTGGACTGTCAGGAAAAGAAAA
Organism: Lasiurus cinereus; assembly: GCA_011751065.1. Classification (NCBI taxonomy): domain Eukaryota; kingdom Metazoa; phylum Chordata; class Mammalia; order Chiroptera; family Vespertilionidae; genus Lasiurus; species Lasiurus cinereus. The sequence goes on from JAAGEH010000020.1 coordinate 6,014,281, forward strand.
AGCACACTGAGACTCAGGGGAGCTGTGGAAGGCAGAGGTCTAGAGGCACGCTCACAGAGAGGACTGACTGCTGAATGCACAGGCAGCTGAATGCACAGCTGGCTTTCTAAAGTGGGAGGGAGACAGAAGCTCCCAAATGTGCTAAACTCCAGTTGTGGGTGAGTTACTGGGAACTCAGACTCATTCGGGGAGAAAGTGTCCAGCAGCGGGCAAAACTTGAGAGTGCTTTCTCTCAAAGGTGCTTGCAAAGATTACCGAGGGACACTGAGACCCAGGAGACTCATAGGGCAGGGCTGATGGGAAGCCAAGGCTGATGGGAAGCCGAGGCTGATGGGAAGCCAAGGAATCCCCTTTTGAGAAAGAACTTCCAGTACAGAAGTTCTCCCAGCGTAGACACAGCTGATCCTAACAGCCAATTGACCTGGAGGTCAATTCCTCCCAGTGATACCAACAACAATCAAGACTTAACTACAACAAAGCTGTGCACACAGTCCACAAAAAGGTGCACCAAAAGTGTTCACCTCAGGTAACCGGGGGAGGCTGATCCATTGTGCCCTATAGGACACCTACCACACAAAGCTACTCTACCAACTCAGGGGAGCAGTGAAAATGTGGAGACAAAGAAACAGATCACAAATGAAAGAATGGGAGGAAAGCAAATGACTGGATATAGAGTTTAAAAACTACAGTTATAAGGTTTTTTAAGAATTTCCTAGAAAAGACCAATAATTTTTTAAATATATTTTATTGATTTTTTACAGAGAGGAAGAGAAAGGAATAGAGAGTTAGAAACATCAATGAGAGAGAAACATTGATCAGCTGCCTCCTGCACGCACTCCACTGGGGATGTGTCCACAACCAAGGTACATGTCCTTGACCAGAATCAAATCTGGGACCTTTCAGTCCACAGGCTGATGCTCTATCCACTGAGTCAAACCAGTTTCTAGGACCAACTAGCAATTAAACATATACTGACTGAAATAAAAAAATATAATATAGAGACCTAACAGCAGACTAAAGGACCACAAGAATCACAACAAAGATTTGAAATACAAAGAAACAAAAATACTCAACTGGGAAAGCAAAAAGAAAAAGGAATCCAAAAATTTGAAGATAGTGTAAGGAGCCTCTGGACCAACCTCAATCTTACCAACATCCAAATTATGGGGGTGCCAGAAGAAGAGAGAGAGCAAGATACTGAAAACCTATTTGAAGAAATAATGACTGAAAACTTCCTCTACCTGGTGAAAGAAATAGACTTATAAGTCCAGAAAGTGCACAGAATGCCCAACAAAAGGAATCCAAAGAGGACCACATCAGGATACATAATAATTAAAATGTCAAGCCGAAACCAGTTTGGCTCAGTGGATAGAGCATCAGCCTGCAGACTGAAAGGTCCCAGGTTTGTACCTTGATTGCGGGCACATCCCCAGTAGGGGACATGCAAGAGGCAGTTGATCGATGTCTCTCATAGATGTTTCTGACTGTCTATCCCTCCCCCTTCCTCTCTGTAAAAAATCAATAAAATATATATATTTTAAAAAAATGTCAAGACCAAAAGACAAAGAATATTAAAAGCAAGAGAAAAATCAGTAAGGGAACACCCATATGATTGTCAGCTGATTTCTAACAGAAATTATGCAGGCCAGACGAGAGTGGTAAAAAAGATTCAAAGTGATGAATAGCAAGAACCTACAACCAAGATTACTCTACCCAGCAAAGCTATCATTCAGAATTGAAGGTCAGATAAAGAGCTTCACAGATAAGAAAAAGCTAAAGGAGTTCATCACCATCAAACCAGGATAAAATGAAATGCTGAAAGGTACTCTTTAAGAGGAGGAAGAAGAAGAAAAAGGTAAAGATAAAAATTATAAATAACAAATACATATCTATCAACAAGTGAATCTAAAAATCAAGTGAATAAAAAATCCAATAAAGAGAATAAACTGGTGAATATAATAGAATCAGGGGCATAGAAAGGCAGTGGACTGACAATTCTCAGTGGGGAAGGGGAATGGGAGGTATGGGAAGAGACTGGACAAAAATTGTACTCCTATGGATGAGGACAGTGGTAGGGAAGTAAGGACAGAGGGTGGGGTGAGAACTGGGTAGAGGGGAAGCTATGGGGGTAAAAAAGAGAAACAATTGTAATAATCTGAACAATAAAGATTTATTAAATTAAAAAAATAAAATAGTACAAATAAGTGTCTTAATGAATTTCACATACCCATGCAACTGTCAATATTGCTAGCACCCCAGAAGTACCTCGTATTTCCTTTGTCACTACCCATATCCAACAGTACCTGTTATCCTGACTTACAACCCTTGGGATAGGTTTTTCCAGTTTCTGTTTTTATATAATGAAAACATGTGCTATATACTCTTTGATGTTCGGCTTCTTTTGTTCAACATAATTATTTGTGAGATTCATCCATGTTGTTGCACATAGTTGCAATTTATTCACTTTCATTGTTGTATAAGTTTTTATTATGAATATTAGAAGCCTGGTGCACAAAATTCATGCACAGGGGTGGGGGGGTGTCCTTCAGCCCAGCCTGCACCCTCTCCAATCTAGGATCCCTGTCACAATCCAAGACTGCTGGCTCCCAACTGCTCGCCTGCCCACCTTCCTGATTGCCCCTATTCACTTATGCTTGCCAGCCTGATCACCTTCTAACCCTCCCCTGCCAACCTGATTGATGCCTAACTGCTCCCCTGCCACCCTGTTTGCTCCTAACTGCCCTCCCCTGCAGGCCTGGTCACCCTCCAACTTCCCTCTTCTGTCAGCCTGGTCACCCCTAACTGCCCTCCCCTGCAGGCTTGATCACCCCCAACTGCCCTCCACTGCTGGCCATCTTGTGGTGGCCATCTTGTGTCCACATGGGGGCAGGATCTTTTGCCACATGGGAGCAGCCATCTTGTGTGTTGGAGTGATGGTCAATCTGTATATTAGTCTTTTATTAGATAAGATAGAGGCCTGGAGCATGGGTGGGAGCCAGCTGGTTTGCCATGAAGGGTGTCCCTGATCAGGGTCGGGGTTCCCTTGGGGCATGGGGCAGCCTGGGTGAGGAGCCTGTGGTAGTTTGCAGGCCAACCATGCCCCCTTGTTACCCAAGCAGAGGCCCTGGTATCTGGGATATATTTATCTTCTACAATTGAAACTTTGTAGCCTTAAGCAGAGGCCAAGGCAAGCCAGGGTGTGTGGAAAGTTTGGCTTCCTCCATTGCCGGGTGCAACCCTAGCCTCCTGCTCTCTCCAGCTCTGTGGCTGCTACCATTTTTGTTGGAATTTATTTATCTTCTATAATTGAAACTTTGTAGCCTTGAGTGGAGGCCTGGGCCCACCATGGTGTGTGAAAAGCTTGGCTTCCTCCATCACTAGGGAAATCCAAGCTTTTCTCCTGCTCTCACCATGACCGCAACCATCTTGGTTGGGGTTAATGTGCATACTCGCTCCCGATTGGCTGGTGGACATGGCTTGTGGGCGAGGCTTGTGGATATAGCAGAGTGATGGTTAATTTGCATATTACTGTTTTATTAAATAGGCTATGATAATTAAAGATTTTTATTTTGAGACTGATAATAGACATCTGATAGATTTTAGTTTTTAGCCATTATGAATAGTGCTGCTATGAACATTTTAGTACATGTCTAGTACATGTATCTACAATTCTGTTGGGTATATATTTAGAAGCAGAATTGCTGGTCAACCCAGCATTTTTAACAAGCAACTCAGATTATGCTGAAGTTTAAGAACCATATGGCAAGCAAGTACCATTTACCAAGATGATTGATCAGGCTTGAATTGTACTTCAATACAGAAGATGTGCCCTCAGAAAACTTACAGTCTTATTGAGAAAACAAAATAGACTCACAAACACTGTATAAACAATAACTCAGCAACCCAATCCAGATGCCTGCTCTAGTCTGGAACAATATACACAAACATAAAGCCTTCTTATTGGAAAAACTTTGGGTTTTGTTGGGGATAAAATATGTTTCAAAAATCAAGAAATAAGAAGTCTATATTTTTTATTTCTGTTTGAAAATTCAGCTCCAGAAATACTAGGTCCTCACTCGCACATGGCAACATTTAGTTGGATCTGAGCTATAGATGGGACAGGTGGTATCCAGACACCACTGTCCTCACTAATTTCTGTGGTCTCACTCGGCCTCTTTCCCTCATATACATTTTCTATACATGATTTGAATTAATATACACAAGAGCCCATCTGATCATGTCCATTTGGGGGCAGAGGAAATCAAGGTTCCAAGAGTGGTTAAAAAAATATTAAATTAATTAGAAGGAGAAAAGAGTGAACAAAGCTGCACTACCAGCAAGTGATGGCCTCTGTTTCCTAGCAGCCAGTGGGCTATTTTGAAATTTAAAAATTGAGTGTATGCTTTTTAAAAAATGTTCAGTGGCAACTTAAATAAATCAAGATACTGTGTAGGTAATAATATGTTTATAATAAAGTTCAGAGAATTTTTTTAAGGAATCAGCGGAGAGAGAAAGTACTTTAGAATAAAGTATCCACAGACATGTTTATCCCAAGGATGTGGGGTCTCAGCTGAGCCTCAGCCAATGACTGTGGAGAGGAGCGACGGCATTCTGAGCAGGGGTGCGGGTGGAATGAAGAGGACTAGGTTAATGGGGCTGAGGGAGGGATGGACAAGAGAGAAGCCCTAATGGATCCCTTCTCAGGACAATGTTTGAACTACATAAAATGGGATGTTGGTAAGGGTATTTATTTCAGGATGCTGATACGTATGTCCCTCTCACTGAGGGCTTAGGCAGGAGGAGTGATTGAGAGCCTCTCAGGGGAATTTCTGCTCCATATGAGTTTGGACTTTTAAAGCCTCTCCAGTGGATTTCTTTTTTTCTTTTTAAAAAATTTTATTTATTTGTTTTTAGAGAAAAAGAGGAAGGCAGAGAGAGGAAGAAACATCGATTTGTTGTTCCACTTACTTATGCATTCACTGGTTGCTTCTTGTATGGGCCCTGACAGGGGATTGAACCAACAACCGTGGTATATTAGGATGATGTCCTAACCAGTGGCTGGCAAACTTATTAGTCAACAGAGCCAAATATCAACAGTACAACGAACGATTGAAATTTCTTTTGAGAGCTAAATTTTTTAAACTTAAACTTCTTCTAATGCCATTTCTTCAAAATAGACTCGCCCAGGCTGTAGTATTTTGTGGAAGAGCCACACTCAAGGGGCCAAAAAGCCACATGTGGCTCATGAGCCACAGTTTGCCAACTACAATTCTAATTAACTGAGCTACCTGGCCAGGGTTGGTTTCTTTTATTTTTATTTTTCTGATTATAAAACTAATATACACTGATTGAAATGTTAATTTCAGTTAGAATCAGTGAAAGTAAAGATGCAGTCTTTTTCTATCCTAGTAAAATATGAGAATATACAAGAGAATCTAGGAAAGCAGGTGTGCCTGGAGACCACCAGACCACCTGTCCCATCTAACGGGGACAGTTGTGGCTCAGCTCCAATAAGATGCTGCCATATAGAAAAAGAAATCAGAAATACAGACTTCTTTTAAAATATATGTGTGTGTGTGTGTGTGTGTGTGCGTGTGTGTATAAAATTGATTTTTTTTACAGAGAGGAATAGAAAGTTAAACATCAATCAGCTGCCTCCTGCACACTCCCTAATGGGGATGTGCCTGCAACCAAGATACATGCCCTTGACCGGAATCAAACCTGGGACCCTTCTGTCCGCAGGCTGATGCTCTATCCACTGAACCAAACTGGTTAGGTCTTCTTATGATATTTCTTGATTTTTGAAACACAATTTATGCCAAACAAAATCTAGAGTCTTTCCAAAAAAATAATGAGAGAATTTAAAAAGTATAAAGAAAAAAATATTGTTCCCATTCCCATCACTCAGAAATAATAACTTTTCACATTTTAGTAGGTCCTTCACACTCGTGTCTTTATATATATATATATATATATATATATATATATATATATATATATATATACTCATATATGCACAGAGATATTCAAGAAATACATTTTACATCAAAAGGGAACTCTGCATAACTATTTATAACCTGCATTTTTTTTCATTTAGCAGCTCAGGAACATTTTTCTTTGTAAGAAAATTATGGTCCACAAGCTAAATCAGATCCTTTGCCTGTATGAGTAAATAAAGTTTTATTGGAACACAACCACACCCATTTGTTTACATGTTGTCTATGGCTACTTTCTCACCACAATGGAAGAACTGAGTAGTTGTGACAGAGAAAATATGGTTCATAAGCCTAAAATATTTATGGCCTGGCCCTTTACAGAAAAATATGGGTGACCATTGGTTTTAAACCTGAGAGTTTATAAATTTGGATTGAGAAAGAGATTACATCTTTACTTTCACTGATTCTAACTGAAATTTAACATCTCTCCCAATTATAGGCATCAAATAACAATCATGTTAGTTTTATCTAAAAATTTGTCTCAATCTGTAACAGGAGTCTTATTTTATTTTTTGTTTTATTTTATCTTATTTTCTGTTATTTTATTTTATTTTAGGGGACATTTATTAAAGCTGGGGGCAGTGAAACAAGAAAGGGCCTAGGACAGAAGAAGCAACAGGAGAGAGACTAGGTGGGGAAATGAGCCTAGGCTGGGCTGCTTTGGCTCACTATGAAGTCAGAGAAAAGGGGGCTTAGGGAATAGGCTCAAGGGTTTGCCAGGGATGAACTGCCACTGTCCATTGCTGCCCTGGTTGCAAGCCTTGTGGGGGTCCTTAGAGTTTAGGAGATGCATGCCTTTAGGAAAGAAGCGGAGAAGCAAGGGTGTGCTCCTGGAGAGATGAAAGGAGGGAGAGGGAGAAAGAGCCTATAACAAATGTCTTGATGTATTTATGTTTACCACTACTTCAAAATTACAGCTATTAGATCTCTTTATTTTAAGACTTTAAAAAGAAAAATTACATTTACTAATACATTATATTTTAAACTTATTTTGGTAACTTTATTTCCTTGCAATCTGTTTCCTTTGTAACACTATGTATTCTATTTCATAAACCTGTGCATTCTGTGAATAATGTTAAAAACATTATTCTGAGAAGGGATCACTTAGGTTCCAGCTGCTAAAGGAGTACATGGAACAAGAATTCTAAGCTAGGTCATTTTTGATGGCTGTATACTATTCCACTGTTATTGCTACTTGATTAGCATGTAGTCTGTTTCAAAATTTTCACTCTTATTAAAAATAATTTTAATCCCATGATATCTACAAATCCTTTTGTGTGTATCTAATAAACGTACTTAGAATAAAGTTCCCTGATACCTCTTGCTGAATATCTGTATGCTAGAGACCCAATACATGGGATTCATGCACTGCCAGGGGGCATGGCTGGCAGGTATCAGCCCACTGTGGGAGCTCCCCTTATCCTGGTCAGCCCTTTGAGCGGCTACTCCCTGGTCCAGCATCTTCTGTGGAGCCAGAGAACTCACCTCTGCAGGGGATCCAGTCAGGGTCGGGCCCAGGGACAATAGTACTGAGAAGCAGCAGTATTAGGCTCAGTCCCATGGTGGCCACAAACCCACCTCCTAGCCTCTAGGATCAACTCTGTGAACCTGGTGGTGGCACTGCACAGCCTGTGGCCATTAGAAAAGGTGGCAAGGAGTGAGGAGGTAAGCCTGGGAGAGAAGGCAACGATTGCAGCCGGAGTTCCTTCCTGTGGGCCTGGGGTTCACAGCAGGAGCAGCAGCCCATCCAGATCAGCCAAACAGCGCTCCCACTGTGGTAGCACACTGACCATGAGGGGCCAGCTCCTGCACTGAACATCTGCCCCTGGTGGTCAGTGCACATAATATCAACTGGTTGACCGGTCACTCTGCTCATTCTGCTGTTTGGTCACTGGGCTTTTATTATCCTATTTAATAAAAGAGTAACATGCAAATTGACCATCACACCAACACACAAGATGACTGCCCCCATGTGAACATAAGATGACCACCACAAGATGGCCAGCAGGGGAGGGCAGTTGGCAGGTGTGGGAGCCCCTTTTACATCCTGCATGGTTCAGGGTTCCCTTTCAGGGTTTGGGTTCTGGAGGAGGTTGCACACAAATGAAAAGAGAGACTAGAAAAGTATTAATTTGGCAATATTGGGGGGCCAGACAGAAGCCTTCCTCTAGTAGTGGAAAGACTGCCCTACGCTCTGGCCTTTCTATCCCTTTTATTAAGACTATGGGATACACCCATGACCTTTAGGCAGGAAATTTTACGAATAGAAATTTACATGAAACAAACAGGTAGAGGCTGCTTCAGCTAACAATGTTTCAATTAAACAGTGAGTGATTAGCTCTGACCTTTCAGAGCAATTAAGGTTGACCAGCCTTCTGGTCTCCTGTCCACATCTTCCTATTAGTGAAATAATATTTGGTTTCTGGCATCTTCCCCATTTTCTTTCCTCTAAAAAATCTTGCATCTGCAGACTAGAAATAAACATATAAGAACAAAAATGAGACAAGCTACAATGGCTATGCTGTGAGGCAAATGAATCAGTCTGTAGTAAGTTTCTTTTTGGGCCAACAGTCCTTTGAGTCCCAGTTTCAATGTCCAACAGTTTTTTGAGTGTACATGTTATAGCACATGTTATGTATATTTTAGTTCTGGATGGTGGACAAATGGTGGCAATGCAGGTCCGACCCTCTCTGGTTTGGTCCTGGGCAACCTGCATTGATGCACAGTTGCTGACTGCTAGTATGGCAAGGTGTCATCAGCATCTTCCATCTTTGGACTGTTTCTCCTCTTGTCTTCATAGCTGGAACATTCCTCTCTGTTGTAGGAATTCACATGGTCTTGGAGTTGTTTTCTGAAAATATACAAACATATTCTAGACCAAAAGTTAGTAAAGGAATTTTTCCTATAAATTTGACATGGGATCCTTTTAATTTTTGCCCAAATGATTTTCCTTTGGCTTGTTTTGATACTATGTATGTTTTTCATGGGTGTCTTGCCGTTAGCATTACAATTGAAAATTAATTTTCAAAGTAAAAAAATTTTTTCTAGATGTAATTGGCTTACAGGATACTTCCTTCCATAATATTACTCCACTATCCCCCCCATATATATATATATGCCTCCTTCCCATAGTTTAGATCCTTATTATATTTTTTACAGAGAAGAAGGAAGAGGGATAGAAAGTCAGAAACATCGATGAGAGAGAGACATCGATCAGCCACAACCTGCACGCCCCCCACCGGAGTTGTGCCCAAAAGCAAAGGTACATGCCCCCAACTGGAACCAAACCTGGGACCCTCCAGGGCAGGCTGACGCTCTATCCACTGAGCCAAACCGGTCTCGGCTCCCCCCTTTTTTTGATTTAATTATTAGGAGGCTTTTGGAAAATTTTTATAATGCAGTCTTGATGACTTTAAAATTTAATTATTTTGCACAAAAATATGACTGCTTTTGGTTTATTGGATGTTAATAAGCAATTTTACCATGCGATGAACTACAATAGAAATTTTAGTTAATACTTTAGGAACAACTTTTTTTCTAGTACAATTAAATTTTCTTGAATATTCACTTATTTCAACTAGCCAATTTAAATTAATATGAAAACTTGACTACTATTTTATTGTCAAACTTAATATTCTAACAACAATCTTAGTTTTACCCTGTAAATATTAATGGAAAGGATTATTTGCATTCTTGAGTAGGCCCTGAGCATTCCTGGTGTTAGGCTGGATTTAGATACAGGGCAGCTGTTGGCCAAGTCTCTGTCTGTTGGTGGGTCCCAATCTGAGCTGCACCAAATTTTATCTGTCACCTGGGTCCTGATCTGAGCTGAGCGTGGGAAGTGAAGCAGCCTTGAGGCAGGAGACCTCCCTTAGAAAGGGCAAGGGTTCAAGCCCCTGCTATGTTGGGGGTTGAGGGTCTGGGCCCCACCTCTGTTGATCCGCAAGTTCTCTCCTGATGGCCCCTCTGCGACTGTGCCTGTCTTAGGTTGTTCCTTCCCTAAGGAATCTTACCCGTCTCTGGCTAATCAGCCATCCTCCAGGGCCAACCAGGGTGATGTGAGGTTCATTTCTGTCTCCATGGTAGCCTATGCCCGTGTGGCCTCCATGCCCAATATCTGCCTTGGGATCCCCTCGCCTGCTGGCAGGGTCCCAGCACTGATCACATATCTTAGGGAACCCAGGTTTCTTCTCCAGGGAGGGCCCAGCTCACACCACTGGGTGAGAGACAGATCCTTAGTACCAGCCAGCATGAGGCTTCAACCTCAGCATGAACAGAAAGTTCAGGCAACAGCTGTGGGAGGGTCCCTCTTGGCAAAAAGAGCAATAAAAGCCAATATAGAATGCTCAAGTGCCTTCCCACTGCCTTAATTCCTTTCATGTTCGTATTAAAATTGCTGCCAAACATTCAAAGAATTAGATTGTAAGTTTGTTTGGGATAATTGTACAATATACTGTTGTAAAATATCAAAAATTATAATGACATTGTAGAATAATATCACGTCAGGATATTCTTTGCTTTGGGCTATGGCAATTCAATTTTAAACTGGCTATCAATTTCTTTTTATATAGATAAGGTCTTAGTTACTTTATTAGAATACTTAATCAAATTGCTTACAAAGACATTGGCTTTTTTATTTAGCTGAAAACCTTGATTTTTATTTAAAAAGCTAATTTATTAATTAAAGTAGGTATCTTCATTTAAAAGGCAATGCAATTTTAGTAAATGTTTAGCTCTGATTCACAAGCCATAAATGTTGCCCTGCCTCTAGTTTAAGAATATAGGCGGCTACAGGCTTTTTGTCATTTTAAATTCTGCTGTTGGAATTTTAAGAAATATTTAGTTACTTCAATTTGCCCTTCTTAGAAGCCAAAACCTTCATAACATTTAAAATATAGTTATTAATTTTTATTTGGTAAGGCTTTCCAGGCAATTTCAAGTATATTAGATCTGTTAAATTTAAAAATATTTCCTTTAAGAAGAGAGAACAAATTTCTTGTATTATTCCGGGCCCATGGAGCTTTCCAAGAATTATCTCTGTTAAAGCCTTGAAATTTTAACATGGAAAAAAACATCAAATATATATATTCATATATGATTTAAAGATTACACTTTTTATAATTATCTTAAGATATCAATTATATTTTAAACTGGCTTTTATATTAAAATTTTTCAGTTGGGAATCACAGAATTAATCCTTTTTTTAATTAGACCAATAAACAACATATTTTGAATTCCTAATTATTAGAGAAATTTTATTTCTCTAAATATTTCCCAATTTAATTTTAATATTGAACTTTTAAAGGTGGCATGTCAAATATTTAGCAGTTCCTAGATTTATAACACAAGATACAAGACATACTCTTTCATGGTGAGAAAAGAGACTTTAAATTAGGATTCTGGGAGAGTGGGCTTTCATATTGGATTGTCAGGTGTCTCTCCCTTCCCCCACATCCTGCTTACTTGGGGGAAAGCATTACTAACAGATCTGGCCGAATTTCTTTTCATGCTTAAAAGATAAAGACAGATGTTAAATTTTTTCTTTCTTTTTCACTTTCCAAAGTAATAACTAACACCCATTTTGGCCAAGATTTGCATTTCCCTGCGAGTTCTTCTATAACTTTTAAATGAAACCTTAAGTAATCTCATTGCAGATAGCCTTGCCCTCTCTTGCCACCTTTGAATTTCTCCACACCAGAGGCAGTTTCAGCAGTAGAGTTTCACTTATTACATATTTTAGATTCCAAATGCAAACTAAGATTTTAATTTGAACAAGAAACCACATTATTTAAGCATGCAAACCAAAAGTCTATAATAAAGTTTACTTTATATTTATAACCTAATTCTCTCCCATTAGCCTGGCTGAAAAAGACACTCCCACCCTACTTACAGATCACGATTCTGCAGTTAGTCTATGGGCTTTGCATGCATTGAATTTCCCTCATCTTTTCCTAGGTGAATTTTCCTTCCTTCGCTCTTAGGCGAAAAATACCTTCTCCTCCAGACGTCCTGTGATCAGGCGCCAGATATGGGCAGGGAACCCTTTTCATGTCCCTGTTGGGTGCCAGATGTGGGAACCTCTTTCACGTCCCACATGGTTCAGGGTTCCCTTTCAGGGTTGGGGTTCTGGAGGAGGCTGCATGCAAATGAAAAGAGAGACTAGAAAAGTATTAATTTGGTGATATTGGGGGGCCAGATGGAAGCCTTCCTCTAGTGAGAAGACTACTCTCTGCTCTGGCCTTTTTCTCCTTTTTATTAAGACTATGGGATATACCCATCACCTTTAGGTAGGAAATTTTAAGAACAAAAATTTATATGAAACAAACAGGTAGAGGCTGCTTCAGCTAACAATGTTTCAACTAAACAGTGAGTGATTAGCTCTGACCTTTCAGAGCAATTAAGGTTGACCAGCCTTCTGGTCTCCTGTCCACATCTTTCTATTAGTGAGACAATGTTTGGTTTACAACAGGCAGGAACCAGGCCTGCAAGGGAGGGCAGTTAGGGGTGACCAGGCCTGCAAGGGAGGGCAGTTAGGGGTGATCAGATCCACACAGGGTAGGGCAGTTAGGGGCAAACAGGTTGGCAAGGGAGCAGTTAGGCATCAATCAGGCTGGCAGGCAGAAGTGGTTAGGGCAATCAGGAAGCAGGCAGGTAAGCAGTTGGGATCCAGCAGTCCTGGATTGTGAGAGGGATGTCCAACTGCCTGTTTAGGCCTGATCCAGGTAGGATCCAGATAGGATCGGGCCTAAACGGGCAGTCAGAAATCCCTCAAGAGGTCCCAGATTAAAGAAGGAGCAGGCTGGGTTGAAGGACACCCCCCCCATGCACAAATTTCATGCACCAGCCTCTAGTATAGGATATAAAAGCCTATGTGATCAAATAACCAATCGACCAGTTGCTATCATGTGCACTGATCACCAGGGGAAAGACATTCAATGCAGTAGTGGCCTCCTGGTGGTCAGTGCGCTCCCACAGCCAACCTCCCTCAGATCCTCCCCCTAGCTAACTGCCACCCCTCCAATCCATCTGATCACTGGCCAGGCCAAGGGACCTCACCCATGCACAAATTTGTGTACCAAGCCTTTAGTTTAATAATAATGATGATAGTGGTGGTGGTGATAACGATGATATGAACTAGTGCTTACTATGTGCCAGACACTGTTCTAGTATTTTTCACATAATAACTCACTTAATCCTCTGAGGACAGAGAATTGTTCCCTTTTACAAAACAACCTAAAAGAAAACTATAAACTCTCCCGGAGTCATGCACTGCCTGGTGACAGAGCTTGGACTGAAACTCAGGTAGGATGGGCTTCATAGTTTTTGTCTTCATGAGATACTCAGCAAACTCACTGCCAAGGAAGCTGAGATATGGATGACCAGAAGGAACCAGCCCAAGACCAGGTCAGGAGAGTCCCAGGAAGAAGGGCACAAGTAGAAGGGATAGTGAGTCAGGGCCAAGCGAGTGAAGGTGAAAGAAAAGGAGAGGAGAGGAGAGGCAAAAGCCTAGAAGTCATTGAAGTAGCTGAGCAGGAAGTGATGTAATCTGGTTAGCTTTGGAAATACCACTCTGTTTGGTGGCAAGCATGTCAAACTCGCTGCTGATGGATTTGTAGAGACTATTTTCTGAAGGAGACTGATTGCAAGGCCATTGTGTTGGTCCAGGCTGGGTAGTATAGGCAGGTGATGCCTCGCTATCATAGTTTGTGATACTTTTGAACATGAAGCCAAACACTACATCTGTGATGTATCCTCAGTCTTTTCCTGTCATGGATTTCCCTCTACTGTCTTTAAAATATTTTTCTTTTTGACAGATTGTAATATATTGGCTACAAAATACAAAATGAAGTACACACTTTAAACTCACCAGATATGCAAGAGCATATGTAATTTTAAATGTTCTAGCAGCCAATTTAAACAAAAAGACGTGGGTGACATTAATTTTAATAACAGTTTATCCTTAAATTTTACTTAGAAATATAACCCAATATAGTATCATTTCAATTTTTAAGCAATATTAAAACTATCAATGGGTTATTTTACATCCATTTTTCATTTTTGTATTAACCTTTCAATATCTGGTATACATTTTACCTGTAAAGCACATCTCAATTCTCTCTGAGAGGTTTTTATGTTTTCAGTACAAAACAAAAGTGAAAAACATACTTTAAACTCTTCTGACAAATTTTTCTTGTCTAGAACATCATTGCTCAATAGAAATAGAGTAAGAACCATATGTGTCATTTTAAATTTTCTAGTAGCCACTTTAACAAAATTAGAACAGGTTAGTCATGTATCATCAAGTCCTCACAAGCCACATGTGATGACTGACCACTATATTGGACAGAGTTGTTCTAGCAAAGTAAATTCCACTTGAAATAACAGAAAAAAAACAAACTTCTAGACATAATTTCAACAAATAATTTCAGAACTTACATTTTTAAAAAAAACAGTAATTGGAAAATCTATTAGGACTTCAAGTAGATTAATAATTGCCTGGGACTGACTGGCACGATGCAGGAATGGAGATGTATCACCTAAGCAGGGATGGGGAACGTCCCACCCACGGGCCATGTAAGGCCCGAGAAACTATTTGGTCTGGCCCTGCCAAGGCATCAGGGGTGAGTTAAATGTTTGACCAAATAAAACAGGCTAATTTTTAAGTGGATAATTTTGTATGGCCCACAGATGATGTTATAAATATCCAAATGGCCCTGGGAAGAATAAAGGTTCCCCACCCCTGACCTAAAGAATATTGAGTTCCTTTTCAGGGTAATAAAACTCTTCTAAAGTCAATTATGATAATGATTGCTCAACTCTCAATATACTAAAAGCCATTGAATTCCACATTTTAAGCCATTTCCTCCTCCAAACATATTTATCTAATTTGAGACAAGAACCTGAGTCACAGCCCTAACCGGTTTGGCTCAGTGGATAGAGCATAGGCCTGTGGACTAAAGGGTCCCACTTTCGATTCCAGTCAATGGCATATACCTTGATTGCAGATATATTCCCAGTAGGGAGTAGGCAGGAGGCAGCTGAATTGATCTTTCTCTCTTGTCAATGTTTCTAACTCTTTATCCTTCTCCCTTCCTCTCTGTACAAAGTCAATAAAATACATTTTTTTAAAAAGAGCGTGAGTCATAAAGAGTGTGATTTCTGACACAGGAGAGACTGCAAGATGAAAAATCGGAAGCCCTTTTCTATGACCGTGTAAGTTATTAACCCCTCATCTATTAATATGGGTTAACTGAGATAATCACATGATAACCCACACTTTCATGTAATAATTTATTGATCACCTACTATGCACCAGGTATTACTGTATGCAGGGATACAACAATGCACCAAACATTTGAGGTCTCTACTCGCAGAAATGCTTTCCTAACGCCCTGGCCAGTGTTGCTCAGTGATTAGAAGTGTTGGCTTGCACACCAAAGAGTCGTGAGTTCAATTCCTGGTCAAGGGCATATACCTGGGTTTCAGGTTCAATCCCTGACCTGGTCAGGGTGCATGCAAGAGGCAATCTCTCTCTCTCTCTCTCTCTCTCTCTCTCTTTCTCTTTCTCTCTCTTTGTTTCTCTTTTTTTTCTCTCTCTCATCAATGTTTCTCTGTCTCTCTCATCAATCTTTCTCTCTCTCTCTCGCTCTCTCCCTTTTACCTCCTCCTCTTCTCTCCCTCCCACTCTCTCTAAAATTCAATGGAAAGAATATCCTCAGGTGAGAATTAACAAAAGAGAAAAGAAAGGAATGCTTCCCTAGGTAACTACTAAATAAATAAATGTAGTGGATGATTGTAACTGTAAGGAAAGCCAAACTTGTGAGACAGGTGCAAAGAGAAAGAGGTTATTGCATGTGTCACATGACCTGAAAGAATGATGGACTCGCATCTCAAAGACCATCTCTTCTCTATCCAATTATCTTCCTAGCTTTCAGTATGCATAGACCCTGTCCATTCATATGTCTAACTTTTGGCACAGTCAATGTAAGAACCTCCCTGGCACCATAGTGGCCAATGCGGGAAACTCATCAGCACTCTGTCTGCAATAACAATTCCCCCTTTCAAAACTGGACCCTTGTAACCTTTAAAAAAATATCCTCAGGTGAGGATTAACAAAAGAGAAAAGAAAGAAATGCTTTCTTTTTCTGATTTCAGAGAGGAAAGGAGAGTGAGAGAGGAATAGGAAAGCATCAATGATGAGAGAGAATCCTTGATTGGCTGCCTCCTGCCTGTCCTCTACTGGGAACCAAGCCCACAACCCAGGCATGTGCCATGACTGGGAATCAAACTATGACCTCCTGGTTCATAAGTCAAAATTCACCCACTGAGCCACACCAACCATGCTGGATTCTTGTCAATTTAAATGAGTAAATCGATAGAGGTGTCATCTTCTGTAGTTTATTCTTGCTATCAAGGGCCACAGTCTTTCCTATCCCCGGGGCCAGAGATTCTTGCTATCTACTAAAGCCATGGTCCGAAAACTGTGGCTCGCAAGCCACATGTGGCTCTTTGGCTCCTTGAGTGTGGCTCTTTTACCAAATACCACGGCCTGAGCGAGTCTTCAATCTTGTACTGTTGATATTTGGCTCTGTTGACTAATAAGTTTGCCAACCACTGTACTAAAGGAAGCAGGGGTCAAGAATGAAGGGAAGGGGGGATGGCGAGAAATGGCGGTGAAATAGGCAGACGCGTCTGGAGCTTTGTCGCTGGGCAGAGGGAGAGAGAGCAGCTGAGAGTCCCACTGGGAGTGTTTGTTGGCAAGTTAAGAGTCAGTTATCCTCCAGGAGAAGGCGGGGAACTGCTGGATGGGGCTCTCCTGGCCAGGCAGCCCCACTGCCACGGGGTTTTTGTCTGCCGGAGCCACCAGTGCAAACGCAGAGACCATGCCATCTTGCAGAGGGAGGTGGATGTCTGTGGCAGCCTGAAAGCTGCAGCTGAAGCACCCACCGAACAGTCAGGGACCCAGAACACCGCTCTCCAATAGGCGCATACATGCTGCCTCTGGAGAGGTCCTCGGAGATGGGCAGGGCATGATCCCTAAGTGTGGAGACAAACTCTTGGAGCTGCTGACAGAGGGGAGCTCTGGAAAACGACTCCTTTTGATCTGAGACAGAGGGACAGCCTGGGAGTTATTACAGTGTCCTGGCTGCAAAATCCCCACAAACCGGTTTTGAGAACCACAGAGTAGCAGGATCTGAGCACAACCTAGAGAGGTCTTGTGCTTTGTCTCAGAGGTCAATTCCGAAACACTGCCACCCAGTGGATGACGCACAAATTGACTCTCGCATAACCAAAAAAGAATAAAGAGATTAAAACATCAACAGTGGAATACAGGGACCTGCAATACCTTCCCTACTGGGAAACAGGAGTGCCAAGCAGAATAATAGTGGAAGTGAATGACCATTCTATTTTTTTTTCTTTTTCTCTTTTTTTAATTTTTTTTTATTTTTCATTTTTACATATTTTAATTAAAAAAACTATTATTTTCTTTCTGCCTCAATTGATTTTACCTTTTTAATTATTACATTTTTGTTTTCAACTAGTATTATTTCTACTAGCATTTTACCTTTTTGGAAAAAAAACAAGTGTCATTTTGTTTTCTCTTTATTTTACTTAGGGATTAGAGTTCTACATTCTATTTTCATCTTTCCTTTAGCATAATTTTACTCTATCTCAACTCTACTTTATGCGAACACTTTCCTCCTAACTTTCCCCATTTTGTTGTCTTGTTTCTCTTTCCCTTTCCCAACTTTAGATTCTCCCTATTCTTTCTCTTTACCTGGTTAAAATTTCACCCCACTTATATATCTAATTTCAAATCCCCTACTACAAGTCCATACAAACCTCCTTCTTCTTGTCTTCACTAGCCAAAAAGTTGTTTTTTCTCTATGTCCTTTTGTTGATATTTGCCTGAACAGTGATTATATCGATATTTTGTACTTTTTCATGAGATTGTTTTAGCTTATTCTACTTGTTTTATTTTGCTTTTCGCTTACTTTGTTTTTTACCTCTCTTGTCCCTCGGCTCCCTCGATACCAGTTGTTATTTGAAGTTTGTATTAATCTCTATGTACTGGTGGCTGGCCTTTATTGGGATTAGTGACTGTTCTATTGGAGTTTTCTCCTGAAATCTATATTTTGTTCCCCTTTTCTTTCGTATCCACTTTCTTTTCTTTCTGACTTTGTTTCTCATTCTCTTTTCTTTTTCTTCTCCTTTTATTTTATTTTATTTTATTTTATTTTATTTTTTGTTCATTCATTTATTTATTTTTTTCTCCCTCTCCCAATTTGATTTTGGCACTTCTTTCCTTTATTTTTCCCTCATTTTCCTCTTCTTTCTCTACTTATCCCTAATTTGTCTTTCATTGGTGGTCACCTTATTGGTGATTATTAACATCGTAAATACATTCCTGTTCAGTGCCTTGTGTGCTGTACCGGGTTCTGTTGTAGTTTGTGTCTTTGAATCAGCATAGGAGATAGAACTACATAACCAGATACCTGGAGAAGAAAGACCATGGGCAGAAGAAGAAAAAGCCCGCATATTACAGATAGGCAGGTATCACCAGAAAAGGAAGTAAATGAAATAGAAGCAGAAATAAGCCTAACAGAGAAAGAGTTCAGAGAAATGATCATAAGGTGGATGAAAAGAATGGAAGACAAATTCGACAATTTGAGTAAGAGCCAAGAGGAAATGAAGAAGACCCAAGAGGAAATGAAGAAGAAGCAAGAAGAAATGCAGGAAGAAATAAAAAATGACATCACTGCTTTAAAGAACTCAATAGAAAGCATCAAAAGTAGACTGGAAAAAGCAGAGGACTGCATCAGTGAGCTAGAAAACAAGGTAGGAAAAAATACGCAAGTACAACAGCTTCTAGAAAAAAAAATTAAAAAGCAAGAGGAGAGCCTAAGGGAACTTTGGGATATCATGAAAAAAACAGCATCCACATAATTGGGGTTCCAGAAAGAGTGGAAACTGAACAAGGATTAGAGAACCTGTTTGAAGAAATAATGACAGAAAATTTCCACAATATAGGAAAGAAAAAACCCACACAAATCCAAGAAGCTCACAGACTCCCAAGCAAAATGAACCCCACAAAACCGACACCAAAGCACATTATAAATAAATTGGTGCTGAGACCGGGTTTGGCTCAGTGGATAGAGCATCGGTCTGCGGACTGAAAGGTCCCGGGTTCAGTTCCAGTCAATGACCATGTACCTTGCTTGCAGGCACATCTCCAGTGTGTGGTGTGCAGGAGGCAGCTGATTGATGTTTCTCTCTCATCGATCTTTCTCACTTTCTATCCCTCTCCCTTCCTCTCTATGAAAAATCAATAAAATATATTTTTAAAATAAATAAATAAATTGGCAAACACCAACGTCAAAGTAAGAATCTTAATAGCAGCCAGAGAGAAACAGAAAGTTACCTAGAAAGGAACCCCCATAAGACTAGCTACTGATTTTTCAACAGAAACTCATCAGGCCAGAAAGGAATGGAATAAAATATACAAAGTCATGCAAGGGAAGATTCTGAATCCAAGAATACTGTACCCTGCAAGGCTTTCAATCAAAATTGAAGGTGAAATCAGAAGCTTCACAGACAAAAAAGGACTAAGGGAATATATTACCACCAAACCAGCAATGCAAGAAATGTTAAAGGGTCTGCTGTAATAAAACGAAATAGGAAGCAAAGAAGGAACTCTGGACTAAAGACTAAAAATGGCGACAGATAAATACCTATCAATAATAACTTTAAATGTAAACAGATTAAATGCTCCAATCAAGAGACATAGGGTAATCGATTGGATAAGAAAACATGATCCACATATCTGCTGTCTACAAGAAACCGACCTCAGGAAAAGAGATGCACACAGATTGAGGGTGAAGGGATGGAAGATGGTATTTCAGGCAAATGGAAATGAAAAAAAAAGCTGGGGTTGCAATACTTATATCTGACAAGTTAGATCTCAAAGTGAAGGACATAACAAGAGATAAAGAAGGCCACTTCATAATACTAAAGGGAACAATCCAAGAAAAAGAAATAACTCTGGTAAACATATACTCACCCAATATAGGAGCACCTAAATACATAAAAAAAAACTCCTGGAGGGTATTAAGGGAGAGATTGACAGCAATACAATCATAGTAGGAGACTTTATTAACCCACTTTCACCACTGGACAAATCCTCTAAACAAAAAATCAGGAAAGAAACATCAATCCTAAATGACTCACGAGACCAGATGAAATTAATTGACATCTTCAGAACATTTCACCCCAAAGCCACAGAATATACATTCTTTTCCAGTGCACATGGGTCATTTTCAAAAATAGATAATATGTTGGGTCACAAGTAAAGTCTCTTCAAATTCAAGAAGATAGAAATCATTTCAAGCATTTTCTCAGATTACAGTGGCATAAAACTGGAAATCAACTATAATAAAAACAATAGGAAGAAATCAAACACATGGAGACTAAACAGCATGCTATTAAACAACGACTGGGTAAACAGAGAGATCAAGGAAGAAATAAAAAACATCATGGCAACAAATGACAATGACAACACAACAATACAAAATTTATGGAACACAGTGAAAGCAGTCTTGAGAGGGAAGTTCATAGCCCTACAAACCTACTGCAAAAAACAGGAAACAATGGTAATAAATTACCTAAACCTACAACTCAAAGAGCTAGAACAAGAGCAACAAGAAAAGCCCATTGTATGCAGAAGGAGGGAAATAGTGAAGATCAGAGCAGAGATAAACAACTTGGAGACCAAAGAAACAATCCAAAAGATCAACAAAACCAAGAGTTGGTTCTTTGAAAGGATAAACAAGATTGATGGACCTCTAGCCAGGCTCACCAAGAAGCAAAGAGAGAAGACCCAAATAAACAAAATCAGAAATGAAAGAGGAGAAATAACAACAGACCCTGCGGAAATCAAAGGATTGTTAAAAAATACTATGAACAACTCTATTCCAACAAATTGGACAACCTGCAAGAAATGGACATTTTCCTAGAAAAATATAACCTTCCAAAACTCAACGAGGAGGAATCTAAACATCTCAATAGTCCAATAACTATGGAAGAAATTGAAGCAGTCATCAAAAAGCTTCCAGCAAATAAAAGCCCGGGTCCAGATGGCTACACAGGAGAGTTTTACCAAACATTCAAGGAAGAATTAAAACCTATCCTCCTCAGACTATTCAAAAACATTCAAGAAGAAGGAACACTTCCAAACACCTTCTATGAAGCCAGCATCACCCTAATACCAAAACCAGGTAAAGACAACAAAATGAAAGAGAATTATAGGCCAATATCTCTCATGAACATAGATGCCAAAATCCTCAACAAAATTCTAGTAAATCAGATCCAGCAGTACATCAGAAAGATCATACACCATGACCAAGCAGGATCCATCCCAGGAATGCAGGGATGCTACAATATCCGCAAATCAATAAACATGATACATCACATAAACAAATTGAGAGATAAAAATCACATAGTCATATCAATTGATGCAGAAAAAGCATTTGACAAAATCCAACACCCTTTCTTGATAAAAACTCTCAGCAAAGTGGGAATAGAAGGATCATACCTCAACCTCATAAAAGCCATATATGATAAACCCACAGCTAACATAATACTCAAGGGGCAAAAACTAAAACCATTTCCCCTAAGAACAGGAACAAGACAGGGATGCCCACTCTCCCCTCTCCTGTTTGACATAGTACTGGAAGTATTTGCCATTGCAATTAGACAAGAAGAAGAAATAAAAGACATCCAAATTGGAAAAGGAGAAGTAAAGCTGTCCTTATTTGCAGATGACATGATACTGTACATAAAAAACCCAAAGGACTCCATTCCAAAACTAATTGACTTAATTAATTAATGAATTCGGCAAGGTAGCAGGATACAAAATTAATGCTAAGAAGTCTGTGGCATTTTTATACACTAATAGTGAAATTACAGAAAGAGAGACTAAAAAAGCAATCCCATTTACCATTGCACCAAAAAAATTAAGATACCTAGGAATAAACCTAACTAAAGAGGTAAAAGACCTATATGTAGAAAACTACAGGACACTGAAAAAAGAGATAGAGGAAGATGTTAACAGATGGAAGAGCATACCATGCTCATGGATTGGGAAAATCAATATCATTAAAATGTCCATACTACCCAAAGCAATCTATAGATTCAATGCACTACCCATTAAAATACCAACGACATATTTCACAGACCTAGGAAGAATTCTTCATAGATGTATCTGGAACAAAAAAAGACCACGAATAGCCACAGCAATTCTCAGAAAGAAGAATAAAGTAGGTGGGATCTCAATACCAGATTTTAAGCTATATTACAAAGCAACTGTTCTCAAAACAGCCTGGTACTGGCACAAGAGCAGACATATAGACCAATGGAATAGAATAGAGAACCCAGATATCCACCCAAACCACTATGCTCAACTAATATTTGACAAAGGGGGCATGAACATACAATGGAGCCAAGACAGCCTCTTCAATAAATGGTGTTGGGAAAATTGGACGGAAACATGCAAAAAAATTAAATTGGACCACTAACTTACACCAAATGCTAAAATAAACTCAAAATGGATACAGGACTTAAACATTAGAAGGGAAACCATAAAAATACTAGAGGAATCCACAGGCAACACAATCTCAGACATATGCCTAAAGAACTTCTTCACTGATACTGCTCCAAAGGCAATTGAAGCTAAAGAAAAAATAAACAAATGGGACTACATCAAAATAAAAAGCTTTTGCACAGCAAAAGAAACCATCAACAAAACAACAAGGAAGACCACTGTATGGGAGAACATATTTGCAAATGTTATCACTGATAAAGGTTTAAACTCCAAAATCTACAGCCAACTTAAAAGGAAAATAAATGATCCAACAATAAAAGGAAGATAAATGATCCAATAAAAAAATGTGCAATGGACCTAAATAGAATCTTTTTGAAAGACGACAGAAGGAAAGCCAAGAGATACATGAAAACGTGTTCAAAGTCACTAATCATCCGAGAGATGCAAATCAAAATGACAATGCGATACCATCTTACACCGATCAGAATGGCAATCATCAACAAATCAACAAACGACAAGTGTTGGTGAGGATGCGGAGAAAAAGGAACCCTTGTGCAATGTTGGTGGGAATGCAGACTGGTGCAGCCACTGTGGAGAACAGTATGGAGTTTCCTCAAAAAACTAAAAATGGATCTCCCATTTGACCCTATAATCCCACTCTTAGGAATTTATCCTAAGAAATCACAAACACCAATCAGAAAGGATTTATGCACCCCTACGTTCATAGCAGCACAATTTACGATAGCTACAATTTGGAAACAGCCTAGGTGCCCGACAGCAGATGACTATGAAAACTATGGTACATCTACACAATGGAATTCTATGCTGCCATTAAAAAGAAGGAATTCTTACCATTTGCAGCAACCTGGTTGGAACTGGAGAGCCTTATGCTTAGTGAAATAAGCCAATCAATGAAGGAGAAGCATCACATGATCTCACTCATTTGTGGATAATAAAGAGCATTATAAATTGATGAACAAAAGGATAGATACAGAGGCAGTAAATCATCAAATAGGCTGTGAAATTACAACAGGAAGATTGAGGTTAGGTGAGGTAGATAAGAGATCAATCAAAGGACTTGTATGCATGCATATAAGCATAACCCATGAACATAGACACTGGGGGGTTGGGGTATGCCTGAGAGGGAGGGGGGCAATGGGGAGATATGTATAAAAAATTAATAAAATTTAAAAAAAATTTTTAAAAAGAATGAAGGGAAGCCTTTACATGGGGGAGAAGGATTGCTGTCTTCAGAAGGCAGCAGATGTGGTGTCTAGAGGATGGCACTGCTGAACACCCGAAGCTGGTAGATTGCTTCATATTCAAGAGGTGGTGCTGCCAAGGGGCTTCCATAGTGAGAACTATTATGTATTTAGTGAGGGGTATGTCAGGTAGTGAAGGGGGAAATGTAATGGAATCAGAGGCTGGAGAGATTAAAGGATCCCCATGATCTAATCCTGAGCAGGGCTTTGAGTGGCACACCCAACAGTGTGAGAACTTCGTAGAGGAAGCCATTGCCTGGGAACCGCGAACCAAGGCATTATTAATCCAAGCATGGGCATGAAGCATAGCGAGTGTCAAAAAGTAACCTCATCTCTGAGCTTTAGGCTGTGCTATGCTTTTCCAGAAGAGAAATTCTAAATCTCTTTCAGGAGTGCAGGTCCAGTTTTCTCTTGCAGCAAAATCTGCATACTCTGCAGGCGGTGCCCACCTTATCAGTGTGTGTTGTGGATCCAAGGCTTGATTCCTGGGAGCTTTAGGGAAGAGTGTGTTGTCAGGAGGACATCGCAGGGCCTGGTCCATTGTTCAGCTAACTGCTGTTCAGGACCTGAGTCTCCCAAGTCTTAGGAAGACTCAGTCTCCTGCCTGGAACGTGTGTACAGGCTCCTCAGACAGGCAGATAGACCTGCAATGAGCAAACTTGTGCAAAATTGTTAGAACCCAAGTTGAGTGGTTGCACATGGAAGCTTTTGTGTTGGTCCTTTAGAAGGATGCCTGCATTTCCAGCCATCTCTCACTGGCACACAGCAGACCTGATGCTTTTTACAACCAGATGTTCTGTGGGCACCTTTCTCAGTTCTGGTGCTCTGGGCTGGGAAATATCTGGTGCTCCGTCCCTTTAGCACCTCTGCCCCTCCTACCAGTCTTTATGCAGTCTCTGCTTTCCATCTTCAGTTATCAGGGTTCTCTCCAACTAGTCCTCAGTTGATTATTCAGGGTGGTTTTCCTATAAGTTAATTGTATTTCAGTTTGATCCTAGGAGCATGTCAGTGTAACATCCACTTATCTCCTCTAGCCACTTATATTTTTCAACTATCAGATTTGTAAAAGCTTATGAAGAATGTTTTGCAATCTCCCACAATTCCTCCTATGCATTTCTCTTTTTTTTTTTCTGAGCTGAGATAAATGAAGTGCTAGAGTTACTGCCTCTTCTGTCTTTGTTGTGGGTTCTAACATCTATCAAATAAAATTATCTCTCTTGGCCTGTTAGGCTTTTTGCCTCAGATTCTAAATTGTCAGAAAATAATTGTGCCATCTCTGCAATCCTTTGTTTGCATTTATCAGGAAAAATCTAACTCATCCTTTTATGTCTAACCTTCATTCTTTAATTCCTTTTAGGTGTATTTCATTTTTGTTTTTTAACCTTTGTTAATTAATTGTGAAGGAAGTATAGTTTATTTTTTATTTTATTTTTATTTTTGGAAGTGAGCTGCACTGTTTTGTGTGAACTGGGAATGGTCTTTGTAATGTTGCACTATGTCACTCAGAGTTGGAGATATTCCTCTGAGAAGCTGCACTTGCTCACCTAGCAGGGCTGGTTTCTATCTTTTTCATAAGAATTTGAGAGGATGTTGGCAGATATAGTGCCAGGGCCTGCAGTCAGATGCCACTTTATATTAGAGTCCGCATGGCTAAATATTCATGCTTTATGAGAGAATAATATAATAATTTCATTCAAAAATAACTTATCACTTCACATAGGAATCAAGTCACTGCTGAGACTGAATTCATACCATGCACTCACCTTCATGTTGGTCACTCATAAGCCAGACACAGAACTAACATTAATTTAGTTCAGCCTAACAAATATTTATTGGCCAACCAAGCACTGGGCTAGTTTTCTCTTACTTATTCACTTAACAAAAGAGCACTTACTTAGGCTGGGCACTGTTCTAGACCCTGGAGATAAAGTGGGGGAAAGAAGGAATGTTTGTATCCTCGTGGAAAACACATTTTAGTGGAGAAAAAAAAGACAATTTAAAAATAAACAGAATTCTAGGTAGTAATGTGTGCCATATAGAAAAATATAAGTATAAAAAAATAGATGAGGTAGCTATTTTGTAAGTGATGTTTGAACGGAGACCTAAAAGAAGTAAAGAAGCAGTTCAAAGAGCCGGAGCAAAAGAGCAAGAAAAGGGGCAGCATCAGTGCCATGGTCCTAATAAGTGAACAGGCTGCCGTCAGGAAGGAAGACTAACATTCCTCATGTGGTGCTCAATCAAGATTCACAGCCATGGCCAGAAGTGGCTGAGTGGCTGCTCCTGGCTCCCAGGCTCCCAGGGCATCCACAGGAAACAAAGGAGGACATCAGTCATCTTTCTCTGGCTTCTGTCGTAAGAGGTGCAGCACACGTATTGGAAATCCCCCCAAATTACAAAGGGAGTGAGCTGCTAAACATGTAACAGTGTCTACTACAGTATGCCTTTCCACACTTATATGTATTATATATATATATATATATATGTATATATATATAGATACATATATCTATTTCCAGCTAAGATTATGAAACCACAGAGCTATAAACATATTCACCCATTTCCCAGAGGAAGGCAACACAATTTCTTCAGTTCCTGCATCCAAAGCTCCAAGTCCAGGATTTGTACACAATACCTATTCTCCTAATTCTTTAGATCCCATCTCAATATTATGAAACTTTGGAGTCAATTGCAAAACTACCATAATACATCCTACATATAAATGGTATGGGAAAGAAAGAGAAGGAAATCAACAAACACAAATATATAAAAATAAGCATACATTTTATTTAGAAAAGACATTAAAAGACACCATTTTTAAAAGTAATTGAACTATTTTACATTCTCACAGGCAACGTATGGTAGTTTCTCCACATCCTTGTCAACACTTATTATTGTCTATTTGACTATAGCCACACTCCACACTCGTGTGTGTGAAGTGGCATCTCATTTGGGTTTTACTAATGTCTATTGACATGAAGATCTTATCCTGTGTTTATTGGTTCTCAGTACATCTTCTTTGGCTAAATGTCTATTCAAATATTTTATCCATTATTTAATTGAGTTATTTTTGAGTTGTAAGGACACAACTTCTTTATCAGATGATTTGCTAATATTTTATTTTATTATGTGGCTCATCTGTTCACTTTTTTTCACTTTCTTTTTAAAAACATATTTTATTGATCTTTAGAGAGAGAGGAAGGAAGGGGGACAGAGAGAGAGAAACAGGGATGAGAGGGCAGATCTTGGATCGGCTGCTTCCTGCATGCCCCCTAATGGAGAACTGACCCTGTATTCTGGACATGTGCTCTGACCAGGAATCAAACCTTCCAGTGCACAGGACAACATCCACCCAGCTGTGCCACACCAGCCAGGGCTATTCACTTTCTTAATAGTGTCATTTGAAGTGTATGAAGTTTTTAATTTGTTCAAGTCCAATTTATCAATTATTTTTCTTTTATAAATTGTGCTTTTTTTCCCCCCTTACGTCCCCACCGATTTTGAATATCTGTATCTGCTGTGCAGGTTAAAAAATAAGTCACTAGCAGAAACAGAAGATAACAGGTCATGATCAATTGAGTTTTGCCTATGTATCCCTCAGTGTCTGTCCTGACCCTCCATCTGATTTCATCAATAACTTTACACCATGAGCTTAGTTCTGTAGCACAAGGAAAATGCTCCTTTTTGAAAGCATGTTTGGTCCTACTAACCCTAAAATCACACAATGGAAAATGAAACTGTAAGGTTTAAGAGCTCATCTATGGAGCTGGATAGTGTTGGAGTTTACTGCTCTGACACTTACCAGAAATAAGACCTTGGGCAAGTTCTGTAGTGTCTGTAAATCACAGGTTCTTTTATAAGATGACAACTGTTATAGTTAGGCCAGGCTTGCCCTGCACATTCTAAACCTTCCATAAATGTCAATCATCACTGTTATTATAATTATTACTAGAGGCCCAGAGCACGAAATTTCTCCCTTAGCCCAGCCTGTGGCCTCTCATAGTCCAGGAGCCCTCGGGAGATGTCTGACAGAGCAGGCCTAAGTCAGTGGGAGATCCTTAGTGCTGCTGCAGAGGTGAGAGAGGCTCCCACCACTGCTGCAGTGCTTGCCAGCCATGAGCCTGGCTTCTGGCTGAGCAGCATTCCCCTGTGGGAGCACACTGACCATGAGCATCTGCACCCTGATGGTCAGTGAGTGTCATAGCAAATGGTTGTTCCTCCATTAGGTCTATTTGCATATTAGCCTTTTATTATATAGGATTGCTATCATTGATATTTAACTAGGATCCCAAAGGATCCTAGTTTCATTTTCCATTGTGTGATTTTAGGAATTTTTTTTGAATCTAGGTTGTTAAGATCCTTGGGAAATCAGAGATATTCCTGGACCAGCAGCATCACCATCACCTGAATGCTTGTTAGAAATGCAGAGTTCCAGGCTCCACCCAGATCTGCTGAAATGGAATCTGCATTTTAACAAGGTGTCCAGGTGATCTGTGTGTGCTTATAGTTGGAAAAGCCCCAGAATCTTCCTGACTTTTCGGGGACAGTGAACCCCCTAGCTTACTCTTTCACCTCCTTCACTTCCACCACCATTTGACTACTAAACAATTTAACAGGGGCTCTTACAGGAGACCATGGTTTGCCTGTGGCTTTCTTTCCTGAATAAAGGAGGCTAGCAAGAGTCCTATCTTATTTTAAGTACCATTACAGCCAGTCAGTGTTTCCAGGAGGCTCAGTCATGAGGGGGGCTTGCTGTACCCTTTCAAGAAAAAAGATAATAAACAATTAGCATAGACAAAATATGGACAGACAAATAGAAGAGCTGGTTTTCCCCTCCCCGGGAACCAATTAACAGGCAAGGGGAACCAGCTATCAAAGCTCTCAGTTAAACTTTTAAGGAGTCAGCATCTGCTTAAACTGCTAAAACATGCAGCATGGCCTTTCAGATGGGTGTTTGTGGATTGGGTTCTTCCCAAAGCCAGGGGCCCTTCATGAGTAAAAGAGATCTTTCTAGAAAGATTAATAGGAAAGAGAAGACTTGGACCTCGCTCTGCTGCCAAACTCATCTGTCCCCAAATCTTTGAAAAGCGAAGCCTCTGACTAAAAAACAAAGAGTTCCTTCTCTCGTTTTTTGATGTGGAAGTCCCAGGGAAACTGTGGGAAAAGTCACACCAGAGAATCACACATTCCGGAATTTTGCTGAATTCAAACCAGGACTTGCCCAGGGACTTCTCAGATCAAGGGGGACAGGGGAGGCAGGGAAGGATCTTCAAGGGCAAGTTCTACAAGCAGTAGAACAGAATCTCTTAAAGGGTTTCTTTTCCTAACCCTCCCCACCTCACCACCACCACCACCCGCTCATAAAACAAGTATCCTAATAGGCAGTGGGGAGAACTATAGCAACAGGCAGTGCATGCAAAGGCTATATGGGAGGAGGAGGCAACTGAACTGAATCTTGCAGGATAAATATGAGAGAACTATGAACGAGAGAAAAAGTGATCAAGAGAACAATTTTTAAGATTGAGCTATAGGTTACATACCCTAAAAGTAACTCTTCGAAATTGTACAGTCCAGCGGTGGTTGTATATTTATAAAGTCGCGCAACCATCACCACTCTCTAATTCCACAACATTCATCACCCCAGAAAGAATCCCAGTACCCATTAGTTAGTAGTCACTTCCTTTCCCATCCCCCAGCCCCTGGCAACTCACCTACTTTCTGTAACAGGGCAATTTTTTTAAGACAGAGAAAGAGCCAGACTTCAGAATGATGAGGTAAAAGTTCTTCAGCAGTAGTCAGGTATCCTTTTATCATGTTTTAAAATGTACTGGGATGTTGTCTTTACTCAGGTATGGTGATGTTACTGTCCAAAGTCTATGTGCCTGACAATTTGAAAGGTCCAAACTCAAAACATCAATTTGGAGTAAGGAAAGATTTATTGACAGAGAAGTCACCAACCCAAAGTATGGGAGAGCTTATTCTCAAATCCATCTTAAGAAAGTACAAAATTCAGGCTTCTTTTATGTCAAGGGAAGGGAAAATAAAAAGGGATGTTTTTGTAAAACTCAAGCCACAAGCAGAATTCCTGTAATGATTAATGTGCCTCTATGCAAGACAAAGTGGAAGCTATCAGCAAGGGGGAGGAAAGGCATGGGGTCAACACAGGCTTGAAGAGATGGAGTTTGAGGGGCCAAGAATTGCACTTTGCTATGATGAGGTCAACAGGTCAGGAGACAACTGCCATTAAAAATAAAGTTTGTTGCTGACAGTTTCCAAGAGGTGGGGCATGCCATGCCATGAAGGATCACATGGGGACCCCAATGTGGTTCCAGAGGAAAGATGGGCCAGAGCCTTTATTGTTTTTCTCTAGAAGAAATGGGAAGTCAGGGTACAAGCTGCACAAGTATAGGACTGTATAGTCTGAAAGATTCCAGGGGGTTCTGGGCTTTAGTGGTGGTCCCTAGTTGTCCAGGACCTGGCCCTGGGATAATTTAGGTCAAGGGAAGTAAACTTGCCCAAAGTCAGTTCCACAGTTAATGGTGGGACTGGGGTCTGACCCTACGACCTTAACCATGCTATTACACTGCCCCTGTGCAAGGACTTCCCCCACCCAACAAAAAGTTCTAGGAATTCATGTGCTTTGTGTCAGGACTCCAACTCAAATTAAACTGCCTTGAAAATATTGAAATATTCTGATTTAGAGCTATTCCTGGCACAGCTGTTCAACAGGTAACAGCTCCCGGATCATTAGACTGCAACTCAGGTGGACCTCTTGTCGATATTGATTGGTTTCCTTGTTACTCTTTTCTGCTCTTTCTTGCTCAATAGCAAGCTCATTAAGAGTTATTAGGAGACCCTTGGCCCTTACTTACTCCCACCACAAAGTTGGGATTAAATGTTGTGTGTCATTTCCTAATGAAAAAATTACAAGTATTATAATCTATTACCATATTAAGGGTTTGTTCAGCTTGTTTGGTCATGGGGTGGGGGTTGGGAAGTGTCTTGGGAGAGACCATTGTTTTTTTTAAGGTTTAGAAAACATTTTCCCCTTCATCTTCTTTCCACCTTTCAGCTTCAAGCAACTCACCCTTAACTAACTCACACTATTCTTCAATTCCTAAACTGTTCAAATCCAGTACTAGGAAGAAGGTTGCCAATTTCTAGTTTAGCATTTTCACTACAAGTGTTGCTACACTAATAGTAATAATTCATTGTGAATATTTACAATATATGCTATATTTCTTATCACGAATTATGTTAATGAAATTTTTTATTGCTTTTTAAAATATTAGGACATATATACATGCATTTTCAAACCCTGCATCTACGCTCAATAAATTGGAGTAAAGATAAGGTTAACTCTATCAAAACATTACTTATATCCTGGAATTATTTCTTGATGAGGAGAGCAAAGAATGCTATTGCTAGAACCTTGGCAATTTCTCCAAACCTAGATGATGCTCATCGATGCCTGGCACATGGGAACATTCTCTATCAAGCATGTCATGAAAAAACAATAAAGCTTAGAGCCACCATTCTTGCTCAGTTCCCTTAGATAACAGATGAAGAAACTAAAGCTCAGAGAGGGTAAGCAACTTGACCAAAGTCACCCAGTTGGGTAGAGAACAAATCAGGACAAAAAGCCAATGTTTCCATGCAGCATGAAAATAGAAGCACGGTCCCAGAGGGAGGAGGCTCAGGAGCGACTGTCCAGCCCTGGCTTCCAGGACAACAAGAGCGTTGTCCAGTCAATCCCAGGCCCCAATGGACACCTGTACTCACCTTCTATTGCTGCCATAACCAATCACCATATGTGTGGCAGCTTAAATCACAAGTGTATTCCCCACAGTTCTGGAGAGCAGCAATCTGACGGGAGGCTCCCTGGGCTGCACCCTGGTGTGGGCAGGGCTGCGTTCCTTCCTGCAGGTTCTAGGGGAAGATCTGTTTCCTTGATGGTTCGAGCTGTTGGCACAATTCAGTTCCTCAGTATTAGGACTGAAATTCCAGATTTTTCACTGACAGTACACGGGGTGTCCTCTGCAGCTTTGCTTGGCTCACACCCCATCCTCTGTCTGCAAGGCAATAGCCAGCCACGTCTGTATCCTGTCACATCACTCGGACTCTTTTCCACGGACACATCTTTCTCAGACCACACCTGGGAAAGGGAGCATATGATTACATTGGGACCATCTGGGTAATCCAGGATAACCTTCCATCTCATGGTCCTTGCGGTTCACTAAATCCGCAAAGTCCCTTTTGCCACGTAAAGCAGCCTGTTCACAGGTTTTCAGGGGCTGGGACATGGATGTGGCAGGGCGGTGACCCTACCTGCTGGCCCAGTGCCTCTCCTGCCTGGAGGTGTCAGCGTGAATGCTAGCTCTCTAGCTGCTTGGCCCTCGTCACTGCTTCTTCCTCACATCCACTCACACTTCCAGCCCCACTGGACCACTTCCTTCGAGCCACATCATTTCTCTAGTCAAAATAACGAACAGCTCCTCACTGTCCAGTCACTGGAACCCAGCTCCTGGCCCGGCGCTCCTGGCCTTCTGCGCCATAAAATGTGGCGCCTGGCTTTCTTTCATTCATGTCACCACAGTTCTCCCTTACAAACTATTTTCTCTGCCAAATGGGCTCTCAGTGTTCCATGTGCATGCCATACTTTCTCGCCTCTGTACCTGCCTGCACCCACGTACTTTCCTGCCTGCACAGTCCTTATCTTATCATCTTGAATCTCCCAGTTCTAAAGTTTTCCAAACAACTCAGTGTCACCACTTCCTTAATGCTGTGGGTTTCCTGCCACCATCATTAAGGCTAGAAATCCGTTTTCTTCTGATTTTCCGCGGCTCTCACACAACCCTTTCCATTAACACTAAGCATGTGCTAGTTATCTGTTGCTACAGAACAAACTCCACTAAAACTTAGTGGCTTGTAGCTACAACTTATTATTCTACTAGAGGCCCGTTGCATAATATTCATGCAAGAATAGGCCTTCCTTCCTCTGGCTTCACTCCCAGCAGCCCAGGAACTGGCAAGTCCTGGCTTCTGTCCCCAGCAGCGCTCTTATAGCTCCCTCCACCACCCCACCCTCTCCCCTCATAGCAGGCGTCCCACCCCTCCTGGCCACTCTGGCCTGCATATGCAAATTACCCTGCCATCTTTACTGGGTTAATTTGCATACTCACTCTGATTGGCTGTGGGTGTAGTGGCAGTATGGTCAATTTACATGTTTGTCTATTATTAGGTAAGATTTCATAATTCTCTGGACCTAAACTTTGGTCAGGGCCCAGCAGAAATGGAGTGCATCTTTGTTTTGAGACTCCTGGAGCCATGGTGAATTTGGCTGGAGTATTTTTCTCGCTGTCTCCATAGAGCTTTTCCCATGCCTGGCCTAGGCTTTCTGCAGTATGGGAGCCTCTGGGTAGCAAATGTTTCCATGGCAGCTCAGGGCCACAAAACACCAAAAGGGGAGCTGCTGTTCCCTTCAAAGGCAGGCAGGACCGTGCATAGCATCAATTCAGCCTGCTTTATTGCCCAAAGAAGTCTTACACCAGAGTCAAGGGAAGAAGCAGACCCCCTTATTCTATGGGAAGAGTATTCAAGGATTTGACAGCCTCTTAAAAAAATAATTTTTATTGATTAGAGAAAGAGGGAGGGAGGAAGGGAGAGAGAGAGAGATTTGTTGTTCTACTTATGATGTATTCATTAGTTGATACTTTTTAAAATATATTTTTATTGAAGAGAGAAACCAAGATGGCAGCATAGGTGAATACTTAAGCTGCTGCCTCACACAACAATTTTAAAACTACAACCAAAAGACAGACTGGACACCATCCAGAACCACAGGGAAGCTGGCTGAGTGAAAATTCTACAACTAGAAGTAAAGAGAGGGACTCAAGAAGACTCAGGAAAGCTGTAAAAAGCTGAGGTACGGAGACACGCTGGTGGAGAGAGGATGGGCGGAGGAGGGTCTGGCTAGCTTCCTCTAGAGGGAAGGAGACGGAAAATCCCAACTGCACTGAACCCCAGCTCCAGGCGAGACTCATAGGGGGAGTCTGGACAGTTGTGAAAAGGAAGGAGTGGATGAAAACTTAGGGGAGCCATGAAAGCAGAAGTCTGGAGGCTCTTGAAAGTGCATGTGAAAGTGCATGTGAAAGTGCACAGACAGAATGCTGACTGCTGATTGTGCCTGGCTTCCTCTAGCAGGAGGAAAACAGAACCTCACAACAGCACTGAAATCCAGGTCCAACTGCACTTAACCCTAGTTTTGGGTGAGAACCTGGGGACCCAGACTCATATGGGTCTCTAGAGTACATGGAAACTCAGGGTAACCAAAAGGAGAGTTCCGGAAGCTCGCGCACACATACGCACACGCAAAAGGTAGAGGTCTGGAGGCAAGCGCACATGCACAGACACAGCTGATCCCCACAACCAATTGGCTTGGAGGTCAATCCCCCCCCACCCCAGTGATAACAACAACAATCGAGAATTAACTACAACAAGACTGTACACACAGTCTACAAAGGGGTGCACCAAGAGTGTCCACTCAGGTAACTGGGGAGGCAGAGCTACTGGGCCACATAGGACAGCTAGCACACAAAGCTACTCTACCAACTCAGGGAAGCAGCGAAATATGTGGAAACTAACGAAGAGATCACAAACGAAAGAAATGGAGGAAAACAAACGACTGGATATAGAGTTCAAAACCATGGTTATAAGGTTTCTTAAGAATTTCCTAGAAAAAATGGATAAACATAGTGAGACCAAAGAGGAGATGAAAAAGAACCAACTAGAAATTAAACATACACTGACTGAAATAAAAAATATTATATACAGAAACAGCAGACCAGAGGATTGCAACAATCAAGTCAAAGATTTGAAATACAAAGAAGCAAAAAACACTTCACTGGTAAAGAAAAAAGAAAAAAGAAATGTGAAGATAGTGTAAGGAGCTTCTGGGACAACTTCAAGCATACAAATATCAGAATTATGGGGGTGCCAGAAGAAGAGAGAGAGCAAGATACTGAAAAACTATTTGAAGAAGTAATGACTGAAAACTTCCTCCACCTGGTGAAAGAAATAGACTTACAAGTTCAGGAAGCGCACAGAACCCCAAACAAAAGGAATCCAAAGAGGACCACACCAAGACACATCATAATTAAAATACCAAGAACAGAAAACAGAGAGAGAATATTAAAAGAAACAAGAGAAAAACAGTTAATTACCTACAGGGGTAATTGAATAGCAAGAACCTACAATCAAGATTGCTCTACCCAGCAAAGCTATCATTCAGAATTGATGGGCAAGTAAGGAGCTTCACAGATAAGAAAAGACTAAAGGAGTTCATCAACACCAAACCAGTATTATATGAAATTCGTTAAGAAGAAGAAGAAAAAGAAAACGGTAAAGGTAAAAGCTATGAACAACAAATAGGTATCTATCAACAACTGAATCTAAAAATCAAGTGAATTGAAACTCTGATGAACAGAATAAACTGGTGAATATAATAGAATTAGGGGCATAGAAAGGGAGTGGACTGATAATTCTCAGGGGAAAGGGGTGAGGGGGTGTAGGGAGAGACTGGACAAAAATCATACACCCATGAATGAGGACAATGTGGGGGAGGTAAGGGCAGAGGGTGGGGTGGGAACCAGGTGGAGGGGATATATGGGGGGGAAAAGAGGAATAATTGTAATGATCTGAACAATAAAGATTTATTAAAATTATATATATATATATAAATCAATATATAAAATTATATAAATATATATATTGATTTCAGAGAGGGAGAGGGAGAGATAGAAACATCAATGATGAGAGAGAATCATTTTGACTGCCTCTTGGACACATCCTACTGAGAATCAAGCCCACAACCCGGGCATGTGCCCTTGACCAGAATCAAACCCAGGACCCTTCAGTCCCTAGGCCAACACCCTATCCACTGATCCAAACCAGCTGGGGCCATTGGTTGATTCTTATATGTGCCCCGATTGAAACTGCAACCCTGGTGTATGGGGATGATGCTCTAACCAAGTAAATTACCCAGGGCAACATCTTTTAAATAACATTTTCTAGGTACTTTGACATGTGCCTGGTAATTTCTCTAAGAACATGAGCTCTGGTGTATAATTAATTTAGTAGCTCCCATAGTAGTTCATAACTGAAACTCAATGATGTTTTAAACATTTTTTATTGCTTGATTTGAGAGAGGCGGGGGGTTGGGGTACATCAGTTTGTTGAGCCCATTATTTTTGCACTCATTGGTTTCTTCTTGTCTGTGCCCTGACCAGGGATGGAACACACAACCTCGGCATAGCAGAACAGCACTCTAACCAGCTATCAGGCCAAGGCAATTTTTGTTCTATTCATAAATAAGCATGGTTAGCAGATTCTTCTTGCCAAAGATAACCACATCTGATTTTAATTCTCTGGAGTGAAAACAGGTTGCATGGGAGGGGCTAGAATTTTATTTTTTAGACCATCTAAGATGTTTTTAAGATGTACATGTGTACAATAGATGATCATGTTCTATAGGGGGCAGACTGTGGGCATGACTCTATAGTGTTTATAATGGGAATTATGACTAATAAATTTGGGGTTGTATTGAACCAATCTTTCTAATTGGATTCCAATAAAACATCTGCTTTGTGTCAAACTCCAGCTCATGAGCAGCAAATCACACAAAAACCCACTTCACATCGATTTTCAATGCTGCCTAATAGTTTGTTTTGCTGATTCAATCAAAATTTAAATCTGTAATAACAAAATAGTTCAAGTCCCTGCCATTAAATTGGTCTTTATCAACTCTCTGCTCTGAAGTTACATAGTATCAGCTTTAGAAATGAAAACCCCTTCTTTAAGCATCTAATCTTCCTCCCAAAATGCACTTAACAGCATCTCTTCCCATTTTAACTATTTGTATCATGAAAACAATCTTTTTTTTTGGTAAGAAGAGCATTGAAAAATACTTTCAGAAAAAAAAAATTTAGTAATAGTAAAAAGATAATCACAATAAGGCAAGTATCCTATATAGTAAAAGCCTAATATGCTAAAGGTCCAGTCATCTGGCCATTTAACCAATCAAAGTGTAATATGCTAATGATATGCTAAGGCTGCTTTACCAGTCGCTATGATGTGCACTAACCACCAGGGGGAAGATGCTCCAACTGGTAGGTAAGCTTGCTACTGGGATCAGGCCCATAGGGACTGAGTGAAATGGGCCCGACATGCCCTGGAGCCCTCTTATGGTCCCTCCCCAGTTAGCCAACCTCCCATGTCTCTCCCCAGCCCTAATCATGCACTGGTAGGGTCTCTCTGCCTGGCCTGCACCGTCTTGCAATCAGGGGATGTTGGAGAGCCTGTTTCAGCCTGATCCCATAAGCCAGGCAAAGGAACTCCACTGGTGCACAAATTCGTGCACAGAGCCTCTAGTAGTTTTATAAAGAGGAAATGACTGATGGCAGTGTGAAGAATAAGAGAGCAGGGTGGAAAGAGTGCACTCTCAGGTACAGATCCTGACTCTTCCACTTTCTAGCAAATTGCCTAATTGCTCTGAGTTTTTTCTCTTTATCTGCAAACCAGAGCTAATAATATCTAACTCATAGGGCTGTGGAAAGGATTAAATGCACAGTATGTTTCTGGCACCTTATGAGTACTCAGTAAATATTAGCTATTATTATCATTTTTATTACTTTTATGGCTTCTTAGTAAGGATACTGCCCTAAAGAGCTCACATTCCAGTAATTTAAAAAAAAATACAAAGTCATGTAGAAAAAGAAGAAAGCAGGAGATGGAGGAAAAGGAGGAAGGAGGAGGAGGGGGAAGAGAGTGAAGGAGGTAGAAGGCATACCACCATGGAAGATTCAGAAGAGATGTCACCAAGATGCATTGGGGGCACTGGTGGGCACCGGTGATGTCTCCTCAAAGGGTGCTGGCCCTTCAGGGTTTTGACTGAGAGGTTGACTGTGCAAATGGACAATTGTGAGACCATATATGTCAATAGAATTCTTTCCTTTAAAATTCGATTTTATTTTCTTCACCACCTTTCACCCCCTCTATGCCCTCTACTACCTCATCCATTCTCCCTCCTCCCCTGCAATCACCACACTGTTGTACAATCTCTGAAGCAACCTCCCTGGGAAGCCAAACCACAGCCCCTGCAGTCTTCGCCGGAACAGTCAGCACTCAGCCAACAAGTGCCTGCATCTACTAGTATTTGCTGCCCCCACTCCCAGCTAAGAGCTAATCAGAGAAAGACAGATATGCCCCATCCAATCACATTCCACGTCCAGCTCCCATTAGCCTGACTCCAACTTTCCAACATCGACAGCATCTGATGGGAGCACACTGGAGCCTTCCCTTTTTCTCACCACAAAACTTTCCCAACCCCTGCCTGACAGCCTTGGAGTCTCTGCCAAATGTGAGTGATGTGGCAGGCTGTCTTGTATATTAGTGCCCTAGGGCTGCCATAACAAACTTGGGGGCTGAAAAACCACACATTTACTCACCCAGTTTTGGAGGCTAGAAACCTGAAACCAAGGTGTCAGCAGAACCACCCTTTGTCTCACGGCTTCTCTGGCTTCTCTTCATCGCTGCTGATCCTTGCTGCAACTCGACTTGTCCATGCATCACTCCCATCTCTGTCCCCATCGTCGCCTGGCTCTTCCCGGGTGGCTCCATCAGGTCTCTTCTCTTCTGATACGGACAGAAGGGCCCACCCTACTCCAGTATGACCTCACTGTAACTTATTTATATCTGCAACGACCCTGCTTCCAAATAAAATCACATTCTGAGGTTCTAGGGAGGAAATGAATTGGGGGGCGGTGGGGCTGGGGCAGGGGAGAAATACTGTCCAGCCTAGTCTACCTTGTTACAAATAACTATGTGTTTCCACGTGACTTGGGAAGATAGTAGCAAAGGTTGGCCAGCTGAGGAGGCAACTCTATAAGGAAAACATAGGATGTGCTGTAAGAGACAGACCCAAAGTTGAGATAACACACTCAGTTTATTCCTCACTCATATCACTGTTTATTGTGAGAGGTGAGTGTTCAGGCAGTGACTTATTTAGGGACCGAGGCTTCTTCATCTTGGGCTCACTTCACTTCTAGTCATGTTCATCGGCCTGAACTGAGTGAGACCTCACCTATTCTGCAGGAGGCAGGGCAAAGGGACGTGGCTGGGTGCCCAGGGAGAACAGGAGAACAGGCACCCTGATGGCGGCCTGAAGCCCAGTTGTGAAGAAGGGAAGGTTCATCTCCTCTGTGCACACTTCCCTCTCTCTTCTACAGCCTCATGCACCCCAAACTCCTCTGAAGACCGCTCTCTAAACCGTGCCCATCCCCTGGGCCTTCCTTTCCACGCTTCCCCTCCACACTGAGCAGTTCATAAAGGATAAAGGCACAATGAGGTATTCCTCTGAGAGGGCATCTACAATTTCACAGGAGATCCTGATTCCCCCCCTCCAAGGAATGAATCTCTAATGGTATGATCACAGGTCTCAAAAATAGGACTGTGAGGGAGAATTAGGGAAGCAGTACAGACCTTCATCCTGTACCTACATAGGCCCACCCAAGAGGTGGGGCAGCTGGACTTTTTAGAGAGACCCCAGTTTAATTCCCAGCTGAGCCATTTTCCCAGCTGTGTGTACAGCACTGATCGTCTCATCAATGTGGCCAAAATAGAACTTACTTCATTGGTTCCTGTGAAATTAAATGAGGCAAGACACACATTGTTCACTCAGTCAGTGATACTCATAGGTAAACAGTAAGAGTCACTTATTTTTCCCCAGTGATGATGGGATTTGAATTAAAAAAAAAATTCAAAGTGTCTAAAAATCTGAATACATTGTGCAACTCACATACCCATGTTCAGCTGGAACTCTAGTGTGGGACCCTTCCGTGATGGTCCTGTCCTTACCCGCCTCTCCCTCAGCTCCTACCTCTTCCTCAGCCCCCGCCTACTGCTGGGTGTGCAGCAGGCACCCCCAGAAGCTCAGAGGATGCGCAGGTGCATAGGAACCAGAAAGGCCTCCTGAGTCACTGCGATGCCTGTGACTCAGGTGATGAAGGAGCAGGTGCATGGCCTCCCTGTCAGACAGGCAGACTCAAACTGGGGACCTGCTTGCAGGCAACGCTGCTTTTGCCCTGCGCTCCCAGGATGGGTCCTTGGGACTTGGTTGTCATAAACTGACAGGCAAAGGACACAGTGCTCGCCTCTCCGCCTGGGATTCCGGCCTCGGGGAGACTGGGACTGT
This sequence comes from Lasiurus cinereus, assembly GCA_011751065.1. NCBI lineage: Eukaryota > Metazoa > Chordata > Mammalia > Chiroptera > Vespertilionidae > Lasiurus > Lasiurus cinereus. Next base: position 6,054,385 of record JAAGEH010000020.1, read on the forward strand.
CATTTTTTTCTGCAAATAAAACTCCGCTCAGCCTGAGAACACAGTGTGGAGTCCTCAGGGACTAGACACCTGCAGCCAGGGTCCCGAGGAAGTCAGCGAGCCTTCAGTCTCCGCAGCCAGCCACGCACCTCACCTCGAGATCCCCAGGTCGCCCATCCAGCCTTCAGCCTGCGCTGGGAGCCACCACCAGGCCTCGGGTGGGAAGGGCAGAGTGTGGGTCCCCTCTGAAATGAGGCTCCAGGAGAGCCTCTGCCAGCTGACGGCACCCCAGGTCCTCGCCCCGAGGCCACGTGCTGGCCGAGCGCCTTCCAAGGGCTCCGGGGTCCTAACGCCAGTGGTTCCCTGGAGGCGCGGATGGGGGCATCCGGAATGGGGTCCTGCACCCCAAGGGACATGGCACAGCAGGGCATCCTCTTCATTTACAGACACAAACAGAATGCACTGGGGTCTACGCTGCCCCTAAAGAAAGGTGAGATCCTTAGTCTGACTCTGAGGGCGCCGACTCTCAGCCTTCCACTGGTGCACCAATAGCCCCCAACTCGCGTTTCAGTCGAGTCTTTGGTCCTCAGAAGGTTCTATGCTGCCCCAGGCCAGGGGAACCAGGTTGAGTTGAGTTTGGGTTTTTTCCTTTTGTGCCTCAAAATTCCTGTGCACAGTGGTGAGAGGAAAGGCTTGAAAGAGACCAACCTACAGAAGGAAATGAGAGTGTGCTACTGGCCATTCTGTCCAGGCATGTGTCCAACTGGCAGCGCCAGGACGTGGCTTTAGCTAGTTAGGTTCTGAAGGAACAGCAGAGAACAGCTCCAACCAGCTCCCTGCCCTATGGGACTTACCTCCTAGCAGAGGGAGACCCCCCACATGCAGACAAACTCATGTATGAACAAGAACATCTTCAAATAGGGACAGCGTTATTGAGGACGCCTACAAGGCGCTGCAGAGCAAGCTGGAGGAAGCAGGGGTGCCCTGAGAAGCAGAGCCCAGCCTTAGGCTCAGAAAAGTGTGCCCAAGAGGATGAAGGGGGTAGCATTCCGGCCCTCGCCATCCCACCCAGTGTCAGTTTGTGGGCGACTTTGGCTAAGAATAGGTCTTGCGTTTTTAAATGGCTGAAAGCAAATCCAGGTGGAACATATTTTGCGACCAGAAAAAACAGTATGAAACTCTAATGTCAGGATCCATCAGGGCTCACGGGACAGGAGCCATGCCTGCTCACCTCTGCAATGTCCGGCATGCTTTCTGGCTGCGACCACAGAGCAGTAGTTGCAACAGAGACCTTGTGGTGCAGACAGCCTGGACTATTTCCCACCCAGCCCATTAGAAGAAAGTTCACGGACCCTGGTCCAGGAGAAAAACTTCAGACAGAGGGACGTGTTAGGTCTCAGTGTGAAGGCCCGTAGGACAGAAGGGAGCTAACATAAGGGGACAAAGATGACATTGGAAAGCTAGGCAGAGGCCAGATCCTATGAACACAGGATATTTTTGTCATCTACTCACATGCTACCATATGCTATTGTCTATTCTCTAACCCAAACAGTTCAAGTTACTAAAATCAAGGCCAGTGTTTTCTCATTGAAATGGACAAAATTCTACCTCATACCTCCATGACTTGCTTGGCCTGGGAGCTCATGAATCTTCCTTTTGCCTTCCTTTTGCTCAGAGCCATGATTTACCAACTATAACAAATGGTCAGAATCCCAGCTCTGCTACTTACTGTGTGACCTTGAGCAATTTACTTAACTTATCTGTGCTACTGTTTCCACATTTGTAAAGTAGGGCTACTGCTACACAATTTAGGGATTTCTGTGAAGATTAAATGAAATAATACATATAAACCCCAGTAAGTGCTGTGATTATCTGCTGCTATTATTATTATTGAGTACAAATGTTACGTGGCAAATGTGGACACTTGGCCCCACCCTCAGAGGGCCAGATTCGGAGTCTAGGATGGCACACAGGAGTCTGCAACAAGGTGTATGAGACACATTGAGAAATACTGCTCCAGGAAGGCAGGTGTGGGGCCATCTGGCCTGGCAACTGTGTCCTGGCCTAAGGCATCAATAAATGGTAACTATGTAACCATGTATTTTCAAATAGCTAGAGAGTCTGGAGGTGGGACTTTTTTTTTTCTTATGCAAGCCACGCTGGAGGTTGAACAAATAAATGGAGATGAAGCCCTGGCTAGGTGATTATCCTGTGCACTAAAAGGTTTCAGATTTGATTCCTTGTCAGGGCATATTCCTTTTCAGGTTTGATCCCCAGTTGGAGTGGATGCAATAGGCAACCAATCATGTTTCTCTCTCACCTCTATCTATCTATCTATCTATCTCTCTTCTTTCCTCTCTCTCTAAAATCAATAAAAACATATCCTTGAAGGAGGATAAAAAACAAACAAGTGAACAAAAGAAATTGCGATCAAGGGAAGGATGGGGATGGAGTTGGACTCAAACTTATGCCACTCCTCTAGAATAATTTTCAGCACTCTCCCTTTGAAGGCAGATGAAGCTTTGTATAGAAAAAAATTATCTTCTTACTTCTCCGTGAATCCAGGAATCTGTGTATTCATTTCCACCCTTACCCAGTGGATTACTGCTAGAGTCCTTATATTGCACTTCATTGGGGAGATATTACAGAGGGAGGCAGGAGTTCTCCCTCCTTACCTCACCCCTCCCCCTTTAGTCAGAGCCACGGGGACCAGGAAGGTGAGTGAGTGAGGAATAGAGAGTGGTGGGGACTGTGGTGAACCAGAGAGAACATGCTGCACCTGAGGGCTAGCTGCTCCTCTTCTCCAGCCAGTTGTGGCGCATAGGAGTGCAGATGGAGGATGACCAGGTATTCCTATTTTTCAAAAGAAGCCAGATACTCAAATTTTTATGTAATAGAATCCTATTAATAAATGTGGGCAAGTAATTCCATTTTTTTTAAAAACCCTATTTGAACCAAACAAAACACATCTGCTGGCTAGATTCAGTCTGTGGGTGGGCCTCCAGTTTGCAAACTCTGATTGAGCTGAATATTTCAAGCTTTGGGACCTGTACCCCGTACTCCCACCTGGCCCTGTGGTCTGGTGGATGGACAGGATCTACCCTAAGGAAATAGTTCTCAACTCTAGCTATACATTAAAATCCCCTGGTGGGGAAAAATGCCCAGGGGAGAGAGAGTATAAAGTGGACGCGCAGCTCCATATCAGAGCTTCTGAATTAACTGGTCCAGATGAGCTCCCAGGGGAAAAGCAGCCCCATTGAGCTCCATTGTGCGAGGTCAAGACCAGACAGGTGTGTTTGGAGCCGCGAACAGTCTTGGGAAGAGGATGCCCTGGTGTCTGACAGACAAGGCTCAAGGTATTACTTTTCTGTGCTTTCTCCTGTTTGGCAGGAAACAGTTAGGTAAACAGAGTTTGCCATTATTGACAGTTTCATTTTCCAGTTTCCATCAGACACCTCCAGCCCATCTCTAAGCTTTCACAGCCAAGTGCAGCTTTATGCAGTGGTGGTGATGGTTTGGTGGGGGAATGAGGGACAAGGTAATGGCTCCTCCTATCCCCTCACTGCCCCCCAAAGCCCAAGCAGAGAAACTGTCGCCCCTGACAGGGCTGGAGTCTGGACCCTGGGACCCACAGCAGCCCGGCCAGAAGGGTCTGCACAGAAACTGGCAGGCACCTCAGTGGCAGCTACTGTTCCAGAGGAGCGTAGCCGAGGGCAGGGCAGGAGCTTGATGCTGGGTGATGAATTCTTTTATAATCTCTAATACTTACCCCATTTGGGGTGCATGCAGGCTATAGCCCACCAGTGCTTGGCCTATGTTGGGCTATAGATTTGTGATTATGGAAGAGAGAGAGAGAGAGAGAGAGAGAGAGAGAGAGAGAGAGAGAGAGA